>CM037874.1:8200652-8360652 GCA_021292105.1 Anadara kagoshimensis | reverse complement strand
TAACTACCAAAAAGCTGCAACAGTATATCTTACTAACTAGGGTCTAGATAGATATCTAGATAGCTAGCTGCCAAGAGATATACAATAACTACCAAAAAGCTGCAACAGTATATCTTACTAACTAGGGTCTAGATAGATATCTAGATAGCTAGCTGCCAAGAGATATACAATAACTACCAAAAAGCTGCAACAGTATATCTTACTATCTAGGGTCTAGATAGATATCTAGATAGCTAGCTGCCAAGAGATATACAATAACTACCAAAAAGCTGCAACAGTATATCTTACTAACTAGGGTCTAGATAGATATCTAGATAGCTAGCTGCCAAGAGATATACAATAACTACCAAAAAGCTGCAACAGTATATCTTACTAACTAGGGTCTAGATAGATATCTAGATAGCTAGCTGCCAAGAGATATACAATAACTACCAAAAAGCTGCAACAGTATATCTTACTAACTAGGGTCTAGATAGATATCTAGATAGCTAGCTGCCAAGAGATATACAATAACTACCAAAAAGCAGCAACAGTATATCTTACTAACTAGGGTCTAGATAGATATCTAGATAGCTAGCTGCCAAGAGATATACAATAACTACCAAAAAGCAGCAACAGTATATCTACTATAACTAACTAGGGTCTAGATAGATATCTAGATAGCTAGCTGCCAAGAGATATACAATAACTACCAAAAAGCTGCAACAGTATATCTTACTAACTAGGGTCTAGATAGTTATCTAGATAGCTAGCTGCCAAGAGATATACAATAACTACCAAAAAGCTGCAACAGTATATCTTACTAACTAGGGTCCGAGAGGAGCTGCTGATTGACACTTATTTGTTAGTCTAGTGATAAACTTGTGGCAGGTCTGTACCTTAAAGCACATCAAATAATACAAATAATTAACAATACTGTCTGAACATATAAAACCATCAACTGAAACATTTTAGAGTTCACATGAACTTCTACAGAAATGTTTTCACATATTTTTAAATAGAAATTTACTATTTTGAGACTTGAGACCAAATCCTTATTGGACACCTGAATTTGATACTCAATGTAATTAATACTCCAGTAAAATACTGTTAAACAGGTATCTTGCAATGGTTACTTTAGCAACCATTGTTTGTTTACACAATTGGAATCAAAAATCAATTAAGAAACTCCTGAATTTTCAGTCAAATCTTTGGTAAAACATACTGGATATTATGTATGAACATAATGGTATAATCTAATTATCAATACAAAAAGTACATCAGAGTGATTGTTACCATAGCAACTAGCAGCTGATGAGATGAAATCCTTAAACCAATATCAAAACAGGAATTCTGGAAATCCACTTCAAATATATGACATAGACACCACACCATATGAAATAGTATGATAAATATATATAACTTATATGAAATAGTATGATAAATATATATAAGTTTTTATGAGTTCCTCGTCCAAAAGGAAAGGTGACAAATGTTACCATATAGCTCACCTGTACAGGTGCATAATTTTATAGAGGTTGTCACAGGTGTTAATACCAATACCAATATATAACAATAGCACTAATGCACTTTGTGCGGGTGAGCTGAAAATCAGTATTAATGAAGCAATTCTAAAATTTGGTGCACTCATGGGAACATTGTCAATTTTACCCATTATCAGAGATTCTTTATCAGAGTAAATCACCAGTAGATTTACATGGGGTGATATTTGAGATATTCCTTCATACGGATTGGAAGGTGAAGATGATCAACACATGTAGAATCCAGACATTTCCGAATGGCCATTCTGCTGAGATGCTGTAGAGAAGGGACCTCTTGTCTCGGGTTGTAAAACCTGACATCACCATCACGATTCCTGCGAGAGAAAAAAGAACAAACAGTCAGTATTTTAACCAAAGAAAATTGTTAAAAAAAATTGAGAAAGAAATATTGTATGCTGAGTAAATTAACGTTGTGTGTTAATTGAGTTGTTATTAGAAGTAAAAATTTTGTTTAAATATTGATAGACCACACACATATCTCATATCCTATATCCTCATGCTTGTACACATTTTATTTACATTTGCTACTTTTTTGTCAGACTTCAAAAGTGAAATTTCTGTTTTAAACTGGTTTTTCTACTGAGTTTAATGTGCTTTTTTTAAAGTTTTTTTATATTTACTTAATATGAGCATAACATCCAATATTTTTTTTTAATTTGGAGGACATTTTGGATCCCAGTAAAGGACAGACAGACAGACTCTCATGTTTGTTTACTATAGGCAAACAGACAGTCGGACACTTCAATTTGTTTACACTACACATTCCAGGACAGTTTAGACTAGACACTCCAGGTTATTTATTATTTCAACAAAGTAAACTGTTTACTAGATTATAATAGATAAACCATAACTTAGCCAAGTTTCCTTTAGGATGGGAAGTTTGTCTTATTTGTTGAAACAAGGTCACTGACTTAATTTTACTTCACAATATCAGGTAAGCCAGATTAACTGTATTGGCAAACAACATTGATTGACCTGTCTGCTTGACCTTAAATATTCATTATGGACCATTTGATTTAAGAATAGTAAACTTTGTTTATATGATGTTAACACTCATCATGGGCAATGTGTATATGTATTAACTGTGAATTTCAACACTACACATGTATTAGGTGGACTCTCCTAATGAAAGGTCAAACAGACAGGTCAATGTTGTTTACCTATACCTATATTACAGAGGTATAAATAAGCAAAAATCAACATTACATATGGGTCAAAGTTCTGAAATAATGAATAAGGAAGTTCAATGACTTGTCTACTGTATGTCAAAGTTCTGAAACAATGAATGAATAAATTCTTATATGAAAAGTCAATGAAAGTTCTGAAACAATGAATAAATTAATTCTTATATGGAAGTTCAATGACTTGTCTACTATACATTTACATACATGGATCAAAGTAAATTCTTATCTGGAAGGCCAATGACTCCCCTACTTTATGTATGTAAAATATGTGTAGGCAAACAGTAATGACCTGTCCCGTTGACCTTTCATTAGTAATATTGATATAGAAGAGTCCACCCTATATACATAGATAGTACGTGTAGTAGAATTCGCAGTTAATAATGTGTTCACAAGATAAGTGATTAGTGTTCTTATAATTACGTGTACAAAATAAAGCCGTGTGATTCCTATATAGTCATATATAATAAATATTTAAATTAAAGGTCAAATAGACGGGTCAAAGTTGTTTGCCTATACTATGTATGTGCCTTAGTTTAAGTAGTGATAAGAAGCCAACCCCACTACAACAAAACAAACACCACAGTCATGATAACTTTGTAGTTTATACAGTACATATATAGATCAAAATAAGTTGTTTATCTTTCTGTAATTTCATGAATGAACTTAATCACAAAGTGTATTTAGTTTGGATAAAACAGATTAGATAATAAAGATATTACAGCAGGTAGAAATTGATCATCAGGTTACAAACAATTTTTTGTTTTTGTTTTGAGGGAGTTTTACCCCCAGTCAAAAATTTTCCCTTTTATTGAGGTGGTTAGTTCAGGAATGATAGAAGAAACCAGAGTGTCCGTAAAAACACCCAACCTTGGCAAGCAAACTGACAAATTTTCTCACAGTAGGATTTGCCCCAACTGAGATTCAAACCCAGGCTATGAGAGACTCTGTAATCATGTGCTTTTAGACCACTTGGCCACCAAGCCCCCCTCACAAACAAACTAGTATCAATTTATCTGGTTTTGTTACATGTATTTAGAGGACAAATTTTCATTTTAACCAATTATGATTCTCAAATCAATGGCAACAAAGTACAGTACCTACCAGTACCAGAGTGATGAAATTCATTCCCCACCCACCCCAGTAAACCCACTCCCAGTAAAATAACCCCCCCCCCCCCCAAGTAAAATAATTAACAGGTGATGATATAAACAAACTAACTTAAGTCTAAAACATAATGTGAGTTTAAAAGGATTGTATTTCAGTGCTTTGCTGAGTAGCTCATGTCATTTTACAAGATAACCATGGCCTACCGAAATTGGCATGCCCTAAACTGCAAAAGTGTCTGGTACCCCTAGGGGGAGGGAGGAAAATAAATAAAATAATTTTTTAAATACACAAAAATATTTATCCAGATAAAACAATAACAATATTCCCAGTATACTGAAAATAAGTATTCTGTTTCAATTGGATGTTATGCTCAAATCATGACCAATGAAAATTTGTAATAGCTACAATGTCGTTGAGCCTCTTGACCTAAGATTAACTGCATATTAACATATATCTCCCTTCCTGATACTCAACCTTTGTCACATCTTTATAAATTACATAACACTTATTGATGATGATGATGTTGGCAGTGATAACACTCAGCATGATAGTTTATTTATAACATATATATATATATCATTGTGTACTGTACTGTTCAGAACTTCCCATTATACAAAATGACCCAAGAGCACCTTGATATTGCATCATAAAAATACATTTTAATATTTTATGGGTAAAGTATTCATATCGTTTAAAAAAAATTCTTTGAAACTGGCTGTACTTTTTTTTAATTTTAGGTCAGACCAAATGATATAGGAATAGTGGACTGAATTTGAAGGAAAAAAACCCACTTTTCTTTGAATCTGGCTGTACTTTTTTTAAATTTTTACATCGGAACAAATTATATGGGAATAGTGAACTGAATTTGTTACTATTTCTGTCTGGGTCATAGACACCAATGATACGTACAAATATTGAACCAATACATGTATAGTGGTGTCCAGTAACCACTATATGGTGAAAAGGTTAAATCTTCAACATGAGCATGCTGATTTTAATATTTATAATACAGAGAATATCATATGCCTATGGTTATAAACTTCACAATTTTATGAACTGTAATAATATTGTTTGTTTAAACCTCTTGGCCTTATTTATTTTGATATTCTGGCAAATTGCTCAATGTAACAAATGCCAAATCTTTATTTCCAATGTTCAAGGTCTTTCGTTTCACCACCTCATATTCTTTTTAATGAATGTTGGTTTAACTAAATTAAAAAAAAAAAACAAAAAAACTTGTAATGATAAATCTTTTAAAGAATTTATAATATTAATATTTCTAGGGAATGGGATTTTTGCATGCCCTTTTTACATCAAAATCTTTGGGCACTGTTTTCAGTTTTTGTGTCTTATCGTTTTCCAAACCCAAATCGTCTCATGATTAGTATTGGGTATAGAAATTGAACTGTATTATGGGTAATTTGTCAACAAAGGCTCTTGGGTAATCAAAATGCATGATGGGTAATTCTGAACAAGACATTATGAGAAAGACATGTATAAAGAAGAACATGAATGTTTTAACTGAACTAGGGTACAAACCTGTGTGTATATACATACAAATCTGGGCGGAAATGAGGTAATCAAACGTGAGCTGGTCTCTAGAAAGATTAAAATACTGTTTACTTTCTATCTCCCAGCTTCACCCCTCGTAACTATGACCCTCAGTCCTTGTTGTCAATCGCTGCAGCTAGACACTTTGTCATTTCATAATGTTCTGCAGAACAAACAATCAAGCAATCCAGTAACCTTGACCTTTAGGTCAAACAAGGCAATTTAAGGGACAACAAATATGCATGCATGGAAAAGGGATTTAATGATTATAAAAAAAACAGTGATAGTTTTGTTTGGTTCTAAAATCAGTATGCTGACAAAATTTTATTAGCAGTTTACCTTTTATATGATCACTTTTAAAAAGAAACATGATTCTATTTAACACACAATACAAATAATTGTAAGTTGTGTCCCTTTAACACAAATGAGTACAGTTGTCTCCCATTATTATTATTTGGATTTGGTGAATGGAGTTTAGATTTATGTATTTATTTATTGATTAACCATACAATTAGAAATAGGAATTCTGCTGTTAAAATTGTCAGCTACTGTTTATGACAATCAGATTTTTTTTTCAAATCATTAAAATAAAGTTTTCAACATTTTTTACTGAATAATATCTTAATATCATGTCATTCAAGAAATGTGTTAAAAATGAAAATGTGTTGCTTCAAAATACATTCTTTTGTAGTTTTCATTATTTTTATAATTGCATTCTCCTGATTTTAGCTCACTGTCCTATATTTCATTCAAACTTTCCTTTCTTTCTCACACAAATATGTACATAACACAACACTTTCAATCCATCCAAAAAGTACCGGTAGTACTACCACTGCTACTCTACTATTACTTTGGCAAGCACTATAACTGTTTACTCTGCAACTTTCAGCTGAACTCATGAATTGTCCAAACTAATAACAGTTGAGTTAGTGACCCTATAAACTGACTCTGGTGTATAAGATAATTATACACATGGACTGTACTATATCTATAGTTCAGTAATTTGACTAGAGACAACGAACACTAATGACCAATAAAACTGGACTATACCAAAAAATAATCAACTTGGGTATCAAACTAACAATATAAATAGCACATAAATCAACGAATAAGTAATACAGACAGAAAGATAAAACTAACAGCTATTTGAAAACGAGTGTGTGCACAACAGAGAAGACACAGTAAGACCAGAAATCAATGAAAGACTGTAGACAAGATTAAGCTAAAAGCATAAAAAGTACACAGAACCTGCAGACGCCTAGAACAGAGTCTCCTAAAATGATAGCCAGCGACCTTTAGATTTAAGTGTGTCAACTATTATACCTGGAGGACATTGTGTCAATGACCAATGGAATAATTCTATAAGCTAAAAGTACATGTACACTAGTCCAGTAAGTAATCTACCAATAATACTGGTGGCCTGTTGACCTGTTGACCTAGTGTTGTAGTGGTATTAATTTAAGAAATGACACAGTGTAAAATATGGAAAGAAATATATAAACTGTACTACTACTATGTGAGACCTGTGTTAATTAAAATCAGAGTGAATACAAAATCTGCTAATTTATTTATTTATTTTTTTTTTTTTTTTTTTTTTTTTTGTAAATGAACTTGGTTATTCAATTTAAAATGTTAAAGTTGAATGTTAAATAATAATATTAAAAAAAAAACCTGCTAAAAAACCAAGCCCTGCATAAACCAAACATCTGTGAAAATCAAACTGAGTAAACCAAAAAAAGTCTCCGAATAAACTTAACTAGGTGAAAACCCAAACCTTCTGTAAACCAAATATATGTGAAAACCAATCCCTGAATAAGCAAAACCAAATTTAAAATGATTTTTTTATTAAATCAGTTTAAAATTCAGAGACTGAATCATCAATGCGTATGTAACTGGTTAAAATTGCTGTCTTCATATGTTAAGTGTTTAAATTGTTCCAGATAAAATTCAGATAAAGGATTTTAGAAACTTGTACTTTGAAGAAGTAGATAAATTCACAGAGAAACAGATAAGGTCAGAGGTCAGATAGATTTTTCTGAACTGAAAAAACACCGGGTGCAGAAGGGACAATTCTAATCTGTAAACCAGAATAATAATAACCAACACAAAATTTTTCATTTCTGAAGCAAGAAGTAACCATTTTATTTCATTACAAATTCTTTTTTTTTATATTTATATCTTTATTCATTTCTATATGATATACATAGACATAAAAAGACATCAATGTTACACCATTCATACACACATTTACACACATATTTACACCAGGTTGTAATTTGATTTTTCATTTTATGTTGTATATATAACAAAGGATTATACAAGGGCATCAAATATGCCCCACTTTTCACGGTAAGAGTTACAATTTTTCTTGTGGATATATTCATCAATCTTTTTGTAATATAAAATTCTTTTCTAGCTGTTTCAAAAAATGGCAGTGTTTTTTGCATTTTTGCTCTGTATATATGATTTTTACATAATAGTATAATAAGGTTAAGAGCATATCTGTTTTTACAACAATAACCAAAAAGAATATCTAACAAATTGAAATCAATGTCAAGATTTAAGTTATCATTTATCCATTTGGCAACATTTTTCCAGAAAATAGTTGTAATTTTACAATCCCAAAAAATATGTATCAGTGTTTCAGATTGTTCATGACAGAAATCACATATATCATGGTCTTTTACACCAATCTTGTATAAAAATGTATTTGTACATAATATTCTATGAACAATTCTGTATTGGAGCCATGTTAATCTGGTGTCTTTTACATGTTTAACAGTGTAAAAATTACAAAGTTTCCACCATTTTGCACTAAACTGAGTGTCAAGGGTAATTTCCCATTTTACTTCGCTCTTAGGCTGAGAGTAAAGTTTCTGAATAAAAATATCATAAAAATCTCTGCTGCCTTTGTTATTTTTTGTTAATAATTCTACAAATTTTACTGACACTAAGTTAGATTCATATCTTATATGTTCAAATTTGTCATATAACATGGCAACTGACTTTTTAAGACCTAAGAACATAGTAAAGGCTGGAGAGAAATTATATTTCTCGCATAAGAGCTCATAACTGAGTAAATCACCATTTTCACTTAGTATATCACCAATATATAGTATGTTACGTTTAAAAAACGAGCTATAAAAAACTGGTTTATTATTAATAACAATAATATCATTATACCATAATGGGATATGTTCATATACTTCTTCGTCAATATTAAGTCTAAGACTATATAGTGCTGAAAATACTTCGGCCCAAAAGGGGTTTTTTGTCGCTTGAGATAAGTGTTTACTGTACGCATTACCAAACTTTACAAAGTTTTTGAACAGAGTTGGCATGGTGTCATATAACAACTTCACCCAGGAAGATTCAGATGTAATCAATCTTCTTATCCATGTTAGTTTCAGACTTTTAATAAATGAAGGAGTGTGCACCATTCTTAAACCACCGTTAGTGAAATCTTGTACTAATAGTTTCCTAGAAATCCTATCAACTTTATTATTCCATATAAATTTGAAAAAAAGTTTTTCTAGTTTCTGTAGTATCATCCGAGATGGTGAGGGGAGACTGATAAACAGATGTGTAAGTTTAGAGAGCAAGATAGTTTTAACTACAGTTATTTTACCAATAGGTGTCAACATTCTCTTAGACCAGACAAAGATTAATCTCTCAATTTCACTAATTTTGTTTTCATAATTGAGATCAACCATTTGGATCAGATTTAGTGAGAAGATAATACCCAAGATAACAATAGGGTTACTTGTCCATTCCAAATTATAGTCTTCACAAAGTTTGTCAGTAGAATATTTTTTTGAGCCAATCCACATGCATTTAGTCTTTTCATAGTTAGGTTTTAACCCTGAAAAGACTAAATGCATGTGGATTGGCTCAAAAAAATATTCTACTGACAAACTTTGTGAAGACTATAATTTGGAATGGACAATTACAAATTCTGACAAGGAGTTCTTGAGTGACCAGAATTGTAAAATGTTTACAGTGAGATATTAACTTGTTTTTAACCTACTTGTTAACTGGTTTAAAATGAAATATGAATCCTAATTGAATCATTCATAAAATTTGGCAGTGTTCCAACTCTGTAGTATAACAGCAAGATGTTACACCAGTAGAATAATCAAATATATAACATACCACAATAGACTGGATGATTTATAAACACATGTCAAACTGTGTGTGTGTGTGTGTGTGTGTGTGTGTGTGTGTGTGTGTTACACAAGTAGAAAAATCAAATAATAGACTGGATGATTTATAATCACATGTCAAACTGTGTGTGCGTGTGTGTGTGTGTTACACCAGTAGAAAAATCAAATACATGTATATAACATACCACAATAGACTGTATGATTTATAAACACATGTCAAACTGTGTGCGCCCATGTGTGTTTGGTGTACATGTGCATGCATGTGTGTGTGTTTGTGTTTTCTTGTGTGTGAACTGACGGACATTATGGTGTAAGTGATAACATTTTGACTGATACATGTATACAACACTATTACACAAATTACTCCATTCCCCTCAGTATTGACTTGTTTCCAAGATTCAACAGTATTCTAGATAATCAATATGAAATGGTAAATGAGTCATTTGGGTATTTTCTTAACAGCCAATATAAACTAGTGTAGCAACATCCACTTGAATTACCTCAGGAATTAGGGAAAACCATCGCAGACCAAACTATCACATCATCAACTGAATCCTTCAATGACCATCCCATCAACTGGATCCTTCAATGACCTCAGCAATAAAACCATCACAAACTAAAGTATCACATCATCAACTAAATCCTTCAATGACCTCAGCAATAAAACCATCACAAACTAAAGCATCACATCATCAACTGAATCCTTCAATGACCTCAGCAATAAAACTATCACAAACCAAAGTATCACATCATCAACTAAATCCTTCAATGACCTCAGCAATAAAACTATCACAAACTAAAGTATCACATCATCAACTGAATCCTTCAATGACCTCAGCAATAAAACTATCACAAACCAAAGTATCACATCATCAACTGAATCCTTCAATGACCTCAGCAATAAAACTATCACAAACCAAAGTATCACATCATCAACTGAATCCTTCAATGACCATCCCATCAACTGGATCCTTCAATGACCTCAGCAATAAAACCATCACAAACTAAAGTATCACATCATCAACTAAATCCTTCAATGACCTCAGCAATAAAACCATCACAAACTAAAGCATCACATCATCAACTGAATCCTTCAATGACCTCAGCAATAAAACTATCACAAACCAAAGTATCACATCATCAACTAAATCCTTCAATGACCTCAGCAATAAAACTATCACAAACTAAAGTATCACATCATCAACTGAATCCTTCAATGACCTCAGCAATAAAACTATCACAAACCAAAGTATCACATCATCAACTGAATCCTTCAATGACCTCAGCAATAAAACTATCACAAACCAAAGTATCACATCATCAACTGAATCCTTCAATGACCATCCCATCAACTGGATCCTTCAATGACCTCAGCAATAAAACCATCACAAACTAAAGTATCACATCATCAACTAAATCCTTCAATGACCTCAGCAATAAAACCATCACAAACTAAAGCATCACATCATCAACTGAATCCTTCAATGACCTCAGCAATAAAACTATCACAAACCAAAGTATCACATCATCAACTAAATCCTTCAATGACCTCAGCAATAAAACTATCACAAACCAAAGTATCACATCATCAACTGAATCCTTCAATGACCTCAGCAATAAAACTATCACAAACCAAAGTATCACATCATCAACTGAATCCTTCAATGACCTCAGCAATAAAACTATCACAAACCAAAGTATCACATCATCAACTAAATCCTTCAATGACCTCAGCAATAAAACTATCACAAACCAAAGTATCACATCATCAACTGAATCCTTCAATGACCTCAGCAATAAAACTATCACAAACCAAAGTATCACATCATCAGCTAAATCCTTCAATGACCTCAGCAATAAAACCATCACAAACCAAAGTATCACATCATCAACTAAATCCTTCAATGACCTCAGCAATAAAACTATCACAAACCAAAGTATCACATCATCAACTGAATCCTTCAATGACCTCAGCAATAAAACTATCACAAACCAAAGTATCACATCATCAACTGAATCCTTCAATGACCTCAGCAATAAAACTATCACAAACCAAAGTATCACATCATCAACTGAATCCTTCAATGACCTCAGCAATAAAACCATCACAAACTAAAGCATCACATCATCAACTGAATCCTTCAATGACCTCAGCAATAAAACCATCACAAACTAAAGCATCACATCATCAACTGAATCCTTCAATGACCTCAGCAATAAAACTATCACAAACCAAAGTATCACATCATCAACTGAATCCTTCAATGACCTCAGCAATAAAACTATCACAAACCAAAGTATCACATCATCAACTAAATCCTTCAATGACCTCAGCAATAAAACTATCACAAACCAAAGTATCACATCATCAACTGAATCCTTCAATGACCATCCCATCAACTGGATCCTTCAATGACCTCAGCAATAAAACCATCACAAACCAAAGTATCACATCATCAACTGAATCCTTCAATGACCTCAGCAATAAAACTATCACAAACCAAAGTATCACATCATCAACTGAATCCTTCAATGACCTCAGCAATAAAACTATCACAAACCAAAGTATCACATCATCAACTAAATCCTTCAATGACCTCAGCAATAAAACTATCACAAACCAAAGTATCACATCATCAACTAAATCCTTCAATGACCTCAGCAATAAAACTATCACAAACCAAAGTATCACATCATCAACTGAATCCTTCAATGACCATCCCATCAACTGGATCCTTCAATGACCTCAGCAATAAAACCATCACAAACCAAAGTATCACATCATCAACTAAATCCTTCAGTGACCTCAGCAATAAAACCATCACAAACCAAAGTATCACATCATCAACTAAATCCTTCAATGACCTACTGGTACTGTCTGTAAATGCCATTGCCTGATAAATTTCAGACCTAAAATTTCTTGTCCTCCCGGCACCTCTAATAATTCTGCCACAACTTTTTTCTGGTCACAAATGTTATTGAAAAATAGTAATTATCCAAGTTGTTGAGAGAAATTGTTAGTCTCATTATGAAAAATTAAAAAATAAATTTAATATGTATGTGTACAACTTGCTCACACTTAAAACATACACTCGTATCCTTAACTGGTTGAGACAAAACCTTATTGAATCCATCACTTTAACATATTTTATCCAGTTTTATGTACAATGTTTTTCGTAAGGTGATATACTTGGTGTTTTAAGGAGTAAAACATACATAAAACATTCAGATATATAGTAAAACTCTTGTTATTGTTTTTCAAAGTCATAACAGAGTACATAAAGATGAAATATTTGCTGTGTATTATCATTTTGACATTTTCAGTTCTCAAACACGCATATAACTTTTGAAGTCAAAATAGTTTTTTTTTTTTATCTAAGTGTCACTAAATGTTTTTCAATAACAGTATGAAAAGAGATGAATAAAGTGATGGATGACAAATAACCTTTGACCCCTCCAGCTGAGATACCATTCTATTTTCATACATATTTTGATTCCCCATGGTAACTAGAAACCATCTTAACAATAATTACAAAAACGTAATGCTTTTATATACAATTATATGGGTTTTAAGTATTATTAAGATACCTTTACCATACCAAGCTAAGATTAAGCCTTATTCTGTATGACACAAGTCAGTACTCGGTAACATATCGCATAAGGGAGATAATCTGTCCTCTTTTAAAGGGAGATAATACAAATTATCTCCCTTAGATCCCAATACACTTCAGATGATATATGACTTTTAATTTGAATAAATGTTGACATGATTTGAAGAAAGAAAAATAAAATAATATAAACAAATACAGTATAACTTACAAATATACTGATAAACAATGGTATTGTATTAAAAATTGTTAAAATTTTCACTTCAAAATAATTAACAGTTGCATTATTTATATTCAAAAACACAAAAAATCTATGTGAAGACTTACCCAACAGCTATTGTATGGCCATTGTTTGATATGGAGCAACAAAGTGCATTTGAATGTTCTGCAATTTGTTCTGGATTACTTGTATCTTCAAGATTCCAATACCGTACGTACCTTAAAAAATACAAAAATATCTTTACTGCAGTGTAGCACGACAATTTTATACATTGAAGAGTCGATTGACCATACCAAAATCTGTTCCACACTTTGACGCCATTAAAAGCATTGGTGAGCAGTCAAAATACTGTCCAAAATTTTGTAAAATATAACAAAATGACAATAACTTCTGATTGGCTTGAAATTATTATTGAAATTTTCATGCTTTTAGCGACAACCTTAAAATTGTCATTCATAATCGTTTTATCACTGTGAGCTTATTTTCTTTATAAACTACAAGTCAATTACATATTACACTAGTGTTAATTTTACAGCACTAGACTACAAGTTCTTGGTCCAAAATATATTTAAATGACATCATATTCAAAAACAATATTGTGATATCATGTTACCATAACAACGTGAGTTTGTTTTTATCAGTGGATAAGACAGAGAAAACTTGTATGGATATTTCTGTCTATAACAGAAAAAGGCCTTATGTACAGGTGAGCTAAAACAAATGTGAACATTCAGACTTACCCATCATCTGAAATTGAAACTAAATGCATTCCATCAGATGAAAATGAGATTCCTCGAACATAATGATCGTTAGCACCTCCAGCAAATATTGGTCTGGGAGAGGGGAACAAATGCCTGTAAATAACAATAATAAACTCACATATAGATATCAAGAGAGCGCACGATAAAATTCATATCATACACCATATCAACCCAAGACTACAATATCAGAGTCTTTTAGCATGAGGTCTGATATTTTCATATTGGTCGAGGACTGACATGGCTTGTGATATGAATTTTACCAGGTTTTACTATTTTTATCTATATTTGAATTTTTGCATATATGATATCAAGTTCGGAATACTTAGAGGTGAGAGAATCGTAAGAGGGGTGTGATATTGGTGATGAGATATAGGGTGTGTGATATAGGGGGTTTCATATAGGGAGTTCAATATTTGTTCGTATTTTGCATCAGTATCATATGTATAAATTCAAAAACTAAATATTTTAGCACAAATATATGCATATACATGTATATCATTAATGCATATTTTATCAAGTCAGCGAATTACAATTTGTCCTGAAATGCATCACATAGGCAATCTAAAACCTGACCTCTGGGGACTTTTCTGTGTCAAGTCAGCGAATTACAATTTGTCCTGAAATGCATCACATAGACAATCTAAAACCTGACCTCTGCATGGGGACTTTTCTGTGTCATATGTATTCTGACCCTATAACTGACCACTAAATAACTTAAGATATCTGATCCATTTTTCTTTGTATTTTGTACAACAATGGTCTACTTACAAGGGCAAAAACCTTAAACCAAGGTAAGTACATGTGTACACAAACAATATTGACCTGTCTGTTTGACCTTTCATAGGGAATATTTATATACCATTATCCACACAGCACATGGGTAGTGTTAAGATTGGCAGTTAATACATGAACAACACATGTTTCTTGAAGCAAACAAAATTAACACCTATGTTCCCTATACATACATGTAAATGAACTGATCCTTTATCAATAATTAAATTAAAGGTCAAACTGACAGATCAGTGTTGTATACCTAGACTACGTATTTCACCTTTCGTATTTCACCTTTCGGGTCTGTCAGAACTTTTTAAGCCTATATTATTATACTTTCCTATCATGGACCTATTCTTAGCGTTGAGTAAACGTGAGGTCAGAGCAATGAACCAAAGGTTAGAAGGGCACTAAAAAGTACCTGGTGGACATGTCTTATACATTTCTATACTAATTCTCAAATATTATGCTTCTCTATTATTGACCGACCTATTTTTAGTTTTGAGTAAACGTGAAGTCATAAGGGCACTAAGGTGTACTGTTAAATATGTAAAGAGTTTGGTTTAATCCTACCTAATGTTGGCATAATATTGGCTTTAATATTCCATAAGAGGCGGTAACAGGCAGATTTGACTGCCTAAAACTCGAAATTGCCGGTTAGAATTCATAATTTAATTGCTTTCAGATGACCTGAAAATAGTTTTTGGCCTAGGAAACCCACCCCACCCCCTCCTTGACCACAGGCACTCGTTTACATCAATAAAATTTTTATCCCCAGGGCCATACAATACTATATATATATGTCATATATATTAGTATTGTATGGCCCTGGGGATAAAAATTTTATTGATGTAAACGAGTGTCTGTGTCCTTGACCCCTGGCCTGTTGGATTAATCAATCTACCTCCTGCTACAAATTTAGGGTAACCACTGTATTGGACATGTTAAAAATTGCTGGTTTTATACATTTCTGTACTGCTATTTCTACAGTTCACCCATCTCATAAAATTGTACTGGTAATTCTGCTTCAACTTCTTTAACATTTTAATATTAAAATTATACACAGTAAAACTAGTCTACACAAGCCACTTGAAGGTCTGTCCGAAAGTGACCTTTGTAAATAGGTGAAATTTGCAGACGGTCAATATTTCCATAACCAGTGACTTCCCTTGAACTCCATGACATATTAAGTTGTTTTAATTTCCTCTACATTGTAAAAGTCTGTAATTTTTTTTCAAAAAAATCAAAAGTAAAATACTGATATTAGTCATTCAGGTTCACCACTGTGCCATGTGATACCCCTAACATTTGTGCAGAACAATTATTTCAATTGAAAATAGAATCATATCAGTTTAGCTATGTTTCCATTCCTGGTAGCCAGAATCACCATTGGCTACTTATTTCTGAGGAATTCTTTCAAAAAGTAACCTATTTTAACAAATTTGTGGAATAATACTTTAAAAAAAGGACTATATTTTCACAAATTTTGAAAATTTGGCTACTAATTATTTTAAATTTATGGAAACCTAGGTTTAGGTTTTTTTCCTGTAAAAGCAATGTTATTCTGGGAATTCATAACATAAACGTTTTTTTAAAAACATCCCACACAAACGTTAAGTGTGATGATCACATGGTACAACGACAAACCCCATTATTTCATACACCTTCTTAATGCTAGGCACTTCATAGATTAATGCAGGTTTTATTTAATTTCAAAATGTGCAAACCTAACTTACCCAAGCTCCAAAAGGCTATCACAGGTATAGGGATCCCAGATGATGACCCTAGTATCATAAGAAGCTGTTGCAACTAAAGCACCATCTGGTGAGAATTCACAACAAACAATGTCGTGATAATGACCAATTAGTTCTTTAATATAATAATTTTTCTTCATGTTGCATATAGCCATCTGAAAAAAATTGTAACTTACCATGAGAAAATAGTGCAAACAGGGGTTCAAAATTATGTTTTCAACTTTTGTAAGGGAAGGTTCAGGACTTTTTGACTTTATTTTATGTATAGGTTCCACATAAAGTTTTAAAAGTCTACTAATACATGTATTAACATTAAAAGGAGGTCAATGTGCAATAATGTTATCATAAAGAAAGAGCAGTATTATCCTATTAAATACTTCAGGTCCATGAGACTTTTACAATCAAGAATCCTAATGTATAGGTGGTGGACTGCGTTATGCTATCAGCTGACATGATCTGTGGTCTTGGTCACTCACTATAGATCTGTATAAGCCTGCTATATTCAAAATGAGGCCAAATTTTTTAAAGTATCGGTATATTAAAAAATATATACATTTGTACTTACAGATTTGCTGTTTCCTGACAAAGCTATCAAATCTGAATTTGGTGACCATTTACAGCTATAATTCCATTTTCCTTTTGTACGTATAGTTTTGAACATGTTTCCATCATCATTTAAATCCCACAATTTAAATGTACCATCCCTTGATGCTGAACATAAAATTAAACTTCCATCTGTTGTAAAACTTAAAGAACGCACAATGTCCTTATGATCTAATAACTCCAATATTATTTTTCCTGAAAAATAAAAGTAAAACATTACATTTGAAAGTGTCTACCATTATGCAGTGGTTTCAACAAAGCCAGCAAGGTCATAAAGTCATCTGCTATTTGTTTGGATTTGAATTAAGCTTGTTGCCTACTTACACTTACGGTAGTTAACATTTTTTTATCCCCCCCCCCCCTTACCCTGCCACCAGTGGTGAGGGGGGTCTTTTAAAACCAACCGTATGTGTGTGTGTTTGTGTGTGTGTTCTTTATTATGTTTTGCATTATATAATATGCCATATTTGCTGCAAACTTTAGGAAATTCGTCTTCTACTTTAAAATTTACTGAAAGGACTGATTGCGTGAAATCAAAGCATGTATATCAATGATAGTGCCTACCACTACGCGACATCACAACCTGGAGGAATATCATATCCCCATACAAAATCAATGATTCTGGGCAAACTTTACATGCCTTATTGCCAACATTAGTCCGACTACATATGTCAAACCTATGGGCTAGTGAAATCTAGGCTTGATCATTATCCTTTGGGAGGAAGGCATTACTAAGTCAGTATTGTATTTGTTTGTTTAAAATATTATATCATCAAGCAATAACCATCTGGATATGAAACACATCTTTGTTCAGAAATGCCATGAGAACAGTACAGGATAATATGCTGGTTTAAGACTAAAATGACAAACTCTTATTAGAGATTTCATGGCGGTAATCCACCATACCACATCCATGCATGGATTATTTTTATCAGCCTTTCACTAAGTATCATCTACGTCTAAATTAGCACATGACAACAAACAGACACACACCTGTAAGACAATTCCATAACTTAATCTTTCCACTCTGTAATCCTGTAGCTACGATGAGATCTTTATCAAATCGCAATCTTCGCCGTTGATGCATTGTTGTGAGATTTTCCTCGTAAGAAGTTCCAGATCCAAAAGTTATTGACCACACATAGTCACCACAATCTATTACATGTAGTGGAAGATCTTCATACTTTTTATATAAAGGTTCTGCTGCAGTGGACGGGTGACCTCGTTCCTGGGCACACACATCACAATGCTCATTGCTGACTCTATGAGGACAGTTACGTTGACCATTCTGAATTTTGGCCTTACAAGTCCTAAAATAGAATTATAAAGTTTTTTAGAAACGTAACTCTCTTTTCTCATTTGAGAGTCAATCAGTTAGGTCTGGGAATATAAGAATTAATGCATCAATAAATAATTAACTTTCAGAAAGATTAAAACAACACAATTTTGACTACTTTTTAGTTTTAGTCAATTTTGACTTCTTTTTAGTTTTTAACTTTAAGATGCCTCAATACCTGCCCCCTTCTCTGCAACAAACTAACCACCCACCCACTCATCCATCCATCCATCCATCCCTATCCATCTATCCATCCATCCATCCCATCCATCCCATCCATCCATCCCATCCATCCATCCATCCATCCATCCATCCATCCATCAATCAATCAATCAGTGAAAATCTGCCTTTTAAATAAAACATTAAATGTCTTTATATCTTGATTTCTTATGTCAGATTATGTTATGTTATTTTGATTTTCTTATGTTGATTTATATGTCAGATTAAACATGTTAAAGCCATGCATGGAAAAATGTTTTAGTTCATGAATTGATTGTACTATGATATTTTTCTCAGTCACCCACAATTCACGAGTGTCAGTTTTAGAATATAAATATTTATGTTTACTTTAACACAATCATTAGAATACAAAACAAGATAAGTAAGGTATCTTATCTGACGAGGACATAAACAAGATTTACATGGTGCTTAAAATAGAAACAGATGTAATACAGCACATGTTTTAAATATGTCCTTATTTATTCAGGAAAATCGGAAATCATAACTTATGACAGGAAAGGAAGTATCATATGTCACAGACTAAAATATGTAATATATATATATATATATACAGTATTATTTCACAATTAATGTATGGGACAGGGGCCCATACTTGCCATCTTTACATAATTCAAATGGGGGGTCAAAGTATTCAAACTTCATTACAAGCTATCTATGTGAATACATGTACTGGTATTTGGTTTTACAGAAAAGGCTATTTGCCTGAGTAGAAAATGGGACACTTTAGTCATGAGTCAGTATCATTTTAATGTAAAAAATGGGTGGTTAAGAATCCTTTAAAGAAAACCAAGTAGTCTAGAGAAAGAAAAATTTCTTAATTTTTCACGAATTAGGGAAAGTCACACCAGAAAGATACTTTGGAACACATATTAGAGTTTTACTGGTAGGTTCAGGATATTGTTTCCAGGTTGTTTCAGAATATATAATTATATTTAATCATACAACAAGTGCCTGTAATTATTTCCCTGTACTTAAATGATCCATCAGCCAAATTAAAACTCTAAACATGAAGCATGGTATAGGCAAACACGTTGACCTGTCTGCTTGACATTTCATTAGGAATATTCATATAGCAGGGTCTACCCAATACATGGGTAGTGTTAAGATTACATGGCATGCAAATTTATACTATCGGTATACATAGGTCATCCAGGACCTGATGGCTGCTGTATGTGTATAACCACACTTGCTCAGGCTTACTCTAATATTAAAATAGACTCACTGTATACTTTGACCATCAGATCCTGGACCACCTATACTAGTAATTTATTTAGCATTTAACTTCAGGTTAATATATTTTCCTTACTGTTTTATAGTCTTAAATTTTAACTTTACATATGGATAATGTGTTTGAAATTATAGTAATCCCCATAATGTGGACGAGATAAACACTTACTTGTGTTACCTATACATAAATGTACTGGTCATTGATAAATATTTAAATTAAAGGTCAAACGGACAGGTCAATGTTGTTTGCCTATAACCTACCCACAATCCTAATGTCAAATACGTGACTCTGGTCATGTTTATGGCAAAGTGCCAGGGTTGTTTTTTTAATGGGGCCATTGACCAGTATAAGTATATTCTGTTCTAATTTTCTACCAGTATGAACTACTAAGAAATAGGCATTTTAGTCTTATACCACTAACAGGATTTTTTTCACACAACCAGTCTTTATAAAGTTTTTAAAAAATGAACAAATACTACAAAGATTTTAAATATTTTCATGGAAATTAATATTTCTAAGTTTTACATTGATTTTGCTGAGTGGATGGTAAATAGATGGTGATGTGGCATAAGGAAGGGTGTTAGAATAGAAAATTATCAAAATGGATCCCATTAAGATCTCTGCTCATGTTAATCAAATTTGATAAATATTACTTACAAACTTCCATTCTCTCTATCCCATGGTATTAACTGAACACAACGGTTTCCACAAGACCAGGCAAAATATGAGCCATCAGGGGCCCAGGCACAAGACCATGTTTCCAATCCAGACCTCTGACTCTGGTAATATGGTGAAATTAAAACATCAGCCTGTGGTAATTTGTCTGGAAAATAAAAAATGAAACAGTTTAATCAATCACCATATGTGTGAATATGGTAAATTACCGGTAAGGGCCAATGGGCTTTTGACAGATGCAAGATCCCAACATGTTATAGATCATGAATTATCCCAACATGTTGTAGATCATAAATTATCCCAGCATGTTATAGATCATGAATTATCCCAGCATGTTATAGATCATGAATTATCCCAACATGTTATAGATCATAAATTATCCCAGCATGTTATAGATCATGAATTATCCCAACATGTTATAGATCATGAATTATCCCAACATGTTATAGATCATGAATTACCCCAACATGTTATAGATTATGAATTATCTCAACATGTTAGATTATGGATTATCCCAACATGTTACAGATTATCCAAACATGTTATAGATTATCCCAACATGTTATAGATTATCCCAACATGTTATAGATCATGAATTATCCCAACATGTTGTAGATCATAAATTATCCCAGCATGTTATAGATCATGAATTATCCCAGCATGTTATAGATCATGAATTATCCCAACATGTTATAGATCATAAATTATCCCAGCATGTTATAGATCATGAATTATCCCAACATGTTTATGAATTATCTCAACATGTTAGATTATGGATTATCCCAACATGTTACAGATTATCCCAACATGTTATAGATTATCCCAACATGTTATAGATTATCCCAACATGTTATAGACCATGAATTATCCAAACATGTTATAGATCATGAATATTATCCCAGCATGTTATAGATCATAAATTATTCCAACATGTTATAGATCATGAGTTATTCTAACATGTTATAGATCATGAATTATCCCAACATGTAATAGATCATGAATTATCCCAGCATGTAATAGATCATGAATTATCCCAACATGTAATAGATCATGAATTATCCCAACATGTAATAGATCATGAATTATCCCAGCATGTAATAGATCATGAATTATTCCAACATGTTATAGATCATGAATTATCCCAACATGTTATTAATCATGAATTACCCCAACATGTTATAGATCATGAATTATCCCAACATGTAATAGATCATGAATTATCCCAGCATGTAATAGATCATGAATTATCCCAACATGTAATAGATCATGAATTATCCCAACATGTAATAGATCATGAATTATCCCAACATGTAATAGATCATGAATTATCCCAGCATGTTATAGATCATGAATTATCCCAACATGTTACAGATCATGAATTATTCCAACATGTTATAGATCATGAATTATCCCAACATGTTATTAATCATGAATTACCCCAACATGTTATAGATCATGAATTACCCCAACATGTTATAGATTATGGATTATCCCAACATGTTATAGATTATGGATTATTCCAACATGTTATAGATCACGGATTATCTTAACATGTTATAGATCATGTATTTTCCCAACATGTTATAGACCATGAATTATCCCAACATGTTATAGATCATGAATTACCCCAACATGTTATAGATCATGAATTATCCCAACATGTTACAGATCATGAATTATTCCAACATGTTATAGATCATGAATTATCCCAACATGTTACAGATCATGAATTATTCCAACATGTTATAGATCATGAATTATCCCAACATGTTATAGATCATGAATTGTCCCAACATGTTTTAGATCATGAACTACCCCAACATGTTATAGATTATGAATTATCCCATGTTATTATTAATATTTAGGCTGTCACACGTCACACACAGCAAGATGTAACACATAATAAACTGTAGACTCAAAAATTTTAAATATATGTAGTTTTTATGAAGGATATATATATGTAATACAACATAATATGTATTTTTTGTCATTTTGTCATTGTCACATTAATTTTGTGTATGTTGTATTATCACCTGATGTACCACATATGTGGCTCAGTGAAAAATGAATTGAATTGTCTATAAACACATATGTACGTGCTACCACAAGTTATCTGTTACAGTAAACAGAGTCATTAATTGATATTGAAATTTGATGCTCATCTTGAATTTTATGAATATTTTTTTAAAAAAGGGCATTTTTAAAATTGCTAACATTAATGCTGGATTTCATAAGGAAACTTTAAAGTTAATACAAAAATAAGGCCTTATGTGCCCCAGATGCGAAGTGGACTAATTAATACAAAAATAAATAAATCTTAAAATATTCTATTTTAAATGAAAAAGGAGTTTCTGATAAAATAAGAGGATCTTGGTATTCTTACAAATCTACAAATTATTTTAATTTTAAATTTTATTTAAAACCTTTTAATGATAATTGAATTGTTGAAACAAATTAAAAGGAAGATGTTTAGGGCATTAAAATTAGAAAAAAAGTTACAAAAAAAAATACAATCAATATAATGGTTGCACAGGTGAGCATGGGCCTCTTCTGAAACTTGAGACCCTACTGTGTTTATTGATTACAAGAACTTACCAATATCATCAGGACTACTGTATTCAAAGCTACTGCAAACTGGTACGTTGTTCCTCATTGATTATAAAGGCTTATCTTTTTGTAAAATATCAGAAAAAATGTTGGTGATGTTGATAAGAAATGGAAAATTAATTACAGAAAATTACACTCTCTAAGTCTCCCTGAACAAATTATTTACACACAATACTATTTCCTGGTTTGAACTGATAATATCCACTAGTCCAGAAATCCTAAAGCTAAGTGAGACACTGGGGTGAACATGAAACAGATTTTAATTTTTGACGACGTGCTCGATACGCTTCATGTGTCAAATGGCATGAATTCCGTTTTATTTATAAACATACTTGACCTTCATTATTTGTTAAGAACATACCCCTTAGAACATTGAAAAAACTTCAGTATATCCATGTAAAGACGATATTTTTAGGGGGGTTGTTTAATAAATCTAGAAATATGATTTATAGAAAATAATCTCTGACAAATATCAAAGAGAAGTGATTACCAAAACAGGAAAGGGTGGAAAAATAAAAAGTATAGTCTATTTCAAAATCATCTTACAAAACCGAACAATCTAGTCTTAACAGTCGTTTCACCTTCATATAGATCGAAAAGTCAAAACAAGGGGGATAATTATCTGTCATTCACTGATTACTTTCGTTTCCGTCATGTTTATTTTTGTGTTATCAGCAAATAAGAAACGCATGCCAGTCGTTTTAGGAGAAGTTAGAGAGGTGAGAATATTATGTTTGTTGACCATTTTACTTGATGAGCCACTGTCAATTTTTGCAAAGTAAAATCACATTAAAAAAAAATATATATGCCCACCTACTGTTTGCATGGAAACTGCATGTAACATTCCAATAAACTTGAAAATATTTGGTATTTTAACTTACTTGAGCAGTCACAGTGCTTATGACAGCAAATTTTGAAAAATTCTCAAGAAATCTATTATAAAACTCAAATGAAGAATGAGTCTAGTCATAACAGAATCTTCAATATTCTAGCTGTGTAGGGTTTGGGTAGCTCAGTGGTAGAGAACTCGCCTATAGTGCGGGAGGAATCAGGTTTAATGCCCGGTCTGACCTTGCATCTTTTCTCTTTCCTGTTACTTTTGGGGGCTCGTCTGACCCTGGGAAGTTGCCAACCAACAGGTTGGTCTCAGGGTGGAATCTAGTGGTTTCAATTCAAGGGAGTTGAATCAAAAAAAGGAAGGGAAGGAATGTAGCGGTCTGGATAGCTCAGTGGTAGAGCACTCGCCTATAGTGCGGGAGGTCCGGGTTTGATACCAGGTCTGACCCTGCATTTTTTCTCTTTCCTGTTACATCTGTATCTATATGCACAGACGTGTTGAATGGATCCAATTCTAGATATATTATATACGGTAGAGAGAATCCGCTTGATTTTACAAGCAGCAGTTTTGAAGGCTGTTTTTGAAGCCCTCTACTGTTTTTTGCATGCACAATGTCTTCGTCTAGATGATTCCTCTCAATCACCATTTTGATGAAAAAGGAGTTTCTAAACTGATCTCTGCTGACTCGTTGTAAATGAAAACTTTTTGAATTTTTTAATACACTTTTGTCCACTGGGTTGTCCAAAATAAATTGGTCAAATACTTTAGGTTTGATGATACTTTAGGTCTTGATTTTTTAAGAATTTCTGAGCATTTATGTCAGAATCCATCAAATATTTCCGTAGAAAGAAATGTTGCTGTGGGTATTTTATAGCAGAAGAGATGTGATTTGTTGTTTTGATTGATTGTTTGAATGGAGTTTTTCATCCTAGTCAAATATATCTTGATTATATTGAGATGCCAACAGCTTTAGCTGCTCCTGCCAATTCAACTTTTTGAGGACCTACTTGATTGAAACACATCATGTATCAAATAAAACATCTCAATTGGCAATAAATTTTTGTAAAATTCTCAAAAGTTAAGGTCACTGTTTATTTAAACTACCATAAAACATGCTTCTAGACTTGGTATTTTAATTTTTATGTTTCATTTATTTGAAATTCTGTATCTGTTACCTGTTACCTGTTACCTGTTTGTAGAAACCAATATAGGTTTTGCGTCTCTCTGGTCCGTTTTAATGTGGTTCTTTGAACTAATTACTGTTTTTTCCAGTTCCAGTTCATAATTGGTTGGCGGGAATTTTAAATCTAAGTTTGTCCAATGTTTGTTGATGGCACTTTTAAAACTGTTTAAAGATAGCTTATTCACTAGTTCTATTGGTAAGGTATCTGGAAAGAATATGGCACTTACAGTTTAACATATTTTCATTCTTTTCTATTTCAGTTTTTGTTGTTTCAGACATCAACATGATCTTCCAAGATTGTGTTTTTGTGTTAGAGTTTGACTCTTTTATGCCATTTAAAGAGAAGATAAAATGGAAAAAGAAGATTACGGACAATGGAGGGATCATTTCTTACATAGTAGGAAAGAAGGTCAGAAATTGTACTCTGGTTCTAGTTTTAACGTCTTTGGTAGTTGGTCCTTCATTTTAAGTTGGGAATTTGGGTTCATTTCACAGCAGTCTCAGACCAGAGGCTTTAAAATTTGTATTCTTTCTGTTATGTACATGTATTTGACAAAACACTTAGGTCTCACAAAACAGTTACTCAAAAAACCGCTAAACACATGTCAAATTTGAATAATTAGAAACAAGGTACATATGTTTGGTTTTTTAAAGACATGATTATAAGATATCTAGTGCATATAAAAAAATGTCAAAATGTGAAACAAAATGGCCACCAAAGGCAAGAGGATGTAACTCGTCAATTATAAAAATTGCCCATGAGTACCCCGAATGTGCACTTTCACACCAAAAGATGATGTATTTCGGGATAAAATATTGTGGAAAGCATTACATCATTTGAAAGTGCTCTTTTTTATGCTATAAATATCATGTTCTGCTTGTTTTCAAGATAAACTAATTTTTAAAAAATGGTTAAAAAAATCACATTACGAAATGCTATCAAGGGGCTGCATTATTGGCAGCCAAAATGTTCATATTTCCTCAACACTGATTTGCAAATCTGTATACACATGTATTTACAAACATATCGATCAAATGTTTCATTCTATATATTGCTTATTCACTTAAAATGTAAAACATGAAAACAGTAGGTTTATTTATGGCAATTCTCATGGAGATATTTTCTGGTTAGACCATGGACGAAAATATGAAACTATTTCAGGCTGACCAATCGAATTTATTTATTTGTCCAGATCGATACATTTTTTGTGTGCAAGGTTGCCATTAAGGTACTTTTTTTATTGTTAAGTGTTTGATTTTGATTTTGGTACAATTTCCGTACAAAATTCCATTCATCTGTCTAATTTGACTTTTTCATTTTATCTGTCCATTTATCTGTTTTAATCTGTCAAAAACTGATGAATCCATCGAATTGGCCAGCCTGCTATTTAGTGAGACCTTAGGAAAAACATCATTGAGTCTTTTAAATGAGACCTTAATAACTAATGTCTCATGTATGATGTCTCATTATCATAGGACTATATTACACAATATGTTTGTTTTAGTGTATTTGGCTGATGCCTTTTTACACCATTATAACCATGTCACTGGATATTATACTCAGTGCCTAATTATCCTCTCCCCGCCCCACCACCAGTGATGAGGCGGGATGTAGTAATACCACTGTCTTTGTGTTTGTGTGTGTGTGTGCATGGGTCTGTCCCAGTTAGTTTCCATGCATTTAAAAAAAAACGTACATCTGAATTGTGCTGAAACTTGGTAAGTTGAATCATTATGAGAGTGATTGGTGTGAGTTTGCTTGACATCAAAATCAGCCATTCAAGATGGCCACTGTTACTAAAATAGACTTTTTCACCTACTTTATTTTAGTGTCAAAATCCCAATTTGTTTTTGTCTTCTTAACTTGTTTGGCTGTTTCTTACATTAACTTGTTTTATGTTCCCTCTTTGTGACTTTTCCAGCTATATCCTTTATAAACCAGTTTGACTGTAATTATGGTTATGTTTTAGGTTCCCTCTTTGTGACTTTTCCAGCTATATCCTTTATAAACCGGTTTGACTGTAATTTTGGATATGTTTTAGGTTTCCTTTGTTGTATTGTTCAACAAAATGAAGGAGAAGACCACATTTAAAGTTAAACAAGCTCGACGTTATAATATACCAGTTCTGAAGTCAGAGTACATTGATGACTGTATGCTGCAGCAGGTGCTTCTTAGTAAAGATCAGTACTTTATTGGTGAACCAACTGAAAAGAAGAATTTCAAATCTGGAAAAATAACTGGTATGTGAATACTGAAAACATAGCATTATTGGTTTCAATGGAAACATAAAGGGGACAAAAGTTTTCTTCTTCTTGAAAATTTATTGAAAGAGCTGTAGCATTGTGAATTAGTTAAATTTTTTATAATGCATTTTGATGATTTTCATTATAAGAGCGACATAATGTAAGTGCGACATATATATTTGAGCAGAAAGATTGGATAGACCATAACCAAACTTAAAATAATACAGTAAACCATCTCCACTTTTAAGCTTTTAAATGGAGATATTACTCAGAAACCAGAATATCCAGACAAAACCACCAACCTTCGGAAAATGAACCCACAAACTTGCTGGCACTAAGATGATCTGCCAGAATGGGATTTGAACGGAAGAGGCACTGTTATCCCTTAACTGGTCCTTTTGACACCCGGGTACTGAAGAGAAGCACACATGAAAATATGTAGTATGAGCATAATTATTTCAGTTGTTCTTAGGGAATTTGTAATATCAAAATTGAATATCTTTATGTGATATATACTTTATTTGGATTTGAATACTGTAATCATGGTTATTTTCACGTGGGGGAAATTTTTGCTACTTTTACGATTTCAAAAAAAAAAAAATGCGAAAATTACCCCCTCAATGAAAATTATTGCAAGTAAATTTTTATATGCTTTGTACCACAAGAATGGCGAAATCATGAATGTTTGTGTTGGATATTTTGGAACATGTTGATGTCACAAAGTCCTGGAATAACATTGTTTTTACAGGAAAACGTGAACTGATATGATTCCATATCCAATTTAGATAATTGTTCCACACAAAGGTAAGGAGGCATCACATTGTACAGTGGCAAACCCTTTTGAATGTTTGAATATTATGTGGTAATACAGAATCAAGCAGGCGAGACTTACAGACTGATTATTTTCATTTTCAGCACAAAAAACAGTAAAGAAGAAACAAAAGCGATGTCAAGTAAACCTTAATTCTATCAAGTCCTGGCTAGTAGAAGATAATGATGATGGTTTGTTTAACAATGATATGTATGAGTTAGCAAAATGGTCTGTGTTAAAGGTTAGTATTATGTTATAACAAAAGTATAGTCAAACCTGTCCATGAAGATCACCATAGGGAACTAGTAAAAGTGGCATTAATGGGCAGGTGGCCCTTATGTACAGGATCAAATAACCTGAATTAAGAGCAATTGGGATAAAATTTTACTGGCCTTTAAAAGCAGGTGACCATTATATAGAGGTGGCCTTTAAGGCAGGTTTGACTGCACTGTAAGGTGTTGTTTAGGCTTAATTTTAAACTAATGTCATCATTTGAAAAATAAGTTGATGTATTTGATGCACACGAACAAGACATTTTTTCTTTACATAACCAGTGTGAATTAAAATATGTTGTTTTACTCATTAAAAATTATATTCTTGTTTAAAAAGCAAGGCACTAATTGCTAATTGGCGTAATGGTGGTCTGTTTTTGGGTGTTTTTTTTTTTGGTGTTTGTTAAAACTGGTATATTTTACCACAAAATTAAAGAAAAACATCTGGACCTTTTTACACAGGAGAAAATTTTACTTGAGACTTATTTCCATTGCTACACATTTTAGAAATTAAAAACTTTATGAGTACATTTGTACTAGTATTGTGAATTAATGTTTTATGATCACTTTGTTTTTGTGATATATTCAGGAATCTTGTTTTATGATCACTTTGTTTTTATGATATATTCAGGAATCACATGAATCACAAAGATGAAATAAATTATGATTTATGGATTAAATACCACAAAAAATGGAATGTTTCAAGATAGATTTTTTTTGTTAAATTTGGGAAAACAATCTCCTAAAATGAAAATGATTTACACAGTCAAATTTTGTTTTGGTGACTTTCACATAAAAGATTCACATGAATTTTATGTGAATCAAGCTTATACATGAAATTCAATTGAACAAAATTTTGGCTGTGTACAGGCAACTGTTTCACAATCATTCTTAAACTAAAATTATCCTAAATTAAAAATTTAACCCTTCAAATGTTAAATCTAATAATTTTGTTATTGGTAGTTAAGTTTTCAAGATATTTGAAAGTTTAAGATGAAATTTTGAATAAGATGTTAAGCTTATAATAAGTGTCTTTCAGTGCCTTAAGTGGTTGCCAAAATCTGTTAAGTAATTGATTACAGACTAAAGCCTGTTTTGTTAAGATAATACTACATGTATACATTTTGCTGTCTTGTTACAGTCGGATACTAGTGTACAAGTTATAGAAGTTCACACCATTAAAGGAGAACCAAAATACAGATTATACAGTCAGAGTGGGAAACTAAACAAAGACAAGGTAATGATGATTATAATAGACAGTCAATTTTATATTTTATATTTCAACACTTTTTGATTGTGTTTTGTTTAATTTCTTATCAGCATTTTATCAGCTGTCAAAGTTATATGCAGTATTTTAACAATGACAGATCTTGTGTATGCAACTTCTCAGAAGCTTAGTGGTGTATTGTTTTGATATATTAATTTGATATGTAGATGTGTAATTGATAATTTTATCAGGGTTAACATGTGTCCAGAAGGATATAATTTTATAGTCAAATCTATACAAAAAAAAAAAAAAAAAAAAATATTGTGGTTTATTCTATAAAATATTATCCATGGACAATATTTACCTATAGAATATAATCCATGGAACATATATCACAAGAAAATATTATCCTAGGAAAATATTTCATTACAACTGATATGATCTGTCATTTTGTGTAGGAGTTATGGGATTTAGACTTCATTTAGTATTATAAAACATTGCCAGACCCTATGCACACAACTCCTCTAAAACTTTAATGCTTTGGTAATTAAATCTTCTCACTGTAACAGTAAGCAAATTCTGTAATTATACTTCATACTTTGTGTTGCCCATGACAACGTTTAGAGAAACATATTGTTGCAAACCAATAGAGGTTAAAATAGGTACAACTCATATGTACAGAGAGAGAAAGAGAGAGAGAAATAGAGAGAGAGAGAGAGAGAGATTACTTGCTAAATTAATTTACTTTCTGATATTTTGTAGAATCTGTTATCCACTGATGTTGCTGTAGTTTGGTATTTTAACACAACAAATGAAGTTTTAAGTGGTTATGAACAACTTTATAAACAATACACATCATTTCCATATACACTGTTACCATGGTTACATCCAGTGTTTACTAGCAATGACATTGGTTCAGATAAGTTTAAATTGGTAAGTTTAAACTATGTGTCCAGAAACTGTCATATGTGCTGGAAATGTCTTGACCGAAAATTGTTTTAACTAACATGAAAAATCACCAATAGGACATTTTGTTTATTTTAGGACATTTTCAATTAAAGCCGACAAAAAATTCTTTGACTGCTGCAATACAGCAATACTTGTATATATAGACCACTGAAAAAAATCAGGAAAATGTGCCAATATATCATGTTATAGCCTCTGACATTTTTGCAGAATTTTACTAATTATAAAAAATAATTTTTAAGAGAAAAACCTTAAATTATGTGATTATATACAAGTGGAAATAAAAGATTTTTACAAACCTCAAAATTGATGAATGGATAGATAGATTGGGGTTTTACATTCCAGTAACATTACCTGTAGGTCAAATGGCAGAAAGTTTTACCTTTGCACTTCCCTTAGGGCAATGAGCAGGGAGGCTTCTTTAGAATACCAAGCCTGCAGTGACAAAAGGCTTCAGTTTGTAGGTCTTTTCTAACAGTAAATTTAATCAAAATAATGGTTTGACACATGATATAAAAAAACCAAACAGATATCAAGAATTTATTTATAAGTATAATATATACTGTTATTTAGCAATGGTTGTGTTGACCTGTGAAGTCAACACTTACAATATCATACAATTTGCATATAAAGTTAATGAATTTTTCCTACCCTGCCAATGAGTTAGCAGTTGTTGTGTTGGCCTGTGTTGTCAACACTTACAATATCAGAAGCTTTAAGTAAAGTTAAGAAATTTTCCATACCCCATCAATGAGTTAGCAGTACGTAATTTCAATAAAGCCAGCAAGTTGTCTGCTACTTGTTTGGATTTGGATTAAGTTTGTCACCTACTTCCACCAAGTTTACATTTTCTGAATATGTTTTGCAATACATATTACCCCATACTTGCCGTCTAATTTAAAAAATGTCTTTTGCTTTAAAATTCACTGAAATAAGTTAGAGACATAATAATTATAATAAATATATTATTATCAGCCAAACTCTGTTCTATGTTACATTTACAGTTACTTGGTGAATTATGTATTTTGACAAGTGAGATAACTCCAGAGATTGGTAGACTTGTTGAGATTGTCTGGAGGGAAGCTACACATGAGGCTGAAACAAATTTGTCAATATCAACACAACACATCAAGCCATCTCAAGTAAGGTTTTATCTCTTTATATCTTTACATCGTTCAAAATTATTCAGTCAGTTCAGGTTTTTTTTACACCCCAGCCCCATATTATCATCCGGGGACCAGGGTGGCAGGGTGGCAGAATGGTCTAAAGCATGTGCTTATGGATCATAGTGTCGCACACTGCCTAGCTTCGAGTGCATCTTAGACAGATTTTGGTCCAAGAAAATTTGTCAGTTTGTTTGCTGAAGGCAGTGGTTTTCTCTGTATATTCCAGTTTCCCCTACCATCTCAGATAACTGGAGTGTAAAATTCCCTTACTCCATTCCACTTGATTGGTGGATAGTAAATTTGAGTTTCCATCCTTCTGTCCATCAATACAATTCTTGTACGGAGTAATTCTCCACAACTATGAAGCACTATTTTATTCAACTTTATGCAAAGCATCAACATTGAAAGGAGATGTGCATATCATTAACCTGAGTTGGTTTGTTGTTATTCCTGTTATGGCCCTTTGAACATAAGCGCAAATCACAAAAAGTTCCCACTGAATGGGTATCCTTTTTCACTGAATTTGCTTGTTTACATCATAATTTTACTCCATCCTAAATAATAATTTATGCACAATTTTTAACTGTAGGTTGAAGATGCAGAAGTAGCCTTGATGCAGCTGAAAAAGTCTGTATGTTATGGGAATGATAAAAGTAAACAACAGCAGTATACAGAAGAGTTTTACCAAGCCATTCCACATAAAACTAAATCTGAGTTAAACCTAAGACAAATCACGGCCAAACAAGATCTGTGTCAGGTATGGGGCTACCAGTACAGTCGAACCTGCCTTAAAAGCCATCTCTTTATAAGGACTACCTGCTTTTAAAAACCAGTAAAGTTTGATTCCAGTTGCTTATGTTCATAATATATGAACCTGTATATAAGGGCCATCTGTCCTTAAAGACCAATAATTTCTGGTTCCATTAGGTGATCTTTTAGACAGGTTTGATGTACACATAAGCCAGTGTTAAGTCATTACATTACCTTAAATATCTCATTATTTGATCAGAACAATAAATTTATTTATTTTTCTCATGATCCTTTAACTGTGTTTCCATTTCTGGTAGCAAAAATTACCATTGACTACTATTAATTTCTGAGAAATTCTTTCAAAAAGTAATATATTTTAGCAAAGTTATGAAAAACATATTTAAAAAAAGATCATGTTTTCACAAATTTTGGAAAGTTGCATGGCTTCTAATTATTTATTTTCTTGGTAATTTAGCATTATTTAGAAATTGTTAATAGTAAGATAAAATTCTAAAGAATTAATGAAAATCTCCAAAATATTGGATAAATGTTGTTTGAAATAGCCCTGTACCAGTATGAGACCTTGGACTAAGCCCCCTGTTTGATATTGGAAGTCTCTGGTCAATATGGCATTTGATATGGATTTTACTATGCTTCATTCTCTTTGTATTACAAGTGAAGATTTATGTATTGTCTGTTTCTAGTTGATACATGATATACACGGGGCCAGTGAAGCTACAGATTGGTCTGAAGATGCCACAACATACGCAAAGTTCAGGGCACTTAGATGTCATGTGACTCATCTTGACCAACCAGATCAGGGGTATCATGACGTCAGAAATATGGTTGGAAGCACTTCTGCAGGGTATGTATATGTTTTATATGTTATTGACAAATAACTGATATTTTTAGTTACATTGAAGAATGAAATTATAAACTGTAAAAGGAAGGAAAGAAAAAAAAACAGGTTGGGATCGGGGACTTGCTTAAAACAAGTTATCTACCAAATGAGCTTCCCAGATTGCTACATTCATCCTCTATTATTTTTTAGTTTTCCACAGTTGAATGTGGGAAATCTCACCCAAATTTAATCAGATGGTCTATATATGGCCCATAATTGTCAGCCCACCACCCCCAAGGACTAACTGACTGCCAAACTGTAACAGGGAGGAAAACAATGTAGGGTCAAAATAAGGATAAAATCCGGGACCTTCTATACTATAGACAAGTGGTCTACCAACTTAGCTTCCAAGACCACTACAAAATAATTGATATGTAATAGTTTACATTTTTATTTTTTTTTATCATACTTAAGATTTAAAAAAAAAATCACATTTCTAATAGACTGATTAACCTATGAAATTTGAAAATTATTTTAAATACCACTTTAGCAGATCCTAATGTGAGAAAGATCGTTAGTTTGCTTTGCCTAAACTAAAGGTTGGCAGTTTTCTTTGGTCACTCTAGTTTTCTCAACCAATTATGAACTGAGCACCTCAATATATATTAAATTAAAAAATCTTGACTTGGGCATAAGACACTATTACTCAACTCTTTTTTATTTTATCCCCATCTTTCGAAGAAAAAGGGGCATTAAATTTGAACATAGCTGAATTTGTTAGTCATTCCTGTTATTTGTTTTAGTATGAAGATTTTGAATATATACAAAGTTGGAAGAACAGCAGAAGACGTTCAGTTTAACTCCAAAGGAACAGGAAATGTCCATCTGCTCATGCACTCATCTGCTGCTTATAACTTTCTGGGTATTCTCTCAAGGTATGGTATGTTAGTCACAAAATTAATTCTACCAACCTCTAATTTAGAAATAATAGACCATTGGCTTTTGTCATTACCCAATTTGCTTTTCAGTTACATGTAATGTACAGTCCAACCTGCCCTAAAGGCCACCTCTATATAAGGGGCACCTACTTATAAAGGCCAGAAGAATTGTTTCCCAGTTGTTCTTTATTCATATTATTTGAACCTGTATATAAAGGCCACCTGCAAATAAAGGCCACTCTTTTACTAGTTCCCTTGGGTGGCCTTTATAGACAGGTTTGACTGTACTTACAACGGAAAATGATTTCACCGAACAAGCATTCCTTGACATCTTGACTGGTCTTCTATGGGGACTGAAGGATAAACCATCTCCTTGACAATCAGCTGTTTTTGTCCAGCCTTCAACTTGTTTGGGATGTAAAACCCCATTCATTTAATCAATCAATCATTCATTTAATCACTTTGGTCTGCAACTTATTATTTAAAAAAATCATTCACAGGATAGTTTTTTGTCAGTAACAACTGAACATTCACTAAATGTTTTATTATATATTATTTTACAGAGGGTTATTACTACCAAACATAGCTGTAGACCAATATGGTGTAAGTCAAACAGATGCTGGTATGTTAGGTGCTGGGATATATTTCTCTAATTCACTTAAGTAAGTATGAGTTTAAGCTCACTTGGCGAGATGCACAAAGTGCTACATTTGTATTTGTTTTGGTACTTGTGTCAGCATCAGCACCCATCGTTAAGTTTATGTGACAACCTCTGCAAAATAAAGCATCCATACAGCTTAACTATCAGGTGGCACTTTTACCGCTCTCTGATTTTATATTGGATAATTTATGCTGTACAGTAAAAATTTCTTTTACTACCAGACTAAATCTTTCACTCATTCTAAGTATGCTCACATTTTTCAGAATGGTATTTAACAGTGTACCTTGTGATACCAACTATCTGCTGTTTATTTTGGGTCTTTATGGCCTAATGATCTAAAGCACCAAGCTCCAGTTTCACAATCATTACTTAGTGAAGATTTTCCTTATCTTAAATCTTGCAAAATTTCAAATATTTATAACTTTGTTAATTTACAAGTTATTTAGGAATTTGAGGTGTCATTTTTAAGATTACTTCTAGATTAAACATCTGCATTTAGTTTTGACAAAAATATTCATCAGTTGTTCACAATTGAGATTACCAAAGGTTGCTAAATTTAAGTTAAGGAACATATTAGTTAAGGAATGATTGTGAACCCTTGGCTAGCTTATGGATCGCAACACTTCCTATATACCACTTTGTTTTATGGTATATCTCACTTAGACAGATCCTAGTGTGAGAGGGTTTGTCAGTTTGCTTGCCACATAGTTTATGATCTTCTACAAGACATTCCACCACTATGATAGCTCAGTGAGAGCTATCTTTGTATGTAGGAGGTAGTGGGTACAAACCCTTGCCAGGTCTGACCAAGATAGGTAGTAACTGTTCTTTTGGCAACCATTATGGTAACTATTTTCTTCATTATGATCATCACACTTCTCAGTTTTTCAGATTTGTTAGTTTTAAAATCTGGTTCATTACTTGATGACCCTGGAAAAAAGAACATTCAATTCTTGAGTGAAAAACATTTACTCCATTTTTAGAAAAGAAAGTCAAAGGGTTCTTTGGAAAAGACCTTAAAAACTGAGGCCCTGTGCCACAGCATACATGGCAGTTGCAGAACCCACTTGCACATTGCCCTGCGTACACTGTAAAGGTAGAAATTTCTGCCATTCCACCTAAAGCTGGTGACATCTCAGTATAAGTGAAATATTCTTAACTTGGGCGTAAATCCCCATTCTATCAGTCAGTCTACAATACCTCCCATTTAAAATCTGACCACTTCAAAATAAGATAAAGAAGTATGGTGTGTAAAATTGCTCCGTTACTCCATTGTAATATCATATACAAATAATAACATTGTTTGTAAAAAAATGTCTAAACATATTTGTATTAATGAAACAGGGTGTCAATTTTTTCTGGAATTTTAATTATTTTTCATTTTAATTTCAGTATAAGTAATAATTACTCAAAGCCGAGTGTTCATACTGGGACAAGATTTGTACTTCTCTGTGAGGTTGCTCTTGGAAAATCTTGTAAGTTTCACAAACCTGATCCAAACCTGAAAGCGCCACCTGCTGGTTATGACAGTGTTTGTAGAATCTTAAGTGAAGAAAATAACAATATTGAGGTAAGGGTCTTAAAATTATATACCTAATCTACCCAGGGCGCCACTAAAGCTGGCAATGTTATTCAGCAGTGTAAAAAGGCAATTTTACGTCAACCAGGTATTTTATTTTCAGTCAATTTCGGTGTTTTGTGGGACCCTGAATCTATTCCTAGATCCATTGAACAAAGCCATGTAATAAAAAATCATGATACACTGGTGTTATACCACTCTAATCTTATTGTTTGCTGTCATGTGGTTGTGCATTTTGACTTTTACCTGTAACTAGGAACAAACTGTACACATTGTATACAGGTGAACATGCTGTTCAACAACGACTGTTCGCATGTGATAAAATTTGCAGTCACTATTGTTGTTTGCCTTATGTTCAATATGGTGTTCTAAAGACCAAAAAAAAGATGGTTTTAATAAATTCTGAAATCAATATTGGCAAAATGATTTCTGTTTTCTATATCAGTGCACATACATGTATTTAATATATCATTTTTAGGGTATAATTGATAAAATTAATTAAAAATTGTGTGTAGATTATCAATATGAGTTATTTATTTGGCATTTATAATACAATCATTGTCTGTTTCTGAATCTAAGGGCAATAAATGATAAAGCTTTTGGATGATTATGATGACCTAGATACAGTATTATTTTTCGCTATTGTTCAATAGACAAACAAAAATTGCTCACACAAGCACTTTGGAAAGGTAAACACTTTTGAACACGCATTATAATAGCTGTTTAGGGGTGTGTGCAAAAATTTCTTACTACAATATACCGGTGTTTTGTATGTTTCCATCTATACATTGGTGAAGAGGTGTGTGCAAATATTTCTTATTGCTGTTTTGTATGTTTCAATAGATACACTGGTGTAGAGGTGTGTGCAAAAATTTCTAATTTCTGTTTTGTATATTTCCATGGATACACTGGTGAAGAGGTGTGTGCAAAAATTTCTTATTGCTGTTTTGTATGTTTCAATGAATACACTGGTGAAGAGGTGTGTGCAAAAATTTCTTATTGCTGTTTTGTATGTTTCAATGAATACACTGGTGAAGAGGCCATGTGCAAAAATTTCTTATTGCTGTTTTGTATGTTTCAATGAATACACTGGTGAAGAGGTGTGTGCAAAAATTTCTTATTGCTGTTTTGTATGTTTCAATGAATACACTGGTGAAGAGGTGTGTGCAAAAATTTCTTATTGCTGTTTTGTATGTTTCAATGAATACACTGGTGAAGAGGTGTGTGCAAAAATTTCTAATAGCTGTTTTGTATGTTTCAATAGATACACTGGTGTAGAGGTGTGTGCAAAAATTTCTAATTTCTGTTTTGTATATTTCCATGGATACACTGGTGAAGAGGTGTGTGCAAAAATTTCTAATTGCTGGTTTGTATGTTTCCATAGATACACTGGTGAAGAGGTGTGTGCAAATATTTCTTATTGCTGTTTTGTATGTTTCAATGAATACACTGGTGAAGAGGCCATGTGCAAAAATTTCTAATTGCTGTTTTGTATGTTTCCATGGATACACTGGTGAAGAGATGTGTGCAAAAATTTCTAATTGCTGGTTTGTATGTTTCCATAGATACACTGGTGAAGAGGTGTGTGCAAATATTTCTTATTGCTGTTTTGTATGTTTCCATGGATACACTGGTGAAGAGGCCATGTGCAAAAATTTCTAATTGCTGTTTTGTATGTTTCCATGGATACACTGGTGAAGAGATGTGTGCAAAAATTTCTAATTGCTGGTTTGTATGTTTCCATAGATACATGTGCAAATATTTCTTATTGCTGTTTTGTATGTTTCCATGGATACACTGGTGAAGAGGTGTGTGCAAAAATTTCTAATTGTTGTTTTGTATGTTTCCATGGATACACTGGTGAAGAGGTGTGTGCAAAAAATTCTAATTGCTGTTTTGTATGTTTCCATGGATACACAATTGCTTGCTTTATATTGTTTTTCAGTTCAGAATGTATTTGTTTACAAATGTATCTGACCGATGTCTCTTATTATCATCCATTTATTTTATTTCAGGAAATGGAGTATGTTATTTATAATCCCAGTCAACATAGGATGAAATATTTAGTAGAATATGCCCTCCCATCAGATGAAATCTCACAGATTGAAAACTTCACTGTTACCATAGAAACTGATGAAGAAGTTTTACAGAAAAATTTATCAAAAATTGGTAAGCCATTACATGCTTATTTAGCATCTTTAATCCTCATAACTAAAGTATATGAGATTCATTGGACAGTTAATAAAACTATCAGTATTTAAGGCAATACAGTTGAACCTGTCCAAACTAAACACTGGGTAAACTGAAAAACTGTTTAACCTGGTCTGAGTTTCACAATCATTTCTTAACTAAGATTTTTCTTATGTTAAATTTAACAATCTTTATATGAACTAACATTTTTGACAAAACCAATTACAAATGTTACATGCTTGAAATGATTTCAATTCTTTAATACATGTATCTTAAAAGTAAAAAAAATTGAGATTTCAAATTTGCCAAAATTAAGTTTAAGGGCAATCTTAGTTAAAGAATTATTTCGAATTTGGGGCCAGGCTACACAGGTTTTTCAGATTACCTAATGTTTAGTTTAGACATAATACACACTATTTGATGAATTTTCCAGTTTATGCCATTTTTTATAAAAACATTATTTTTTTTATTCTCATACTATAGTCCTTTAGGAATCAACCTGTCACTAGACCTTAGAAAAAGAATTCTATCTTGCCCATGTAATGTTTTAATCATACTGATGATCCTGCTAAACCAGGCCATTCTTTTTACCTGAATAAAATAAGAATACTTCATCAAAAATGGCTTACCTGGTAAATTAAGATTTGTTGGAAATTATTATGTTTATGCTGAACTTGTGCACAGATAAATTGTATTTTGATAGTTATAGTTAAACAGAAAAATAATTTTTGTTTTAGATATAAATGATGTTAAAGACATACTTGACCCATTAACTAAAGTGGAGGCAGGTCTAATTGGAGGGAAGAAAAACTCTGTACCTCTGAAAAGTGTTCACATTAGAGCTAAATTACTGGATCTTGTTGGACAGGTAAGTAAAATGTTTTTCAATTAAGAATTGACTGTCCTTTTTTCCAAGGTCATCAAGTAATGAACCAGATTTTAAAACTAGCAAATCTGAAAAACTTAGATGATCATAATAAATAAAACTGCAATAACATTCATTTTGAGTGAAAAATCATTTTACATTTTGACATTACAGAAAATGTTAACCATAGATTGAGGTATGGCATTTCAGACCAGTGGTCACAGAAGATTCATTCCCTCATGTTTGAAGAAAGAAAAAAAGTGGAGGAAACCAGAGTACCTGGAGAACACCTTATCCACCAATTTCAGTCTGTAAAATTGAAAAGAGTTTATTGTATTTATTGTAGGTTGTAGTTTTACAGGCTTACAGAAATGACAATAATACAAACATTGAAGCTAAGTATGTGTTCCCCCTTGATGATACAGCAGCAGTTTGTGGATTTGAAGCTTTTATAAATGGAAAACACATAATAGGTCAGTATTTAGGACTCATGCTATGCCATGAGAAGTATTTTAAATATGTTATTATTATAAAGTTACATATTCATTTCACAATTTATGTTGTCATAAGCTTATTTATTAGTCTTTCAGAGTAATCTAACAAGACCTCTTTAGATTCAAAAACTAATTTCAATCATCGTGTGAATTATACACTTATTTTTGTACCCCTCACAAATGAAATTTAAGGTGCGATATAAGAATCTCCTTTGTTGTGCATATTTCCATCTTGCCATTAATTCCAGTATCATGTCTGCTCAATATTTTTCCATGTCATTGGATGGATTTTGATCAAACTTGGAACAAATGTAAACCAACATCAAATGATGTGTTGCATAACAAATAGGTGTATAGGTCAAGGCTTATGACCCAATGACAGTACCTATGCAAGGGGTATATTTCAACTTCACTGACAGTTTTAGATTTGTTTATTTTACAGGGGAGGTAAAAGAGAAAGCCAAAGCTCACAAGGAGTACAAAGAAGCTGTTAGTAAAGGTCATGGAGCTTATCTGATGGATGAAGAAGAACCAGTATGTAGCACATGTGTTCTTGTCTATATTGATATAAGCATGCTTACTTAAGCACATACATAAAAGGCTTGTTTACTGGAAAACCAGACAAATATGGAAGTATCAGCTTAATTACATTATATAGACATTTTAAACAGAATATGTTGTAAACAAATGTTGCAGGCTGACCAATTTGACAAATTTATCTGTTTTTAAATGTTGAATTTTCTAACATCTTTATGTTTTTATAAAGCACACCTACATGTATTTGGATTTTATGTTTTTCAGGTTTGCCTCTTTCAGTGCTTGTCTTTTGCCCTCTTTACTATTTTCATGCTCTTAAAGTACTGATACAGTTTTAGCTATGACTGTAGTTTTATTTACATTTCAGGATGTGTTTACTGTCAGTGTTGGAAATCTTCCACCTAAAGCAGACGTCCTAATCAAGATCACTTATATAACAGAGCTACAGGTAGACGGCGATAATATCAGCTTTACAGTGCCATCTAGTGTCGCACCCTGGGTAAAAGATATGGCACTAGCTCAACAAACTCAGGTATGACATACTCATTTGTTATTGGCTCAGTGGCACAAGAATTGTTGTAGTGTTTGGTTTTTAAAGATGGATTTCATAAGCTAAGATTTTTATTAAAACAAGTTTTGCTTAGCTTAATTTAGAACCTTGTAGTAACTTTTGTAAATTACTTCATTGTTTCTCTGGGTCATTTTAGTGCTTTATATGATTTGGCGATTCCACTAAAATAAAACTAAATAAAATTAAATATAAGTGACTTGATGTGTACACAAAAAAGTTGGTACCCTAAAAAAAACAGCTGTATTCCTTCTGTACAGTAAAATCACTTAAATAAGTAATTCGTAAGTATGATACTGATATAAATTGATTTACATTATCAGCAGAGTCAACTAGAGAAAATATGTTAATGGACATTTTGCAAGTTGAAATAGAGGTTACCATGGTAATGTGACAATTGCCATGGCTTATTGATACTGCTAATAACACTTTACCAGTAGTTCAAAGATCTTCTAAATCAAAATGGATGCTTCTAGTCCATTTATAACTAACAAAATCTTTGCATTTGTCATCAGTATATAACATACACTCTAGGCTTTGTTTACTGAATTTTACAGCTAATGATATAAGGTCCCAAAAGATAATCTTAACAGAAATTAATTAAGTTACATGTAGCTACATGCATATATTTACGGTAGTCATAATCTTTTATTTAAGGATAATTTACAAACCCTGAAGATACAGAACAGTAACAGATGTGAAGTGTCGTTACATGTCGCCGTGGAGATGCCATTTGATATTCGACGTCTATATTCGCCAACACATGTCATCAAGTATAAGGTAATAATTAGACATTGACTTAAATCATAAATTGCCAAGATGTCTAAGTGGAACTCCCTTAGGAATTATTCTGGAACATTGTTTCAATCTTGGACCTTGATGGTCGAGTGCATGTACCGATCACAGCTCCTCTCACAGACTAGGTCCACACATCACAGCTCCTCTCACCACCTAGGTCCACACATCACAGCTCCTCTCACCACCTAGGTCCTTACATCACAGCTCCTCTCACCACCTAGGTCCACACATCACAGTGCCTCTCACCACCTAGGTCCACACATCACAGCTCCTCTCACCACCTAGGTCCACACATCACAGCTCCTCTCACCACCTAGGTCCACACATCACAGCGCCTCTCACCACCTAGGTCCACACATCACAGCTCCTCTCACCACCTAGGTCCACACATCACAGCGCCTCTCACCACCTAGGTCCACACATCACAGCTCCTCTCACCACCTAGGTCCACACATCACAGTGCCTCTCACCACCTAGGTCCACACATCACAGTGCCTCTCACCACCTAGGTCCACACATCACAGCACCTCTCACCACCTAGGTCCACACATCACAGCACCTCTCACCACCTAGGTCCACACATCACAGCACCTCTCATCACCTAGGTCCACACATCACAGCAATTCTCACCACCTAGGTCCACACATCACAGCAACTCTCACCACCTAGGTCCACACATCACAGTGCCTCTCACCACCTAGGTCCACACATCACAGCACCTCTTACCACCTAGGTCCACACATCACAGTGCCTCTCACCACCTAGGTCCACACATCACAGCACCTCTCATCACCTAGGTCCACACATCACAGCAACTCTCACCACCTAGGTCCACACATCACAGCTCCTCTCACCACCTAGGTCCACACATCACAGCACCTCTCATCACCTAGGTCCACACATCACAGTGCCTCTCACCACCTAGGTCCACACATCACAGCACCTCTCATCACCTAGGTCCACACATCACAGCAACTCTCACCACCTAGGTCCACACATCACAGCTCCTCTCACCACCTAGGTCCACACATCACAGCACCTCTCATCACCTAGGTCCACACATCACAGCTCCTCTCACCCTAGGTCCACACATCACAGCGCCTCTCACCACCTAGGTCCACACATCACAGCTCCTCTCACCACCTAGGTCCACACATCACAGTGCCTCTCACCACCTAGGTCCACACATCACAGTGCCTCTCACCACCTAGGTCCACACATCACAGCACCTCTCACCACCTAGGTCCACACATCACAGCACCTCTCACCACCTAGGTCCACACATCACAGCACCTCTCATCACCTAGGTCCACACATCACAGCAATTCTCACCACCTAGGTCCACACATCACAGCAACTCTCACCACCTAGGTCCACACATCACAGTGCCTCTCACCACCTAGGTCCACACATCACAGCACCTCTCACCACCTAGGTCCACACATCACAGTGCCTCTCACCACCTAGGTCCACACATCACAGCACCTCTCATCACCTAGGTCCACACATCACAGCAACTCTCACCACCTAGGTCCACACATCACAGCTCCTCTCACCACCTAGGTCCACACATCACAGCACCTCTCATCACCTAGGTCCACACATCACAGCAACTCTCACCACCTAGGTCCACACATCACAGCTCCTCTCACCACCTAGGTCCACACATCACAGCACCTCTCATCACCTAGGTCCACACATCACAGCAACTCTCACCACCTAGGTCCACACATCACAGCTCCTCTCACCACCTAGGTCCACACATCACAGCTCCTCTCACCACCTAGGTCCACACATCACAGCAACTCTCACCACCTAGGTCCACACATCACAGCTCCTCTCACCACCTAGGTCCACACATCACAGTGCCTCTCACCACCTAGGTCCACACATCACAGCACCTCTCACCACCTAGGTCCACACATCACAGTGCCTCTCACCACCTAGGCCCACACATCACAGCTCCTCTCACCACCTAGGTCCACACATCACAGCTCCTCTCACCACCTAGGTCCACACATCACAGCTCCTCTCACCACCTAGGTCCTTACATCACAGCTCCTCTCACCACCTAGGTCCACACATCACAGTGCCTCTCACCACCTAGGTCCACACATCACAGCTCCTCTCACCACCTAGGTCCACACATCACAGGTCCTCTCACCACCTAGGTCCACACATCACAGCGCCTCTCACCACCTAGGTCCACACATCACAGCTCCTCTCACCACCTAGGTCCACACATCACAGCGCCTCTCACCACCTAGGTCCACACATCACAGCTCCTCTCACCACCTAGGTCCACACATCACAGTGCCTCTCACCACCTAGGTCCACACATCATAGTGCCTCTCACCACCTAGGTCCACACATCACATTACCTCTCACCACCTAGGTCCACACATCACAGCACCTCTCACCACCTAGGTCCACACATCACAGCACCTCTCATCACCTAGGTCCACACATCACAGCAACTCTCACCACCTAGGTCCACACATCACAGCAACTCTCACCACCTAGGTCCACACATCACAGTGCCTCTCACCACCTAGGTCCACACATCACAGCACCTCTCACCACCTAGGTCCACACATCACAGTGCCTCTCACCACCTAGGTCCACACATCACAGCACCTCTCATCACCTAGGTCCACACATCACAGCAACTCTCACCACCTAGGTCCACACATCACAGCTCCTCTCACCACCTAGGTCCACACATCACAGCACCTCTCATCACCTAGGTCCACACATCACAGCAACTCTCACCACCTAGGTCCACACATCACAGCTCCTCTCACCACCTAGGTCCACACATCACAGCTCCTCTCACCACCTAGGTCCACACATCACAGCAACTCTCACCACCTAGGTCCACACATCACAACTCCTCTCACCACCTAGGTCCACACATCACAGTGCCTCTCACCACCTAGGTCCACACATCACAGCACTCTCACCACCTAGGTCCACACATCACAGTGCCTCTCACCACCTAGGTCCTTACATCACAGCACCTCTCACCACCTAGGTCCACACATCACAGCACCTCTCATCACCTAGGTCCACACATCACAGCAATTCTCACCACCTAGGTCCACACATCACAGCAACTCTCACCACCTAGGTCCACACATCACAGTGCCTCTCACCACCTAGGTCCACACATCACAGCACCTCTCACCACCTAGGTCCACACATCACAGTGCCTCTCACCACCTAGGTCCACACATCACAGCACCTCTCATCACCTAGGTCCACACATCACAGCAACTCTCACCACCTAGGTCCACACATCACAGCTCCTCTCACCACCTAGGTCCACACATCACAGCACCTCTCATCACCTAGGTCCACACATCACAGTGCCTCTCACCACCTAGGTCCACACATCACAGCACCTCTCATCACCTAGGTCCACACATCACAGCAACTCTCACCACCTAGGTCCACACATCACAGCTCCTCTCACCACCTAGGTCCACACATCACAGCACCTCTCATCACCTAGGTCCACACATCACAGCTCCTCTCACCACCTAGGTCCACACATCACAGCGCCTCTCACCACCTAGGTCCACACATCACAGCTCCTCTCACCACCTAGGTCCACACATCACAGTGCCTCTCACCACCTAGGTCCACACATCACAGTGCCTCTCACCACCTAGGTCCACACATCACAGCACCTCTCACCACCTAGGTCCACACATCACAGCACCTCTCACCACCTAGGTCCACACATCACAGCACCTCTCATCACCTAGGTCCACACATCACAGCAATTCTCACCACCTAGGTCCACACATCACAGCAACTCTCACCACCTAGGTCCACACATCACAGTGCCTCTCACCACCTAGGTCCACACATCACAGCACCTCTCACCACCTAGGTCCACACATCACAGTGCCTCTCACCACCTAGGTCCACACATCACAGCACCTCTCATCACCTAGGTCCACACATCACAGCAACTCTCACCACCTAGGTCCACACATCACAGCTCCTCTCACCACCTAGGTCCACACATCACAGCACCTCTCATCACCTAGGTCCACACATCACAGCAACTCTCACCACCTAGGTCCACACATCACAGCTCCTCTCACCACCTAGGTCCACACATCACAGCACCTCTCATCACCTAGGTCCACACATCACAGCAACTCTCACCACCTAGGTCCACACATCACAGCTCCTCTCACCACCTAGGTCCACACATCACAGCTCCTCTCACCACCTAGGTCCACACATCACAGCAACTCTCACCACCTAGGTCCACACATCACAGCTCCTCTCACCACCTAGGTCCACACATCACAGTGCCTCTCACCACCTAGGTCCACACATCACAGCACCTCTCACCACCTAGGTCCACACATCACAGTGCCTCTCACCACCTAGGCCCACACATCACAGCTCCTCTCACCACCTAGGTCCACACATCACAGCTCCTCTCACCACCTAGGTCCACACATCACAGCTCCTCTCACCACCTAGGTCCTTACATCACAGCTCCTCTCACCACCTAGGTCCACACATCACAGTGCCTCTCACCACCTAGGTCCACACATCACAGCTCCTCTCACCACCTAGGTCCACACATCACAGGTCCTCTCACCACCTAGGTCCACACATCACAGCGCCTCTCACCACCTAGGTCCACACATCACAGCTCCTCTCACCACCTAGGTCCACACATCACAGCGCCTCTCACCACCTAGGTCCACACATCACAGCTCCTCTCACCACCTAGGTCCACACATCACAGTGCCTCTCACCACCTAGGTCCACACATCACAGCACCTCTCACCACCTAGGTCCACACATCACAGCACCTCTCATCACCTAGGTCCACACATCACAGCAACTCTCACCACCTAGGTCCACACATCACAGCAACTCTCACCACCTAGGTCCACACATCACAGTGCCTCTCACCACCTAGGTCCACACATCACAGCACCTCTCACCACCTAGGTCCACACATCACAGTGCCTCTCACCACCTAGGTCCACACATCACAGCACCTCTCATCACCTAGGTCCACACATCACAGCAACTCTCACCACCTAGGTCCACACATCACAGCTCCTCTCACCACCTAGGTCCACACATCACAGCACCTCTCATCACCTAGGTCCACACATCACAGCAACTCTCACCACCTAGGTCCACACATCACACAGCTCCTCTCACCACCTAGGTCCACACATCACAGCTCCTCTCACCACCTAGGTCCACACATCACAGCAACTCTCACCACCTAGGTCCACACATCACAGCAACTCTCACCACCTAGGTCCACACATCACAGCTCCTCTCACCACCTAGGTCCACACATCACAGTGCCTCTCACCACCTAGGTCCACACATCACAGCACCTCTCACCACCTAGGTCCACACATCACAGTGCCTCTCACCACCTAGGCCCACATCACAGCTCCTCTCACCACCTAGGTCCACACATCACAGCTCCTCTCACCACCTAGGTCCACACATCACAGCTCCTCTCACCACCTAGGTCCTTACATCACAGCTCCTCTCACCACCTAGGTCCACACATCACAGTGCCTCTCACCACCTAGGTCCACACATCACAGCTCCTCTCACCACCTAGGTCCACACATCACAGGTCCTCTCACCACCTAGGTCCACACATCACAGCGCCTCTCACCACCTAGGTCCACACATCACAGCTCCTCTCACCACCTAGGTCCACACATCACAGCGCCTCTCACCACCTAGGTCCACACATCACAGCTCCTCTCACCACCTAGGTCCACACATCACAGTGCCTCTCACCACCTAGGTCCACACATCATAGTGCCTCTCACCACCTAGGTCCACACATCACATTACCTCTCACCACCTAGGTCCACACATCACAGCACCTCTCACCACCTAGGTCCACACATCACAGCACCTCTCATCACCTAGGTCCACACATCACAGCAACTCTCACCACCTAGGTCCACACATCACAGCAACTCTCACCACCTAGGTCCACACATCACAGTGCCTCTCACCACCTAGGTCCACACATCACAGCACCTCTCACCACCTAGGTCCACACATCACAGTGCCTCTCACCACCTAGGTCCACACATCACAGCACCTCTCATCACCTAGGTCCACACATCACAGCAACTCTCACCACCTAGGTCCACACATCACAGCTCCTCTCACCACCTAGGTCCACACATCACAGCACCTCTCATCACCTAGGTCCACACATCACAGCAACTCTCACCACCTAGGTCCACACATCACAGCTCCTCTCACCACCTAGGTCCACACATCACAGCTCCTCTCACCACCTAGGTCCACACATCACAGCAACTCTCACCACCTAGGTCCACACATCACAACTCCTCTCACCACCTAGGTCCACACATCACAGTGCCTCTCACCACCTAGGTCCACACATCACAGCACCTCTCACCACCTAGGTCCACACATCACAGTGCCTCTCACCACCTAGGTCCTTACATCACAGCTCCTCTCACCACCTAGGTCCACACATCACAGTGCCTCTCACCACCTAGGTCCACACATCACAGCTCCTCTCACCACCTAGGTTTGAACACCATTCAAAACAGATCCTAGTGTGAGAAAGTTTGTCAGTTTGTTTCCTCAAGGTCATTGTTTTTCTCTGTGCACTCCAGTTTCCTCAACCATTCCTGAACTGACATTTTCAATATATACTAGATTCAAGACATTTTCAACATTTCTCTGAAAAATAATTTTTCATTACATAGAATTTAATGTGTAGGTATACAAAAGGAATCCTGCCTCAGTCAGGGCCCATTCATTAACTGGTTAGATCAAAGCAACATGAAATTTTATGTCTTGCTGAAGGACACACTACCTAATCTGACTTGGACTTGAACTACAGTCATTGAATCATATGAGCCAGCAACCTTAACTACTCACCTTATGTGTCTGTCTTTAAATACAGCAACTGTTTATTTGTCAATTTGTCTAATGTGATATTTTGTAAGATAAAAAACCAAAACCAAAATGCCTTCTGCCCTAGACTCTATCAAACTTCAAACTTATTTTACCCACATGGAAATTTCTTATACTATTATTTATCAGTTAGAATGAACATTTTTTAGCTACTATGACTCACAAGAAATTTTTAAATTATAATAAATGCAGTGTATAATAAAACTTCACATATACAAACGTAGATATTTTATAATTCATCTGAAAAAAAATTGTTTGCTAGAAGAGACTTTTATGATTCTACTATTTTATAAAGGAACATGATCCTAAATTCCCCTTCTTTTGTGGCATGTATTTATTTATTTTTGATAATTACACTTTACTTTCTACAGTAAAAATGTCAGAATACATGTATTTGTGTTCCAGAAAACAGACACGAAAGCTGTACTACAACTACCTAAGAATGCTCAACTAGATGAAGGTTTTCAGTTACTGATTATGTTGTCAGAAATACATGTACCCAGAATGTGGGTAGAAAGACATCCAGATAAAGATAGCCAGGTATCATCACATCTCTCTCTCTCTCTCTCTCTCTCTCTCTCTCTCTCTCTCTCTCTCTCTCTCTCTCTCTCTCAAAATATATACTTCTAATACTCATTGGTTGAAGTTTCAGAATATGTAAGTCACTCATTTAAAACAAACTTGTCTTTATAAATTCAAACTTTACGGATTGTAAAAATAGTTGTACTTCATAGGACATTTTAATTTATGTATTTTACAGGCTTGTATGGTGTCTTTTTATCCCGAGTTTGAAGCAGACACAGACGAAGAAGCAGAAGTTATATTTCTGTTAGACATGTCAAATTCTATGTCAGGACAAGCTATTTCAGATGCCAAAAAGGTACATTTGTATTATGGAGAATAATATTGTTGCATAGTGAAATCTGTATCATATGCCATATCAAACCGAGACCCCAATATCAGACAAAGGGCTTTAGGCTGACGTTGATATTGTTTGAGGTTTGATGTAGCATATGATATGGATTTCACCTTGTTTTATCCGGTTTATCATATGCCAAGCATTTCACCATGTAGAACAAATACATGTATTACAGACATTTGTAAGGAATATAACAAAAATTGACTACCGGTTAATTGTTCCGATTACCGTAGCCAGCCTGATATCATATCAGTTATATACAGTTTACTTCATGTAGATGTGAGAACTTAAGTTTTGGGTTATTTGCAACCTGCACTAGGCTTCAGTCCAGATTTCATAAGAAAACTTTATTCAATGGATAACCAGGCAATTTGACTGAAACAAAAATTAAATTTTTTATAAATAAACCTTCACAAAAAATCAAGTGTGTGAAAAATTACAGGTGTAAAGTATGTTATCCAGGTGAACAGTTTAAAGACTCATTTTATTATACCCTCCGCAAATTAGTTTGGGGGGGGGGGTATATAGGAATCACCATGTCTGTCTAAATGTCTGTCCATCTGTCTGTCTGTGTAAATGCGAGTTGGAGCCATATCTCATAGCTGCTTTGGATAAAACTTTACTTGAATAATCTTCATGGTCCAAAGATGTGTCATTACCTTGAATCAAGGTCATATCATAAAGCTCAATGTCTTGGGAACAATATGCTTCTTAAAAAGTGTAGGCCATATCTGCTTTGGATGACTGGTATAAAACTTCACATGAATAATCTTCATTGTCCAATGGTGTATCATGACCTTGAACCAAGGTCATATCGGAAAGGTCAAGGTCGTGGGAAACATTAAATTTTGGGGGTGGGGTATTTGGCTCTCAAGAGACAGTTCTAGTTATCATTTTATTTATTTATTTATTTATTTATTTATTTATTTATTTATTTATTTATTTGAAATTAGTGATATTTTACCAATCTGGTATTTATAATTGTACAGGTTTTGTTACTGGCACTAGAACAGTTGTCAGAGAAAGCTGTATTTAATATTGTCATGTTTGGAACTTCCTTCAAAGAGTTGTTTCCGGCGCCACAGAGAAAATCTAAACTAACGGCAGAAAAAGCCAACAAATTTATACAGGTATGTGGCATTTTTGTACATTTATTGATAATTTGACCTTTATTAAGTTACAATTAAAGTCTGTGCCTAACCTATAGGCATATCAGGCCAGTGTTTATCTGATTTCAGCCATATGAAAAGACTGAGAGTATACTATATATTTAGATGTATTCCCTGTGCACAATTTTACGCTCATCTTGCAGTTGATAGTTTTCCACAAAAGTTTGTACCATGCATGCACCGTGGAAGCGTGTGGCCTAGTGGTTAAGGCATTGGACTCATGATTCGAAGGTCGTGGGTTCGATCCCTGGACCGGGCGATGTGTTGTGTCCTTGAGCAAGACACTTAATTTCACGTTGTTCCAGTTCACTCAGCTGAAAAATAAATGAGTACCAGCAAAATGCTGGGGGTTAACCCTGCGATGGACCAGCATCCCATTCAGGGGAGAGTCTTGTACTCTCAGTGGCTTAACGCCACAGAAACCGAGATAAGCTCCGTCCTGATGGGCCTAATGGCTCGGGACAGACTTTAACTTTAACTTTAATGCATGAAATAATATATATTCTTGATCTTATTTTAAGTTTCATAAATCTGCAAATATTACACCCTGTGAAAAGGTTTTTCAAACTTTTGAACCTGTGACATTTAGTACAATACATTAATACTCTCCATTCCTGTGTTGCAAGATTACACATTAGGGTAGTATCAGCAGATTGGCATTTTGGGGTGAACTGGAGCAAAATTACATGTCTTGCTGAAGAAGATACTACACAGCCAGGCTTGAAGTTGAATCCATGGCTCTTGAATTATGGTGTAATTTTCCAAAATTATGAAGCACTTTAATTCACTGAATTTACTTGTTTCATCTTAATACATTTGTATATTTATAGACAGCCAGTCCAAACATGGGTTGTACTAATGCGTGGTCGCCATTACATTCCTTGTTCCTGTTGTCGCCACTAGAGGGCAGTAGAAGTATATTTCTGATATCTGATGGATTTTTAAACAACAAGGACATGTTAGTAGCATCTACCAGGAAATTTACAGCCAGAAACAGATTGTTTGTACTTGGAATAGGGTAAGTTGTTAGTCATTGATAGATTAATGGCCATCAGACAGGTGCTTGACGTGGTTTTAATAACATTAGGGGATGGGGAGTATTAAGACTTCTCCTTGGATGGGATACCTCTCCATCACAATTTTAATCCCAACTATTTCCGTCAATTGAAACAACATGAAATTCAATGTTTTTACCATGCAGCCGAGGTGGAGCTTTAACCTACCATTTTTGTACGGCGTTTCACGACAGTGAACGCGTACTTTGCTATCGCTTTCTTCCAAGATATTGGGCTTCTTTGCTATGAAATTATAAAATATGAGTACGCATGGGAATAGTGCGCCTGGTAAATTAGCGTGAAAGAAATATATCTGTTTTATCGTGAGATATGTATTCTGAGACGGGTAATGCATTTGGTTACATATGTACATTTGGAATAAATTTTCGGAATACATTTCGGAATCTATTAAAGTATTGCGACGGGATGCATCCAATAATTTCTGCAATTTGGCGAACTGATCTCATGTTTACAATAAAAAGTAGTCCGAGAAGTTTGCATCCAACGATGTAAAATCATAACTTTTTATGAAATAAACAGCAATGGCAGGTGGATTTAATTAATTCTTCATGAAATCTACGGTAATTTAAATTTATTTTGAAGGGTATGATAACGTATTTTGATGTTGAGGCAGTTGTGTCATATTTTTAAACTGTTTATCGATTAGATTTCGCTTTCGTGAAAGGGAGATAATTTGTACAGTGTTGTGTGCAAATGACCACATGTGGATTTAAATACTTCACCATTAACATGAAAAAGGAATATTGTGAGTGATAACCAGCAGTTTATTAAACCCCAGATTTAACAGCAAATGATCCAGTTACATACAACTGCTAGAATGTACCCCCTCATAGCGACGGTAGGGTCTGCAAAACTCTACTTTCTCTCTATCCGAAATGACAAAACGATCGGGTACGACTTTATAAAACTTTATTAAATTTTAATTACTGATTGTCTTTTACATATATTTTATGAAATTATTATTTTCTACCATTTTATTTAGCAATACATGGTTTGGTTCATTGGTTCTTTTTCCAAAAAACATCCATCAGACTATGCATAGATCGAACCACCACCCCCCTTTCCCGGGGTGTGTATGTGAGATTTTCGGTTATATTTTGTCTTGCCACAACACCATTTTCCCAACTACGCCATACAACAGCATGGCAGTGCTATGTTTATAGTATAGGTTCTTTCATACTTAAGTTTCAGAGGAAAGACCTATGGTTTTAAACCAATTTTTTAAAGGCTCTACATACTGATGTAGGCCTAAATTGTTATTGATAAATTACAGGTCAAGTTTGAGTTTTAGTATCTCATTGAAACTTAATGTTTTGATTGCTCAGTGATGGTATTAAACTTTTTCACTATGTTGCGATAATTATAATATTTTCAGGTCTACAGTTAATCAACATTTACTACGTAAGATGGCATCATGTGGTGGTGGTACCTATGAATACTATAATTACAAAACTAGATCCAACTGGGAACAGAAGGTAAAGTTAACTGCCACAGTCATAAATACAGTATTCCAAGTACAACGAAATTTTATTCACATTCAATTAAGATTCACATGTTTGGTGATGACAAAATAATCACGAAAGATAATCGACATGAAATTGTTTTTTAAAATGGTTTTATTTATACAAAATATTCAGCTATAGTCAATATCGCAAAAGTTAATAGTCACGAAATGGTTTTGGTAAGAGAATCATGAATGTAAATATATCCACAAATTAAAGTTAGTTTACAGTATTTTCCATAGAAAAACACCTTTACCAACTATTTAACGCCCCCCCCCCCCCCCCCCTATACACACACACAGACACACTCCTTGATAATAATTTTATATAGTGTAAAACTTGTATAAAAATCAATATAGCTATTTATGAATTTTTACAGTAAATTGAAATATTTTGAAATAGTTTTAAAAAGATATGGGGTTTCTTGTCATACATGATGAACTGCATCACAGGTTTTTGCTGTTTGAAGATTTTAACTGGAAATTCTTGTCTGGATTAATTGGCTAAAATTATTTATCAGTAGTTTACAAAACTTAGTGGACAGTATCAACAGTGCTAGGAGAAATTATATTATAAACCTAAGTAGTGCTAGGAGAAATTATATTATAAACCTAAGTTTGCTTGCCAATTTCCCTTGTTCCTTTGGAATTTTTTGCCAGGAGTAATTCTCTAAAACTGCATGTTTATCAAAAGTATTTTTTTAAAAACATAGTGGAAAAGTAATAAAAGATAGGGGATTCACATATTGCTGAACATAAATGCAAAATAAATTATGAGTAAGGGATCCTTATTCACTGAATGATATTAATTTTTGTGATTCTTATATGTAGGTGAAGTCTCAGATAGAGAAAGCTTGTCAGCCAGGAATATCTGGTGTTAATGTACAATGGCAGCAATATACAGACAATGTGTCCAGGCCTGTACAAGCACCTGCTTATATACCTAGCTTGTTTAACGGCTGTAGACAGATTGTTTATGGATTTGTACCTAACTGTACACAGGTAAATAATCTCTTCATAGATTTGGTTGTTCATGGTAAAGAAAGACTTACAGATTGCAATGAGTAGAAGAGTAATGGTGTTTTATGTCCCAATCAAGAATCTTTCACTTATATTGAGATGGTTAATTCTGAAACCATAGAGGAAACTGGAGTGCCAAGAAAAAACTATAGACCTTCAACAAAGGGACTGACAAACTTCCCTGCACTAGGATTAGTCTAAGTGGAGTAGACAGTAAGAGATTGTTGTCCATAAATGTGAGCTATAGGCAGCTTAGCTGTGGCTACCTATGTCCCAGATTGATATGAATGTCCCAGATTGATATGAATGTCCCAGATTGAGATAGGAATGTGTGCCAAGATTGTTTGATTTGATGATGTATTTAGGTGAGAATGTGTGTCTCAAAATTGTCAATGTGTTTGTAATTTGAGGTTATTCACTGAGGTGAGAATGTTTGTCTGAAAGTTGTTTATGTGTTTAAAAATACAGGGTTTTCCCGGACGCAAGTTTCCTGTGCATCTGACGCAAGTTTTTTCTTAATGGAACCCCAGAAATATTTCTGTGCATCCCATGGGACAGTCTTAACAGATCTACATTTGCAATAATGTTTGAATGCTGTTTATAGTTGACAAAAGCTTGTTTGACTTGGATTGTCCTACTTTCATTTTAGTAAAGCACAACTATAAAGCGTTTTTGTGAACTTGTGTTGTTGTTATTAACAACATGGCTTTGCAGCAGAAAACTTCTTTCTTTTGACAATCCTGTAATTAATAATCCTGTGATCATGATAGTGGTATGAAACTGAAAAGCCAATTTCCTGAGAGTCTTTTAGATGAGAATAAAAACCAAGGTTTCGGTTTCACACAAAAAATTTGATCTAACACACAAAACTGTAATGTCCGAAAATGACGGATATAAATGGGACTTCCAAATCTTGGCCAAGGACCCCTGGGAGTCCTAAAGACTTCCAAATAATTGATGCAAGGGAAACCCCTGAAAATATTGTAAAGAATGGAACAATCTAGAGGATAGTGACGAATTCATTCGGAACATCCTCTGGATGTGAAATGATAAAGGCGGCAACTTTCTCCTTTTTAGCAGCATATTATGGCATCTTGCGGAAGAAGATGAAGCCGCCTATAGATTTTGCTAAAACTTTCTGAGATTATGGAGTCTAGTGTGATCTAGCTATCTAACTATCTTTTTTTTGGGGGGGTAAATTATGGATCACACTTAATTTTTGGGTCAAAAATGCAAAAATGGATTTTTCAGAAAACAATTACGTTTAACGCACTCCTGTTCAATAATCGTTCATTGTACGAAAAGACGGTATTTTTATATTTTTTCTATCTTGCACATAAAATTCACAATAACTGTTTAAAGACGACCCTATCATCCAAAATAAATACATGTATAACGTACCATTTTGAATTCGTACCCATAATAAAGTAACCAATTCTTTACCAAATTATTGGTAGGTTTGGCACTTATCCGTTAGGTCTGTTTTAAACTTTTGAGTGGCAAGTTCTGTGGATGAGCTCTACTAATAGAAATCCTCTAGATTGTTCCATTCTTTCCCGCGAAACCCCTAAAGGTGTCGCCACACTAGTAAAGAATGGAACAATCTAGAGGATTAGTGACGAATTCATTCGGAACATCCTCTGGATGTGAAATGATAAAGGCAACAACTTTCTCCTTTTTAGCAGCATATTATGGCATCTTGGGGAAGAAGGTGAAGCGGGCTATAGATTTTGCTAAAACTTTCTGAGATTATGGAGTCTATCTTAATTTTTGAGGTAAATCATGGATCACATTTAATTTTTGGGTCAAAAATGCAAAAAATGGATTTTTCAGAAAACAATTACTTTTAACGCACTCCTGTTCAATAACCGTTCATTGTACGAAAAAGTCGTCCATTGACTGAAAAAGTTTAAGATCTGATGGAAAAGTTGGTATTTTTATATTTTTTCTATCTTGCACAATAACTGTTTAAAGTCAACCCTATCATCCAAAATAAATTTAACGTACCGTTTTGAATTCATACCCATAATAAAGTAACCAATTCTTTACCAAATTATTGGTAGGTTTGGTACTTCTCCGTTAGGTCTGTGTTAAACTTTTGAGTGGCAAGTTTTGTGGATGAGCTCTACTAATAGAAATCCTCTAGATTGTTCCATTCTTTCCCGCGAAACCCCTAAAGGTGTCGCCACACTAGTAATTTAATTCTCAAAAGCATCTATGTGTCAGATTGAATATAGGTTCAAATCAAAGCCATTCCATATCAAGTATTCACTTGTCATTAGAAATAAGTTATCTGTTGTTACATATCAAATAATCACTTGTATAGTTACACATTAAGTAATTATTTGTTGTTACACATAAAGTTATCACTTCATTTTGGATATTTTACATACTTTTGTCTTTTATTGTATATAGGCAGAGTTAAGAGCTATGGTAGATGGCCAAGAATTCAGTACTACTGTATCGACAGCAGAATTAAACATTACTACTGGAAAGGTAAACAGAATTATAATAAAATCATAGTAAATATAAGTGCTATTTAATATGGTATATATAAGTGGAGTGGAGTAATGGAGTTTTATATCCCAGCCATTCAAAAATTTTTCACTTACAGTCAAACCTGCCTTAAAGGCCACTTCTATATAAGGGTCACCTGCCTATAAAGGCCAGTAAAATTGTATCCCAATTGTTCTTTATTCATATTATATAAAGGCCACCTGCCCAAAAAGGCCACTTTTACCGGTTCCCTTGGGTGGCCTTTATAGACAGGTTTGACTGTATTTCAAGACAGTCAGTTACTGGATTGCAGAAGAAGCTGTAGTGCCCCTTAGAAAAAAACACTGACCTTTGGCAAGTGAACTGACAAACTTCCTCATACTAGGATCTGTTCTGACTGGGATTTGAACTTAAGCAGTGAGAGACTCTGTAATCTGTAAGAGCACAGTTTAGACTGCTGGACCACCATTGCCCCTGGTAAACATAAGTGCTATTAAATAAGTTGGGTATTTTGGCATAAATTAACAATTTTTTCAAACTTATACATGTAGTAAAATTGTGTTTGTTTAGGTTATTTTGTAATAAACCAAAACTTTAAATAAATAAATTGTTGGAATTTTAGTTTCTGAAATTATTGTGGAATTATAGTGGAGATATGCCATCAGGCTGAGACTTCTATGCTGCCACTACAAACAGGATAAAATTCTGTTATCCAGTATTAACAATATATTTTAATGCTGAAATTGATTTTCTAAATAGGAACCTTTTCAGTTTTTGTTAAACTTGGATTTTTTTGCAGATGTTACATCAGTTGACAGCTAGAGCAGTTATCAGAGATTATGAGAACGGAATACTTGATGACGACAACATACAGCAACAGGTGAGACTAGACTTTAATTGAAGTATTGTAAAGTAGGTATGGATATTAGAATGCTGTTAGGTGGTTGAAGTTTTCACAGTGACTTGAAACATAAGATGTTTGATTTACATTATTTTTGTTGGTCTGCTTCATCAAATAGTTATCAGAACATTATCTTAATTATTTAAAATATTTGGGTTCTGTGAAAATATATTACCGGTAATTGAAGAATGAATGAATGAATTTGTGGATGGGTGATGCTTTGGTAGATGGATGGAGGGTCAAAGATGGGTGGATGATAAAATGAATGGGTGAATGAATAGATGGTTAGGTAGATTTGGGTTTTAAATCTCACTAAAGATTATAAAACATAATAATGCCAGTTAGCTATCTGTAAGTGAAATTATTTTTAAAAATTAATAACAAGATGTTCATCAAAACCTTTGATAAGCCCACACGCTTAATCTGTCATGTCATTATAATTCACCTTATAACAATTAAAACATATTGATATATGCATAGAGATAAAATATTCTTGTTAATAGGCCAGTTAGCTATCTGTCTATATGTGAAGTTAAAGAAATTCTTTTTAAAAATTACAAGGTTCTCATCAAAACCTTTGACAATCTCAAACTCTTAATCCCTCCAGTCATTATTGTTCACTTTATAACATTGCTTTTACATACATGCATAAAGATATAATATTCTTATTCTTTTTATTTTTTTTAGATTTTAAAAATAAAGAGAAAGCAGTACATTATTAATTTGAGTACACAATATTCCATAGTAACACCATATACAAGTTTTGTAGCCATTGAAGAAAGGTCAAAGGTCAGTATTACTTCACATTTCATTTTGACAAGTGTTGACAAAACTACACTGGATATACATGTACTACTGTAAACCATTGTAAAGTGTTTTAAGTTTGGAAATCTATTGTTGAATCATTGAGAGTGCAGATTTACAATTCAAAAGTTTTTGGTTAGAACCTCAGCCAGGCTGTGTGATTTGTCCTTGAGCAGGACCTTTAATCTTGCATTGCTCCTGTGCACTTGTATGATTAATGAATGTGTACTAACAACATTGCTGGTAGTTTACACAGCCAAATTTTGTTCATGTGAGTTTAACGTATAGGCTCGATTCGGGTCAATTTCCTGTGAAATTCACGTAAATTTCATGTTAAACTCACATGAACAAAATTTGGCTGTGTACTGTGAAAAGGAATGACATTCCATCCAACAGGGAGAGTTTTGTACTCTTAGTCACTTACATCCACTGAAAATGGGATAAGTACCTGCCTAATACACCTATAGGCTCAAGACAGACTTTTAATTGTAAGTTCTGTAAAAAGTTTATATTGTACTCGATAGTTACTGCATGTCACTTTTACCAGAGTGGGCACCTCCTTGATAAGCTTGTACGATTTGGACAAATCAACAACACTTCAGTGTACCTGTTACGTAAATTTGTGCTGAAATGCATTTTGTTAATTTGTGGATTTCAGGATGAAGAAAAACAGGATGGACCTACAATTGATGAATTGGTTGCCATGGAATCAGTTGATATATTAGAATATATGGGATGGCAGAATGCTGACTTATTTACAGAAAAGGTGATATTTTGTATAAGTTGGTTTCAGTTTAAGTCAAGAAAATTTGAATTAAAAAGAAAAAGAGATTGAATCTTAATGAATGAAGTCAAACAATATTGAAATATTTTGGAGAATTAAATATTTAAACCTATTAAATTAGTTGTTCATACAATTTTTTAGCATCAGACAAAAATATTATGAAAGCAAACTAGCTATTTTATTAGGATTTGTTCACTAGACAAGGATTTAACATTATGTAGCCATGGTCTGGATGTTTGTGTAGATTATGAATAAAAGGTTGTTTGTTAAAACTTCAACAACAGCATGGTTATTTGTAACCAAATGGCATGTTTCTCTATTGTATCCAGGAACCATCAGCGCTAGTAGAAGAACTTCTAAGAAAAGGAGCCATTGCTGAAGGCTTTTCCCAGATGGAAGCTGAAAGATGTTATGCCTCCATTTTAGATTACACTGAAGAATTGAAAAAAGAGGAAAACAAATACCTTAAAGATAAGGTAGAAACCTGGATTTGTCTCCCCTGAAATAGGCCAAGCCCAAGCAGTTATGTGGTCAGCAGTGTTTTGATTTTGGTTTAGTTTTTATTATGTAAACAGTATGACATGTTTAAGGGTATCTGATGATCCCCAAATCTGTTTTCTTATACACTTTCTACTCTCAAATAGCTTAAGAACAACAACCAGCAACATAGACTCATATATGTTGTAAGGTAATGTCTGTCCCACTACATTCGTAATAGTAAATTTTGCAAATAAGTCACATACAAAAGAAATTGAATGAACCTAGTCAGCACTCATTGATTATCATAGAACATCTTGGGAGAGTTAAAAAAATTTCTGGTATTAGATATCTATATGTTTGAAAAAGAACCCTTTACAGCAAAAGTAATACCTTGTATACAACATCAAAGTATCACTTCCAATGTAAAAATTATCATTTAAAATATGTTTTAAGTAAACTTAAACATGTAGATGTTTTGTTTTCTATAGGTTTGTGATTGTTGAACGATTCTGTCAACAGAGTGCAACTGAAAGAAGCAAGGAACTTTGGCAGTATTTAAAAAACACATTCCCACGTAAGTTTTGTTTTTAGCTAAACTGTTCTCACTTAAGTTTTGTTTTTAGCTAAACTGTTCCCACGTAAGTTTTGTCATAAACTTTCTAATCAGTATCTTTTAGAAATAGGTTCTACTTGTTTTAGTTGGTTTGGCTGTTTGTACATCACACAGTCCATTTTATGAGACTGAGCCAACCAGTAAAAGTCTATGAGGGAATTCAAACATATTTAAAATCTTTATACATAGTTATCTCTCACGTTTTTCACCACTTTCTTAAATAATTGTTTCAAGACTTATGGAGTTGCAGAGGGTAATGGTGTTTAATGTCCCAGTCAAGATTATTTCACCTATATAAAGGCGCTCTTTTTGTGATGATGGAAGAAATCAGATTATTTGGGAAAAATCACTGATCTTCAGCAATCTAGTTCACAAAAATTCTGACACTGGGATATGTGATTGTGTGATTTAAACCTAGGCAGTGAAATTGAGTTTGATTTGAAAGCTGATACTTTAGACCACTTGGTCACTGAGGTTCTAAATAACTTTAAGTGATCAACAACAAATATTGCATTGTATTTCAGTATGTGATTATCTTTTTATTACAGAACCTATAAGTTTATGTGTTAAGACACTAACGGGTAGAACTTTGGGGATTGATGCCATGGGGGACCAGACAATTGGAGATCTAAAAGACCTGATATGTGACAGGGACGGAATACACCCAGATCAGCAGAGACTTGTTGTTAGTGGAAAACAAACAACTGATGATCAACTAATCAAAGGTAAAATATTATTTTGAAAAGCTGTAACTCAAGTGTACAGTCAAACCAGTCTATAAAGGTCACCTAGGGGAACCAGTCAAGTGGTCTTTAGGTGCAGGTGGCGCTTATATACAGGTTCAAATAACATGAATCAAGTGTACAGTCAAACCAGTCTATAAAGGTCACCTAGGGGAACCAGTGAAAGTGGTCTTTAGGTGCAGGTGGCCCTTATACAAGATCACTTAACATGAATAAAGAGTAAAAGGGATAAAATTTCACTGGCATTTATAAGCAGGTGGTCTTTATATAGAAGTGGTCTTTAAGACAGGTTGACTGTATAACAAAATCCAAGATGACAAAATACTTCATATTGAAAATGTAACATAGTGAAACCTGTCTTAATCAAACTTTTTGATTTGGTTTTATTAGGTTTCAATTTACACAGGTTAATTCAACAAACAATGCTAATGGTATACCGGGTTCACTTTAGACAGAAATAACATTCTTTTTGAGTGCATTTAATCAGTATTATAAATGAGAGCCAGGAATAGCATATTGAATGGATTGTGGTGAAGATGCCAGTTCCCTGATTGGGCCTTTAAGATGGGTTTCACTTTAGCACAGTTCTTTTGCAAATATTTAAAAAGTGCTCATGTGCCCATAATAAGGTATCAAATATGTGAAATGTCAAAACTTGAAAGAATAACAGTTGTTAAATAGAGTCAGGCTGATGTACAAACAAGGGCCTCTTTATGATCTAGTTCACACAGCGAATGGAAGATTTACGCCAGGTCAGCACGACTCTGAAATAAACACAACTACCACAAGTCACAAGCACAAAAGAAAATCTAACAGACACGAGGAACAAGAAAAATATCATTCACAAATAGCTGAATTTTGTTTGGAACAAGTGTCACAGAGGTCAAGGTCACCAATAATGCAACCAATGATGTACCAGTTATGTATGGATGAGGAACCAATGATGAGAGACTCAGAACAAACATTACAGGATGTTGATATGGACAGATTGAAGACCGAAGAAAACTACATCCATATTCAGTCAGAAATAAATACTCGGGGTACAGATTATTTATTAAATAACTTTTCAGTGTTCATTCTAGGATTTTTCAGGTGGGACCATTTTCAAGATAAATTCCTCTAAAACAAAATAACATTAATATTTTTACATTCATATAATGTTAAATATGGCCCTCTAAAGCCTTAACATTGGGGACATTTGGCAAAATAAAGGATCACTGACCCTTTGGTCTCCTTCAAGAATGAACACTGGATTTTATTTGTTTGTTTTAATTGTCTGTAATTATATTAGCTTACCTTTTAAATGATAAACCATATATACAGGTGAACTACACATCCCTTGTGATATATCCTGTTTAGACTCCAGTCATAAAACCATCATTGAATGGGAATATTTTATAATGCATGCACTATAAAATTCAAATATAAACATTCATGTAACATTTGGCTCTATCTTTCATAAGCCTGTCTATATGAAACACAAAACTGTGTTTCTTGTTGTCTCTTGTTTATTCTATCTTAAAATACTGCAGCACCCTCTTTTAAGTATGACATGCAGCTAATTTGTGAATCTGTAAAATATATCAACCATTATGAAACTGATACACAATAATAAAGATGATGGAAATGACCATTGTATGTGGACATTTTCTCAAGAATTTCAACCCCACAGTTGTGTCACCATTTTGCATAATGACCACTCCTTTAAAAATAAATTTTAAAGGTTTATAGGGATTTACGGTGCCAAAAATATTATTGCCTGGGCATGAATGGAGAAATTGTGTTTAACATCCAAATCTAGATTCTGATAACAAGGTGGTCAGTTCTAAAATGGTAGAGGAAACATGAGTGTCCAGAGAAAACTAGCCTTCATAAAATGAACTGGATGATCCAAGTGGGAATCAATTGTAGTCAGTGAGCATGCATAAACTTTTTATATGAGGATTTATCATGTGTATGAAACTCATTCTATATATCTAAAAGCCTTTATTCTGGTTGCTATGGCAACAGTACACTCCTTATTTAGATAATACAGTGAAACCTCCCTAAACCGGACACTCTCTAAACCGGACAACTCTCTATTCCGGACAAAATATTTGGTCCCGAATTTATCCTTCTTTATTTCAACTAACAAGAACCTCTCTAAACCGGACACTCTCTATTCCGGACACCGGACAAACTTTTTAGTCCCAAGTTGCTTATATCCTTAAAATTGAACCTCTCTAAACCGGACAACATTTTGAATTGTTTTTTTTTGATTACTTTTTTTCCTTTTTTAAATATTTTAGTTTTAAAGAGGTTTATAAAAAATGTTGAATTATGTTTTTTAATTTTTATTTAAAATATTTGGTATTTAATTTAATTACTACTATATTTATTGTTTTAATATTTTTCATCTATATATTTTTTTCTATCTTTCTTCTCTGATTTTTCTTCATAATCTAAATTTGTTTATTAATTTATTTATTAATCGACACAATGACTTAAAATAATCACCTCCATATAGTCTCATCTTATCTATAGTTGCTACAGTTGTTTTGTTAACTATTATCCAGCAACACCTTATGGATGTTAATCTAATAATGAAGTAATCAAATAGTGTCAACACTATTGTTGACCTGTCAGGGATTAATAAAGATAGTGTCGTTTGACCTTAGTACCTTAATTAGAATCCTATTAAGAAAGTGAATTAGAGATGATATAAAATTAAACAGTGCTTTTACATATAGCATATCTTCTAATGAGATGTTTACGTAACATTAACATGTACAGTGTTGTTGATTGTGGCTTCTCTGACATGTATCATTTATTTAGTTAAGGGGAGATAAACTAGTTAAAAAACCAGATAAAAATGTCAAAACCTCTCTAAACCGGACACCTCCCAAAACCGGACAAAATCTATGGTCCGGAGCTTGTCCGGTTTAGAGAGGTTTTACTGTATATTTATAATATAAATATTAATCAGATCTAGAAATGTTAAGTATAAAGTTTTTAAAAAATGAATGAATCAATCAATCAATCATTCAATCAATTAATAAACCCCTGGTTAATATTGATATGTGAAAATAGTTGTTTATCAATTCCTGTGTATGTTTCAGACATTCAAGAAGAAGACTTTTCAACAGATGAAGATGATTTTAATATGGAATTAAGACCGTCCAGGCCAGATTCATTATCAGATGGAGATGATTTTAATGTGGAATTAAGACCGTCCAGGCCAGATCCATTATCAGATGAAGATGATTTTAATGTGGAATTAAGACCGTCCAGGCCAGATCCATTTCCTTGTTTACTCTTGCTGGATGTTACACCATTGTCACTAGGTATTGAAACAGCAGGTGGTCTTATGGATGTAATAATCAAACGAAACTGTACTATACCAACCAAAAAAGTGAAAAATTATACCACATATTGTGATTATCAGACAAAAATAGTGATCAAAGTATTTGAAGGTGAACGAGCATTTACAAAAGACAATAACTATTTAGGAGAATTTGAAATTCATAATATAATGCCTGCACCCCATGGTGAGCCCCAGATTGAAGTTACCATGGATATTGATGCAAATGGTGTTCTTACTGTATCAGCAGTGGATAAATCTACAGGAAATGGCAACAAACTGCGCATTACGAATGACAAAGGTAAGATGAAATGATTTAATGGGTTTGACGTCCCAAAAATATTTCACTTATATTGAGAAATCTTGTTATCACAGATAACACACAACTGTAAATTAAAATTATCTCCAAAATCTCTCACCAGTGCACAGACTCTCCATCACTGCTTAATCCAACTAACTCATTCTCCATTCCCATCCTTCTTCTCTTGATCTTGCTCTCTCTGAAAATCTACAATACAAACTATTTCATAGTATTCCACCTTGTATTTAAAACAAAATTTACATTTTATTTTAAGGTCGCCTTAGCCAAAAAGAGATTGAAAAAATGGTTCATGATTCTGAGAAATATTGTGTGGAAGATGAAAATTGTCAACGTTGTGTCAGAGATAGACTTATATCTACAAGCAGAAATAACACTGAAGAATCGTATTATACAGATAAAGCTGTGTTTAATGATATATATTTGGCACTGAAGATGAAGTGGTCAAATGGTTGGAGTTAGTACAAAGAAATTTATTTACCTCAGTTGAGCCAGTAATGGATTAACAAAGTGACGTTGAAATTTATTTACCTCAGTTGAGCCAGTAATGGATTAACAAAGTGACGTTCAGAAAATCACTATTTTATCTGACCTTATGCTGTCCAGGTCAAATGGAAATTCACTGTCTAAAGGATACAAAAAAGGACCAAATATTGATGAAGTTGACTGATTGTTTTCACACTGTTACTTAGGATATGACAGACATTCTTTTTATTGTTATTCATGCAAGAATGAACAACAATGTTACTTAAGATATGACATTCTTTTTATTGTTATTCATGTAAGAATGAACAACAATGTTACTTAAGATATGACATTCTTTTTATTGTTATTCATGCAAGAATGAACAACAATGTTACTTAAGATATGACATTCTTTTTATTGTTATTCATGCAAGAATGAACAACAATGTTACTTAAGATATGACATTCTTTTTATTGTTATTCATGCAAGAATGAACAACAATGTTACTTAAGATATGACATTCTTTTTATTGTTATTCATGCGAGTATGAACAACAATGTTACTTAAGATATGACATTCTTTTTATTGTTATTCATGCAAGAATGAACAACAATGTTACTTAAGATATGACATTCTTTTATTGTTATTCATGCGAGTATGAACAACAATGTTACTTAAGATATGACATTCTTTTTATTGTTATTCATGCGAGTATGAACAACAATGTTACTTAAGATATGACAACCTTTTAATTGTAATGCAAATATGAATGTCAATGTTGCAAAAGATATGACATTCTTTTTATTGTTATTCATGCAAGTATGAATAACAATGACGCCAGTACAAATTACATGATGGTTGAAGCTAAAACAAAGATTTAATACGAGTTTTTGAAAATCCTCTTTGATTCATCACCACCATTAGCTCAGTGAAATTCTTGCATTATAAAGTTATAAAAGCACAGAATAAGTCAAAGAAGAAATATAAAGTAAAAATGTTAAAGAAATGGATTTTAGGATTTCAAAATTTTCAAAATGTGTATTATGTTATAAAATGCCAGGTATTAAAACCATTGTGTTAATAATTAATCATAGCTGCATTAGCATTTATACATCTTCATTGTGTTAATAATTAATCATAGCTGCATTAGCATTTATACATCTTCATTGTGTTGATAATTAATCATAGCTGCATTAGCATTTATACATCTTCATTGTGTTAATAATTAATCATAGCTGCATTAGCATTTATACATCTTCATTGTGTTAATAATTAATCATAGCTGCATTAGCATTTATACATCTTCATTGTGTTGATAATTAATCATAGCTGCATTAGCATTTATACATCTTCATTGTGTTGATAATTAATCATAGCTGCATTAGCATTTATACATCTTCATTGTGTTAATAATTAATCATAGCTGCATTAGCATTTATACATCTTTTATAGTACATGTATTAAAGTATAAATATTTTTCTATGACTTTATGTCTGGATATATGTGGGTGTTTTTGTTTGCGATTGATGGAATTATTGTTGTTATAATGTAGTTTAACATCACATCAGAAAATGTTCAGCTATTTACAATGAGAGCACATTTATTAATCTGCAAGGATTAATCTGTGAACAAGTCTGTGTATGCAATTTTGAGATGTTCAAGTGTATTTTACGTTCTTTCTTGTACTAGAACACACTCAGGGAGACTTTAAGGTGCTATTTTACATAATCAGTATCCTGCAGACAAGATTACCACCCACTCCCCCCCAGTCACATTATACAGACACCAGGTGAGCCAGATGATACTCTGTTCTCTTAATACTGAGCACCAGGCAATCTCAAATTTCAAAGTCATGTGGACCCAGCTAGGGTTTAAATTCACAACCTGCTGCTCCTGAGGTAGATGCTGTACCCCTTAACCACCAAGACGTTATGATGGGGAGAGGGGTTATGGGTTCCAGTAACAGCCAGGTTGTATGGATTTTCCTTTAGTGTAACATTTAATTTCTTTTTGTTCCAGTTTATTTAATTAGCTAATAAATTAAAAGGCTCCCTACAATATTCAAATGGACAGGCATTACAGCCAAAAAAGGGCATCAAAAATTAAATTGTTTGACGAACCAGCTGTAACATAATGTACCATACTCATACTAGAGATGTACATCTAGTTGGTCAGTTTGTTCCTTGATTGAATAACTACCTTGTTGCTTTTAAAATCATCTCACAGGTAAAGAAGGGACATTCAAACTATAGTCATTCCAACCTGCCTTAAAAGCCACCTCTATATAAGGGCCACCTGCTTATAAAAACCAGTAGAATTGTATCCCAATTGTTCTTTATTCATATTTTAACCTGTGTATAAAGGCCACCTGCCCATAAAGGCCACTTTTACTGGTTCCTTTAGGTGACCTTTATAGTCAGGTTTGACTGTACTTGATTGAATAATAATAAGAGATGTACATCTAGTTGGTCACTTTATTCTTTATTATTTAATGCCTGTCTTGTTGCTTGAAAAATTAAAATACAGAAAAAGAAGGGACATCCAAACTACAGCATTTCCATTGCTCAGTGGTTTCAATAAAGGTGACTGCTACTTGTTTAGATCTGGATTTTTCTCCCTTAATTCCAGTAAGTTTACATTTTGTGAGTATGTTTTTGTAATACATAGTACATGTACTCTTGCTGCTAACTTTAAGAATTACTTTAACATTCACTAAAAGGTCTGATTGCTATTAAAGCAATAGTGTTTTATTTTCTCTTTTATAGATTTACCAGAGGATGCTATTGTATACTTGGTATTACGTTTACGAGGAGGACCAGGTCCTTCGGTAAGTACTCTAACAGTCAGGATTTCTTGTGTATCATATGATATACACCTACTGTATTGTTTTTGCCAGTTACAGAGTTGCTTTTACTTGGAATAACTTTTTATGGAAAAATGTTAAAATGTATAATTCTATATACAATTGAAATAATAATTCTCCATTAGTGTATTCTGCAACTTTTCCAATTTCTAGTCAGGACCTCTGTGGCTAAGTGGTCTAAAGTATACATTTACGGTTTAGAGCCACTCGTTGACCTTGACAAAGAACACATTAGTAAACTGGTTCTGCTTGTTGACCTTGATAAAGAACACATTAGTAAACTGGTTCTGCTTGTTGACCTTGACAAAGAACACATTAGTAAACTGGTTCTGCTTGTTGACCTTGATAAAGAACACATTAGTAAACTGGTTCTGCTTTTTGATCTTGACATAGAACACATTAGTAAACTGGTTCTGCTTGTTGACCTTGATAAAGAACACATTAGTAAACTGGTTCTGCTTGTTGACCTTGATAAAGAACACATTAGTAAACTGGTTCTGCTTGTTGACCTTGATAAAGAACACATTAGTAAACTGGTTCTGCTTGTTGACCTTGATAAAGAACACATTAGTAAACTGGTTCTGCTTGTTGACCTTGACAAAGAACACATTAGTAAACTGGTTCTGCTTGTTGACCTTGACAAAGAACACATTAGTAAACTGGTTCTGCTTGTTGACCTTGACAAAGAACACATTAGTAAACTGGTTCTACTTGTTGACCTTGACAAAGAACACATTAGTAAACTGGTTCTGCTTGTTGACCTTGACAAAGAACACATTAGTAAACTGGTTCAGTCTGTAAAATGTTTACCATGATTACTTTTAAATATATATATATATAATTATACCACCACACACAGAGATTGAGGAGAAGAGGGTTACTTTTGTTTTATTTTTATTTTGGGTTCAGCTGTCACAAATTCAACTGTAGCTAAGTTTTAAGACAGTTTTATTTTGTTTACTTTGAATTTAATTTCCACAGGTTGCACTGTAGTTCCCTCTGGACAGGTTTTTGAATTAGTTCCTTTGTAGCTAAGTTTTGGTTCAGCTTTCACAAGTTTCATTTTAGTTTAGACAGGTACATGTATTTGGATAACTTTGGGTTCAGCTTTTGCAGGTTTCACAGTAGTTAACTTAAGCCATGGTTTTGAATCACCTTTGGTTCAGCTTTCACAAGTTTCACTTTAGTTTAGACAGGTATTCAGATAACTTTGGGTTCAGCTTTTGCAGGTTTCACAGTAGTTAACTTAAGCCATGGTTTTGAATCATCTTTGGTTCAGCTTTCACAAGTTTCACTGAAGTTCAGTTTAGACAGATATTTGGATAACTTTGGGCTCAGCTTTTGCAGGTTTCACAGTAGTTAACTTAAGACAGGTTTTGGGAATTCCTTTGGTTCAGCTTACACAAGTTCTACTGTACTTCACTTAAGACAGGTTTTGGGAATTCCTTTGGTTCAGCTTACACAAGTTCTACTGTACTTGACTTAAGACAGGTTTTGGGATTACCTTTGGTTTAGCTTACACAAGTTCTACTGTACTTGACTTAAGACAGGTTTTGAATTACCTTTGGTTCAGCTTTCGCAAGTTCTACTGTACTTGACTTAAGACAGGTTTTGGGATTACCTTTGGTTCAGCTTACACAAGTTCTACTGTACTTGACTTAAGACAGGTTTTGAATTACCTTTGGTTCAGCTTACACAAGTTCTACTGTACTTAACTTAAGACAGGTTTTGGGATTACCTTTGGTTCAGCTTACACAAGATCTACTGTACTACACTTAAGACAGGTTTTGGGATTACCTTTGGTTCAGCTTTCGCAAGTTCTACTGTACTTGACTTAAGACAGGTTTTGAATCACCTTTGGTTCAGCTTACACAAGTTCTACTGTACTTGACTTAAGACAGGTTTTGGGATTACCTTTGGTTCAGCTTTCACAAGTTCTACTGTACTTGACTTAAGACAGGTTTTGAATTACCTTTGGTTCAGCTTACACAAGTTCTACTGTACTTCACTTAAGACAGGTTTTGGGATTACCTTTGGTTCAGCTTACACAAGTTCTACTGTACTTCACTTAAGACAGGTTTTGGGATTACCTTTGGTTCAGCTGTCACAAGTTTTACTGTTCTTAACTTAAGACAGGTTTTAAATTACCTTTGGTTCAGCTGCCACAAGTTTTACTGTACTTCACTTAAGACAGGTTTTGAATTACCTTTGGTTCAGCTGTCACAAGTTTTACTGTTCTTGACTTAAGACAGGTTTTGAATTACCTTTGGTTCAGCTGCCACAAGTTTTACTGTACTTCACTTAAGACAGGTTTTGAATTACCTTTGGTTCAGCTGCCACAAGTTTTACTGTACTTGACTTAAGACAGGTTTTGAATTACCTTTGGTTCAGCTGCCACAAGTTTTACTGTTCTTCACTTAAGACAGGTTTTGAATTACCTTTGGTTCAGCTGCCACAAGTTTTACTGTACTTGACTTAAGACAGGTTTTGAATTATCTTTGGTTCAGCTGCCACAAGTTTTACTGTTCTTCACTTAAGACAGGTTTTGAATTACATTTGGTTCAGCTTACACAAGTTTTACTGTACTTCACTTAAGACAGGTTTTGAATTACCTTGTTTTTAGCTTTTACAGGTTGGCAATAGAGTTGACTTTATACAAGGTTGTAGATTTCCTTGTGTTCAGTGGAAGTAGCTCACTTGAGTCAGGTTTTTGGATTACCCTGGGTTCAGTTTTCAAAGGTTTGACTGTAGTTCAGTTTAGACAGGTTTTTGGTTGATCTTTCATGGGTCATGCTGTACCTTGAAGACACAGTTCAATAAAGTCACTGCTAAATCTAAATTGGTTTTATTTAAAAAAAATGTGTAACTTTTGAATATAAGGAACTATACTTCTAGGCTATATTAAGAATTCTTTTAGCAAATAAATTGTTGACTACAGTAAATGCTGGTTTATCCCTCTTCTGCCAAATTAAATTTCAAAACAGCGTTGGCAGTGCCAAATTAAATATCAATGCAATGTTGGCAGTGCCAAATTGACATACACAGTGCAAATTGATATGATAGTAACAATGGGCTATGACGTCTCGTGTGTTTTATAGTCATATGACGTCATTAGTAAATGATAACTGTTAATAGTCAACATTTGTATTTTTGTTTATTTTACTTTTAAGTATATCTTAGCCCTGTAACTAAGCATTGTCCGTTTCATTGAAAGGACATATGTATCCCTATGGCAAACTGCCAGTAGAAGACACACAGATGTCTGTGTGGCAGCAAGAGGATTAATGTTCTCTGTCATGTATTGATATTTTGTAATTATTTGCAGGAGGACATTATGAGTGATCAATCAGAGAAGTCTAGTGAGTTTGCTCAGGTTCCTTTCTCACAAATTAAGTTAGGAGGTAAAAAACTAATTGCCACAAAAGCTGCACGAAAATCTATAAAAAGTTGTGATTTGGCTAGTTCAGAAGAAACTGAATCGGATGAAAGTGGCGATTCAAAAGTTCCTGTTGAAGAATGTACTAGATTATCGAGAGAGTCAGCTCCAGCTGCTGGAGGAGTTTTTGTATTTAGCGATGACTCTGATGACAGTGACGATTCAGAAGTCAAGTTCCCCATATCAAAACAAGTCAATAATATTGACGAAAAACAACCAATTCCCCCAAAACAACTCTTTAAATATGGTGCCAGAAAGTCTGCGCCAGTAGCTGAACATATACCTGTTCCTGTGGACTATTCAGATGACGATAATGATGATGAAGGTGAGGATATAATGGGAATAGAAATTACTCCACTGGTTGCAGAAGATTATTCAGTGCAGCATACAAGGGAAAAGGAATGCTTGCTGGATGAAGGTTCTGTTTTATACAAAACACAAGATGTGGACAAAGATTTGGAGTCGGTTGACTTTGAAAAAGGGGACATAAAAATGCAAGTCCCTAAGAGAAAAAGGAAAGCAAAATCATCTGATATTAATATTTTGGCTGATACATTGTCACCATCAGCAGACAGCATTCATTCGATGGATATCTCACCACCATCGCCTTTATTTGGTCCTAAATCACCATCAATATTTGAAGCAGCAAATGTATTAGATGTTGAAGATGAAATAGATTTATCAGAGTTGGGTTTCCTCAATGGAACTGTTGCTACACCATTGTTTCGTAGTCAAGATACCACTGAGGTGGCACAAGATTCTCTATCTACCTATGATGCTTTCATGAAAGAATTAGATTCCCATACACCACCATCTCAAATGTTTGGGCTTGCCTCAGCAACACTCCAGCCAGCACCATTACCATGCTATAGTCCCACATCTCCTTCATATAGCCCCACATCTCCATCATATAGCCCCACATCTCCAGCATACAGACCCACAGCCACCATACAATCCAACAACACCATCATACAGCCCCACAGCACCAGCATACAGTCCCACAGCACCAGGGTACAGACCCACGGCACCATCATATAGCCCTACAGCGCCAGCATACAGACCCCCATCACCAACTCACTGTATTTACAGCCCAACATTCAGATCCACATCACTGTCATTTGGCAAGACTAATCAAGATGACACGGGTACAACAACAGTTCATTCTGCTGGAATTAAACAAGATATCAATAAAACAACTAAAAGACAAGTTACTGACAAGTATTTTGCTCCAAATTTTGATCCTTTATTGATTCCAGCAATGAAACCATCAACAACAATACAGCCAACTGCATTGGGTTTTGGTGGATCCAGCTCACAGTACCAGACAAGATTTGGTTCTAGTGGATTAAGCAATCCACCTGCTTCAGGTTTTGGTTTCAGTGGATACAGCTCACAGTACCAGACAAGATTTGGTTCCAGTGGACCAACCAATCCACCTGTCTCACAGCATCAGTCAAGATTTGATATTAGACAATTCAAGCCATATCTAAACCAAACGATGCAAAGATCCAGAGGAAGAGAAATAAATGAACATGAAATGAATATTATCAAAAGAGGTAGAGGCAGAGGCAGAGGGGGTAAGGGAATCAGAATGCCAGTATATCTTGAGCAGAATTTACAAGAAAATAGGGATCAGGTAAGGGAGGACAAACACAGGAGTCCTGATTCAGACTCATCACCAATAAGACGTAGAAAGGCTGGAAGGAGATCTAGAAGCAGATCAAGGGATAGAACTATAGAGCACTTTCAAGGCAGTAGAACCCAGTCTAGAAGTAGGTCTAGAAGTAGGTCCATTAGCAGGAGCCATGGACTTTGGGTAGACAGAAGTTACGGACGTTCTGCTATCAAAAGGAGGAAAAGAAGTCGGTCTGGAAAAAGAAATAAAATAAAGAAGGATAAACAGACCAGAAGATCAAGGAGTAGAGATAAGACTAGAGAACATAGACAGCCTGATAGAGAAATGGATCTTAGTCCTAGAGAACATAGACAGCATGATAGAGAAATGGATCTTAGTCCTAGAGAACATAGACAGCATGACAGAGAAATGGATCTTAGTCCGGAAAGAAAAGAAAGCTTGAGCAGAGATACAAGGACTGCAGAATATAAGCAGTGAGTATTTAATTTGATTGTCTTTATTTAATATCAACTTTCAAATCAGTTGTTATGGTTATTTTGTTTATGTTTTTTTTTTTTTTTTTTACAAAAACTGGAGTGTTTCTTTACAAATTTTAATTGAAATCAATAACAGAATCGACTGTAGGGATTAACTATTATTATTATACCACTGCCTATCTGTGTGTACTTGTGTATTTTATTAATTATTTATATATCCTATAAGTTGTAAAACTTTTGGAATAAAGTTTATTATTAACTAAAGATATACAGTACTTTGTACCCACCATTGCTTGTACAACCTCATTCACAAAAGACTTCCTATGAAGGGATATAACAATCAGTCACCTGCAAGTCTATACCACTTAAATCAGTAATAATAACCAGTTGTGTTTATATTACATTTTATTTGCCACAAACCCAATGTTAAAATAGGCGAGCTGTATACATTGCCTTCAGTTCCTGAACAACCTATAGAGTGTGGTATACAGTTTTGTTTTCAGACACATATAAAACTTCAGCTAGTGTGACAATCACAAAGCGTTTATTACAAAATTTATGTCTGTACATGTATTTTCAGAATCATTGATAACAGTTTGTGGTTTAACATTAAAATTGGTGAAGGAGACAAAAACTTCCGTGAGAAATTACCAGCTGCAACAGAGGTACGTAGGTTTTATTCTGGTTTTCTTGCTTTAATCTGCCAGTCCCAACCAGCTACAAAAACCTTCTGAACTTCATGACATTTAATTTTCATTTTGCTGTGTGCATCATTGTTTGTGTAATATGTAACTCCAACAATTACTGGTATGTTTAGAATGAAATAAAATGTATGACAAATTTCTTGATAAACTTTAATTCTGTTTTGATGGCATTTTTGTAACTCCTATCCCACAAATTCAAGATGGGGTATATAAGAATCACACTGTCCATCTGTTCCAATATTGTGTCTGCTTCATATCATCCAAGTCTATGGATGGATTTTGATCAAACTTGACACAAATGTAAAGCAACATGAGATAATGTCTAACATACCAAATTTAGTGTCTGTCCATTTGGGCACTTTGGAGACCATTTGGCTATATTTGTCACTCAACAGACTGCTGTAGTTTTTAAAATTGCAGCAGTTATGAACTGTCTCTATTTTAAGCCTAGTATTTAGAAATGGAAATCACAGGTCCTCTAGAAGACCCCTTAAATACTTATGCCCCCTGTCTCACATCAGGCGTGGCACAGTAAAGAACCCTCCCTGCACATTTCCCTGAGCCACTCCATTTATAGCTGGTGACATATCAATATAAGTGAAGTATTCTTGACTGGGATATAAAACCCCATTCCATCAAACCTGAAATGATTATGGGTCATTTAAATTTTAAAAAATCAATGTTTTGTTTTAATCAGTAGTCAAATACATTTTTCAGAACAAATACTGGGAATTGACCTCTGACCTTTGTCAGGTTTTAGGAGTGTCATGTGACTTAATAAAGAAAACTTTACGACAACAAGGATTATATTCATTAGGTAAGTTAAAAACACATAAATAAATTAATAACCTTATTCAAACAGCAGTTTCCTGGATGTAGAATTTTATTTGGTTATTTCTGCATCTAATTTTATAATGTTAGATACTTTAAAAGTATTGGAAGAGAGTCAAGCAGATATAAGGAATAATTCACATAGTAGTGTTAATTAGTCTAATTTGATAAATTGTCCAACATTAAAATAATCATTTCCAGCTTATGTGCAACTTAACCACTGTGGTAGCTCAGTTGGTAGAGTGCTCGCTCCGTAAGCGGGAGGTTGTGGGTTCAAACCCTGGTGGGGGTCTGACCCAAGTCTTGAAAGTGGGTAGTGACTGTTCTTTCGCCAAGTACTCGCCATTACAACATGAAAGTCATGGTTCTTTCGGATGGGAACTTAAAATAAACGAGGTCCCGTGTCACATGGGCTTGGCATGCTAAAGAACCCTGCTATATTATGCAGTAAGCACAACCCACGAGCAAAATTTCTGCACTTTGGCCTTCAGCTGGCAACGTCACGATATAATTGACTGGGATGTAAAACACCATTACTCAACTCAACTCGTGCAACTTTTTGTCAATCAAACTAAATACAATCCAATCCTTACTGTGCTGACATTCAGAATCAAACCATAAACTAAATTTTGTGACTACAGAAGGGAGTCGTCAAGATTTTTAAACTTCAAAGGCAAGGGAAGTCCCTGCTGGTAATGATATCTCTCTCATCACCCTTTAAAGTCGTTATGGTGGAATGGTTTTAAGTGTTGGCTTATGGGTCAAAGTGCTTCTCACTGCCAACAAGGTTAAAATTTAATTTGATTATATGTCCTATGACCAGTCTCAAATTGTTATACATACAGTAAAACCTTGTTATAATGCCCCTCGATAACTTTGCCACCTCGCTTATTGCCACACTATTTTTAAGTCCCAAAATCCATTTTGTTTATGTTTTTCTTTATCCGCCTCCCCCAATTTATCGCCAAACCCCTTTATAACACCAAAATTTGACTGAACAAATGGTGGCGATGAATCGAGGTTTTATTGTATTTTGTTTGTTGAGCTTGAGCTTTTTAAACATTATTGGTCTATTTCTGTTTATTTTAGGTTCCTCAGTGTCGGTAATGGGAGAGCGACTTTTTGCTACATTACTGGTGATAATACACTACATTAAACAACATGAACATTTTCTAGATTGGTTACAAGATGCAAGCATAAATGATATAAGTGTTGAAATAGACAGGTTAAATATTCTTAGATTTAAATGCATAAAACGTGGATCAATTTCACTGGTTTTAGAAAAAAGTTTAGAATTACCTTTAATCTGGTTAAATGGGGCTTATCAAAAATTTCCTAGATTGTGTACTGACCTTGAACTTGGTAGAAGTATAAAACATTTCCTGTTGGAGTTATATCTGTCTGTTTCTTGATACAGAGCCATCTTTATACAAACCAAAACTTTATTAGCCTGCCATTATTGACTTTTACTTATTGTCCGTGGAGATTAAAAACCATGAATTTTAATTATGAAGATTTCTGTTTAAGAATATAATTTGTTTTTAGATTTGTTTCTTAAGAGTCTGAATTGTAAATGTTTTATTGTTGAGATGTTTTTATTCAGAATTTGCAAAAGTTAATGGCCACCATTAAAACTTGGTTCACAATTAACCAAAACCAAAACCATGTCTAAATTGAAAACTTGTAAAGACATACAATGAAAATTATGCAGTAAATTAACAAACCTATATAAACTAAGTTTTAAATTTAATATGAAAAGAAAATGTGTTGTATATATGACCATGCATATGCAAAAAAGGGCAATTACGAAAAAAATTAAGAATTTCACTTTGTTATATATCAACACGTTATTACCAACATTGGGTTATGCAAAAATAGTAAAAGTAAAATCAACACAGTGGTTGTGAAGAAATCTTAACAGATAATTTTATTTTCCTTATTAACTGTTTTCTGCATTATGATTAAGATGTTCTCTGGACCCTTTTTGTTTACATGACATTATACATAAACATGTACAGTACATGTACTTAAATCGTGTCTAATCCAAGCAAAATCCTCAGCCCAGTAAGTGTCTTCTTATTAGTTCTATGTTACATGTAAGTTACCACACATGTATACTGTAGTCTATGATGTAAAATGTATTTAAATGAGCTATGAACAGTGATCATTTTCATCAGAAACAAAATATTGTTGATGTATATATATACAATGCTATTTTAATTTTTGTGTATTCCAAATTGTTGGAGCATTTGGTCTGTGATTATTGCTGAAAAAGAGTACGGTGTGTATATGATAAGGACCTTATTTATCCTGGATAGTATGTAACTTGTCAAACCTGTCTGTAAACACCACCAAAGGGAAACCAGTATTTATTAAGTGATCTTTATGGGCAGGCGTCCTTTATATACAGGTTCAAATAACATGAATAAAGAGCAATTTGGATAAAATATTTACTGGCCTTTAAAAGCAGGTGGTCTTTATAAAGAGGTGACCTTTAACACAAGTTTGACTGAATTATTATAGAAATTACATATAACAGATTTAACATCTGATGATCACAAAATTCTATCGGAAAAATTATGTGACGTTTTAATACTGATTGCAAGAGATTTTCCATGATAATTGGGCAGACGAAAGTTTTAAATTAGCTTTGTTACAACGCATTTGGTAACAAAAACGCATTTGGTAACACAAATTTTAACATCTTAAGTCAATGAGGTTTTTTCTCAGTATTTGATATCGCTCTAGGTTGGTATTTTAATATCTTTTAACTGCAGAATAATGTCATTTTCATGTCAATAAATAGTGTGTGATAAACAGATAAAAGTTGTTGTACCATATTTAATAGACAATATTGTGGACTTAATAATTATACCCCCATGCAAATGAAGTAGAGGGGTTATATAGGAATCACTCTGATCGTCTTTCCCAGTATCAAGACCACTCCCCTATCGATGGATTTTGATCAAACTTGGAACAAATGTAACACACGAGGTGATGTGTCGCATACCAAATTTTTAAATCAATATGATAGATCTAGGGCCATGTCCCATTCATAAATTACTAAATCTATACAAGGTGATAAGGCAGCTTCACTGACCATTCTGGTTTTCATTTTTTTGAACAGACACTATCCATATTATAGGGCAAACAAAGGTTTTTTTTTATATATATTCTCTTTCAGCATTGAATTGTTTACTTGTGATTTTGTTTAATTTTTATATTTAACAATATAAAGTTTATAAATTTTTATATACTAGTACAATGTTTTAATAAAGTGTAATCAAGTATTTTTCAGCTCATTTGGTCTCTTGTACTGTGAATCATTTCAATTCCACACCACTTTTTTTTGAAACTGAAATGAAACTTTTTTCACATTTGATCCATTTACAGTCAAACCTGTCTATAAAGGCCACCTAATGAAACCAGTAAAGGTGGCCTTTATATATACAGGTTCAAATAACATGAATAAAGAACAATTGGGATACAATTCTACTGGCCTTAATAAGCAGGTGGCCCTTATATAGAGGTGGCCTTTAAGACAGGTTGAACTGTACTTATTATTTAGTATTGTTTGCACTTACATTGGCTACTAATTTATTTTCCAAACTGACCAGTACATTGTGAACATCAAAGCCTATGTGTGAAAACATGATTTACAGTATTCAGCTGGAATCCCTGGATGTTACTATTATATAAATGGGATGACAAGTGTCTTACAGCTGGAGTTTTGACCAATTGGGTTTCCCAATGTACCACGCTATATCACATAACGTTTCTGCTGAACAGTTATTTCCATTTATGGAGATGGAATCCCTTTCATTTTTAGCTCACCTGACCGAAGGTCATGTGAGCTTATGGCATAGCGCAGCGTGTGTATGTGCGTGCGTGTGTGCGTCGTTAACACCTATTTTCGACTTCTCCTCTGAAACTACTGGACAGTTTTTAATGAAACTTTGTCAGAAGTATATATGGGCCGGTGCAATTCAGATTTGTTCGTGGCGTTGCTATGGCTACCATAACTAGGTCAAGGTGACCTAGGGGTGCAAAAATCTTAAAAAATCTTCTTCTCCGAAACCAATGATTGGAGAAAAAATCTGATGTGATATTTGGCTTCTCTAGGGTCTTAAGCCTATAGTTTGTTCATTTTGTGAAATTCGGATAAAAAATAGGTTACGCGTTTTTGCGTTTAATTTTGAAAAAATCGTAAAATAGCTTCAAACTGTTATAACTTGACTATTTGACCAGATAATGACATGGGGTTTTCAGTTTTGACATCTTCTTGTTAGTATCTTCAAAATGAGGTCAAGGTCGATTGTGAAGGTCGTGACCTAGTTTTTTTTACCTCTGATTATAATTAATCTCGAAAACTATAAACTTTTTGTATAGGCATGTATATTAGAATGTTGTAGGTATTGATACAACGATCATTTTGATGTATAGAAAAAGGTCATGGGTTCAAAGGTCAAGGTCACAGATGTGAAACAATACTGAAATGGTTAATTATCTCGAAAACTATAAACTTTTTGTATAGGCATGTATATTAGAATGTTGTAGGTATTGATACAACAATCATTTTGATGTATAGAAAAAGGTCATGGGTTCAAAGGTCAAGGTCACAGATGCGAAACAATACCAAAATGGTTGATTATCTCAAAAACTATAAACTTTTTGTATAGGCATATATATTAGAATGTTGTAGGTATTGATACAACGATCATTTTGATGTATAGAAAAGGTCATGGGTTCAAGGGTCAAGGTCACAGATGCGAAACAATACCAAAATGGTTAATTATCTCGAAAACTATAAACTTTTTGTATAGGCTTGTATATTACAATGTTGTAGGTATTGATACAACGATCATTTTGATGTATAGAAAAAGGTCATGGGTTCAAAGTTCAAGGTCACTGATGCAAAACAATACCAAAATGGTTAATTATCTCGAAAACTATAAACTTTTTGTATAGGCATGTATATTAGAATGTTGTAGGTATTGATACAATGGTTATCATGATGTAAAGAAAAAAGTCATTGGGGTTTAGTACTTATGTGTTCTTTAAATCTATCAGCTAGCCATTAGTTATCAGGTGAGCGTATCAGGCCCACGGGCCTCTTGTTTCTTGTAAAAATTATGTTTTCCAGCAAATTTCCAAAGTAAACATTTCCAAATTGTTCCACACAAACATTAGGGGTATTGATCACATGTATGCCGACTAACTCCATTGCTGTTCAGAATGGCGTTTTAAGCCCAACCAAGATTATTACACTGATATTGAGTGAGTGAGTGAGTAATGTGGTTTAACGTCCCAGTCAAGAATTTTTCACTTATATCGAGACGTCGCCAACTATAGGCGAAAGTGCAGAAATTTTGCCTGTGCATTGCGCTGATGGCATTATACAGCAGGGTTCTTTAGCGTGCCAAGCCCACCGTGACACGGGACCTCGTTTATTTTAAGTTCCCATCCGAAAGAACCGTGACTTTCATTTCGTAATGCCGAGTGCTTGGCGAAAGAACAGTCACTACCCACTTTCAAGTCTTGGGTCAGACGCGGCCGGGGATCGAACCCACAACCTCCCACCTACGCAGCGAGCACTCTACCGACTGAGCTACCGCAGTGGTTACACTGATATTGAGGTGGTTGATTCTGTACTAGCAGAGGAAACCATATTATGCAGTTTAAAATCATTCACCTTTTTCAAGCAAACAAACATTCTACACAGATCTGCTACACAAGTTGGATTTAAACCTGGACAGAGAGATGTGCAGTTAGAGATCCATTAGCTGAATATTGAGACTACTCTGTCATCAACACACGAGTATTCATACCATATCTGTAGTATAGGCAAACAACATTGACCTGTCCACTTGACCTTCATTAGGAATATTCAAATAGAAGGATCCATCCAATAAATGGGTAGTAGTAGGATTAACTATTGATAATATGTACTCAAGGTACATGATTAGTGTTCTCATTATATAGACAAAATAAACCCAAAGGTTTCTTAAATACAAATGACCTCATCAAAAATAAATATTTAAATTAAAGGTCAAGCAGACAGGTCAAAGTTGTTTATCTACATTAAAATATCCAGAAAATAAACCTCCTCTTCCATACTACTAGCTCCATAAGTGGGTCAGGTTTCTGACATAAAGGACTTTACTAGCCTAATGCTATAAGTACTGACTTACAGATCATAGCACCTCTTGGCACTTGGATTAAAATCCCACTCAGGTGACAAAGTCAATTTGCTTGCCGACAGTTGGCAGTTTTCTAGTCTGGTTTCCTCCAAAATCTAAAGAACCCCACCGATGGTTAGTGAAAGTGGCATAAATCATCATTGCTTCACTCTGACACCAGGCCACAAACAATCTGGTTTCCTCAAAAATCAAAAGAACTGACCGATATGTCAAAGAGTCGTGACTAGTTGACTTGCAAAAAATCATCATTTCACTCCATTCAGACAGACACCAGACCACCTGAATTGACGGGTAAAATAAAAGAATCTTGAGTTTGGCATTAATCATCATTACTCAACTCCACTCCACTCTGACACAAGTCCACAGATACGGTATAAGATTAAATTGTTTTACGTAAAATGAAAGAATTTTGACTTGAGCATAAATTATCATAACTGCACTTGGATACCATGCCTTAGTTAAACTAAAAATTGGAATCATCACTAGGTACAATTAGATTGTATGCAATGAGGTGCTGTGATACAAGACTGCACTAATTTCAATGTGCAGAAGCTTATAATGGACAATATATCCAACCAAATATTCCTAAAATATACATAGCTTATGGTTAGCAAATACCGGTAGACTGAATGGTAGTTTACATGCCAGTCAAGAATATTTCATGGCCTCACTTCCCTGGTTTAACCTAACTTGTCAGTTTCAAAGTTTTTGCTTTGCTTCTGGATTGTGATTCGAACATAGATTGGTACGTTTGTATTTGATGATTATCTCAATATCACTAGCTATATAGTCCATCAGAGATATTGTGGCAGTGTGTTTATAAACACCAGCAAGTTTATTCTTTGCACATGGGTATTAATACTGTGTTATTGTATGCCTCTATTCACGCCTTCATTTCAAAACCACCTTTATATATGGTCCATATTTACATTATATAGAATCTTTCACGTTTATAAATACTGCCACAATATTGCTGATGGACTACAGAAGCAATAACCAAAGTTTTTACTTTTGCAGTGTACAAGGGGTAATGTGCATCGAGTAATCCTTTGTGTATCGCACCTAGTGCAACACAGGGCATCAGTTTAAGGGTTTCTTCCAAAGGACCCCATGACTTTAATGTCAATGCTTGATGATAGAATGTTCAGTTACTCTTGGTCAGACTCGGCCAGGATATGTTCAGTTACTCTTGGTCAGACTCTGCCAGGATATGAATCTAATTTCCCACTTATAGAGAGCACTCTACCAAATGACCCGATAGTGGTTAATCAATAAAACCCAATTGGTTTTCAGGCTTGGTCATTTTAACATTACTGGCAATATTTCATTTGCCATGTACTATATTTAGATTAAAGCAATATGCTTCATACTAATCTTGATATCTTCAGCACATTTGAGTTTGTGTAAAACTTATCTTGAACCAATATAAATAAGCTAAATGTGAAGCACACGTCTAAGTAAATAGTTGCAACATTATTTGGGTTCAAGTATATGTTTACACAGCTGCAATGACAATGTTGTTGAATTATACTGAGAGATGACCAGATATTGGAAGGTTGCAGAAACATGCACCTTCGCAATGTTTGTATATATATATATGTGGGACAAAAAGGGTTCTTCTGTTTGCCACAGCTATGATGAACCACATGATGGAGATTACTAACATCTGCAACATTGTCAAGGTTGCTATCAATATGCTTCCCATCAAAAACTACTCACATTATATGAATGACACATTTTAAATAGAACAGTTGGTAGAACTGATAGATGCTACCCAAATAAAGGCTAGTTTAAGTTTTAAAAGGGTTATTTTTTAATTAAAATTCTGCAAAAGTAAAGTAATAACACTGAAATTATGAAAAAAAGAGCTAGTTTCCTATCTACCGGCAAGTTTCATGTTGATTCCTCTTAAAGGTTTCAAGTTATGCTCCGAACAAAATCATGCACAACAGATGGACTGACAAAGCAGCAACTATATGCTCTCCCCTCAAGGAGCATAAAAAGAATCTTCTAAAACCATAACATCAATGGAGAAATGAACAGAAATGTGTATAAAACATCTATAAAAACAAATCATAAAACCTTAATAACCAATATAAAAATGCTAGATTTATTAACATTATAAAATGACATTATGAAGATGATTTTACATACATACATTTTTGATGACGGCTTTCAATAGGCACTTATATATTGCATACAATCAATGAGATTTGTGATAGACATGAAACACTCACGATCTTCCTTTCAAATAATGAAACTTCTTTTCAAATTTAAAACAACAATTTTTTTTAACTTGCATTAACTTGATATAAACAATATTATCCCAAAAATGGTAGATAATTAGGACATTGTAGAATGTTTATTATACAGAACCAGATTTTCTTTCATTGATGAGAAATATTTATGAAATATTAAAGATTGTGACATATCCATTACAAACAAGGTGGGATAAGAATAGTCCAACATATCCTTTTTGAACAAGGTAAGATAACAACATATGTCCCTTTTTCTTTTAATACTACTACTTCTTCAGAAATAAACTTTTTTTAAACAAAAACATATTCAACAAAGATTAACAATAACAGTGATGTAAACCTAATCTACAATGCTAGAAACTACACTATAAAATATCTCTACTAACATAATAAACAGAAGTCTATAAACTGTAATGCCTCAACATGAAATGATAAAGAATAAAAGTAAGCTTTTCTCAAATCTTGCAAGTTCTTCCATTTTTTTTTTCTTTATTAAAGACCTTTATAAAACCTCTTTGCACAAAGGAGAGTAATGTCCAAGGTTCAATCACTATCACTGAGAAAAGTTTATTGTCATTTTATAAAACGGGCTCTCATAATTTATACACGACAAGTTTATGTTTTTGTTTGAAATATAGATTACAAAAATATTTTCATACAAGTTTTTCCAAAAAGTTTACACTATCTGTGTTTAAGAAAGAAACAAAAAATATAAACTTACATTCTGTGAAAATGAAAATGTCATTCAATATGGATGAATATTAATGGGATGAGATTGCTGAGTGTCTTTTAAAGACTAGAGATGAAAATAAAATCCAGTTTGATTTGTGAATATCAAATATTTCCATATTGTTTTAGAACTTATTGCACACCTTCAGTAATTTTTCTCATATATTTTGTAACCATTATTGAGAAAACAGCTAGCCTTTAGAATCTGTTTCATTTTGACTTGCATGTCTGTATATATATGTCTATCATACAACACTACTGTCAGTAACAATACTTCTCCAAATATTACTAGCTTCAGCACGGAACTTGAAGCTGTAGTTCAACTGGCACCAATTCTATCACTTTCACCAACAACTTCAGCACTTCAGCAGTTTTGAGAATTTTTTTTAACACTAAAAAATTCTTTATCGATCCATCTTTACAAGAAGTACAGTTTGTCTGCCAATTCCATACTAGGATCCTTGTGAATGGACTGACCAACAAGGAAGGCCAATTTGTGGGCATACTGGCAAGGAGCAGGTACGCGAATGGTCCCCTGTAAATTTGAAATTGAAGATGAACTTTAATTAATTATATGAATAAAACAAAATGAATTAACTTTATTTCAAAAGTATATTTTGCTAGTACATACATTGTACATACATACATTGACAAAATGATGGGCTTTAGGCTTAGACAATATATCAAAACAAGTTTCTGGACCTTTTTTCTCTCTACATAATTGCAGATACATGTATTGAACCAATATTTAGTATGTGTCTACTATCACAAGTTTTTATCCTGTCCACTGATTTTTGATAACAACAATCAACTTTCTTGCAATGTGGAAGGTGAGGAGAAGGTGGAAATGCAAATCAAATCTCCTTAAACTCTGCAATACTAAAATGTTAAACTCTTGAAAAAGTCAATGTAACTGGTTTTCAGTTTTCCATTTGCTGGTAGGAGACTCAACATGCATAAGCAATTATTTCAGGATACTTGTTAAAACTGGGGCAAGTGATGTCCTAATGAGTACAAATACTTACCGGCCAATTGTAGTAGAGATGGGTCAGTTTGTAGGTCAATCTCTGCATATGGTCTGGTTTTAATCCAGTTGTGTCCCATACTACATTGTAGTGAGTTGGTGTAACTGTTCCCTGTCTAACTGATTGAGACACCAAGAAGAAATCATACCTGAAATATACAAGTTATTGCTTAAATCAATTACAAACATGAAAATCCATGTTTAGCAACTTTTCCCTAATATTCAAGTGCTATCATCAGCACACACACACACACAATCAAAGCAACAAATTCTTAAGCTTTGATCAACTATTCCACATTTCATAGTGACAAATTTATCATGGTCTTACTCTCAAAGAAATTATAGATATCAAGCCATGCAATAATCTAGTCAATATGGGTATAAATATTAATAATTTCCCCAATAATTCAAAAGAATACCACCATTTTCACACAAAAAAATTTCCCTCTCAAACACCAATATTAGTAATCCTGTTCTAGATAACAACTGTCTTGTTTTTAATCTACTGTATAAAAAGAAACATTGGTGGTAGGAAACTTTCCGTTTTGATGTTCTAAACTATTTTGCAGCAAGAAATTTTCATGGTTCAGATTGTAGGGAAAGTGAACAAAAGGGAAATCAGAAATTTCCCTTAATTTCCCTTATAATTGTTTTAGGATATTTAAACTTACCATTCTGGTCTGGTAACATCACTATCTATAACTGTTCCTGGAGGTGGATTGGTCAGTGAAGGTCCAGTCCTTGCAAAGAATCTTGTGTTAATCCTCTTTTTAACAACAACTACTCCAACCTTGGGACTAATAAAAGACACAATTTAGATATATGTATAATGTATAAGGATTTATTCCCACACAATAGATTTCCCTAGTGTATTAATAATGTAATGGCTATATAGCCCACCCCAATATTGAGTCCCCTCCATGTCTATTCATGAATTTTGATCAAAAGTTGACAGATGTAAACCAGCAGGAGGAGACAATGCTTAACGTCCATCTGTCTGTTTTTACAATGTTTGGGACCTGGAGTATTTGTCTTTTCTGCTCTACTCTAGTAGTTTGTTGTTGTTTTTTTTATTATTATTATTTCGTAGACTTCTCTAAATTTTTGTTTTTTAATTTATATTTTAATATATCTGTAATTTCTTTAAGTTCATTATCAAATGAAAACATATAATAAACTAATTTTAAGATCTAGGTTCATTCATATGGGTTTTTATATACAACATCTATAACTTCATCACCAATCACCAACCTTAATTTATGGGAGAATACGAAACAACAACCTATAGAGATGGAGTTATCAAAAAGGAAACGGTGATGGATAGGACACACACTGCAAAAGCCAACATATTCAATCACAAGACAAGAGCTGCAGTGGAATCCTCAAGGGAAAAGAAAAGTTGGAAGGCCAAGAAACACCTGGAGGAGAAACCTGCAATCAGAAATGGATAGAGAGGGATACACATGGCAAGACCTGGGCAGATTAGCACAGAATAGAACCAGATAGAGGTGTGTTGTCAGTGGCCTACGTACCTCCCTGGTACCACAGGCATAAGTAAGTAAGTATCTATAACTTCATATATAGAATTATTTGAGACTTACTTGTATTCTGTGCCTCCAGCCTTCTTGAAGCATTCTATCATCTGAGGAATTTCATGTTCTACAACAGCAGGTAACTGTCCATCACCTACACCATCACGATACACTATAATCCTTTCTGGTAAGATTCCATTTACCTCATGGTATTTCTCCAAAGCACCTAAAACAAAATCAAGTACTTAATGAACTCTAAACATTGAATTTACAGCACTACTGACTACACATCTGTTTCTGAATAAAATTCCTCATCAGTAGTATTTGGATCAAAATATGAAACCTTAGATCAAAGGGTTGAAAAAAATATCCAAATGGCCAAATTATATTACCCGGTAACCAAATTTAGCTAAGGATGAGAAAGTATACTGTTTTTTTTTTTCTTTCTCAGATTTTAACTGGGAGCAAATTTAGTCAATAGTATATTTCTGACAATACAAAAATATAACCTACATGCCGAACATTAAAATGTAATGAAAAACTAAACATTTGAGTAACTAATAGTGTTTTGATCCATTAACAAATAAAATCTGTTACCAGTATCACAATTATTTAGATTGTACATGTATATCAAGACTCCTTTCAAATTGTAATCAACTGTAGGTAAGGTCACAGAATGTTCTTAACCATTCATTTTGTTACAGCAATCAGAATTATTAGCTGAAACTAAGCAGCAAATACAAAATGTACCATCAATTCTTACACAAGAGAGGCTTCTGTAGGACCAGGGATATTAAACCAGATTTTTAGGACTTACCTCGGAGTTTGATTGTCATGTTGTCTACTAGTTCTCCTCCACTCATGTGGAATGCAGTACTAGAATAATACCTAGTTAAATTTTTGTTCATGCTCGCTACTATACCTCCAACGGAGCGACCTTTCTTAGCCGAATCGTGATAAGTATCAATTCCTACCACCATCAAATTTTTAAGCTGTTAAAGACAAAGGCAATTTCTTTCAAATTAAAATACATTTTTTTTTTTTTTTTGAAAAATAAAATAAAATAAAAAATATGTAATTTAGAATTCATAAATAAGATTCACTTAATCTACTCATAATAATGATCATTTCATCCTAACATACATCAATATTGTCAATACCAGGGCTCTACAATAACTTTATATCATGCTCGTCCAAATGGTGGAAATAAATTTCACTTGTCCGAACGTAAAATTAACTTGTCCGATTTATTAAAAACAAAAAACGTAAAGCAATTTTTGTGCGTTTTCTGTAGAGTACATGGTCCTACCACTCATATTTGATAAATCCAGATTATTTCTCTTGTCAACATCCCTTTCAATTTTTTCTGCCACAGTTTTTGTTTTGTTTTGTTTTTTGGCGTTTTTTTGGGGTGCAGTAAACCCAAATTTAGTTTAATCCATGATGCCTGCAACTGAACCATGTGGTTTTATCATAAGTTTGTATAAAGATGTTGAAAACCTAATTCTCTTATGATTAAGATGTTAATATTTGGAAGACATCTGTTTTTATCAATTTCACGCGTTATAGGTTGCAATCGGAAATTACTTATTTCATAGAGTGAATTGTGATGAATTATGAGAACGAAAGTGGAATTATCCAACAACTACTTGTCCTGTTGGACAAGCACGGCCACACTATCACTTGTCTGCCACCAAAACGGACTGGTATCAAACAAACATTATTGTCGAGCCCTGAATAAATGTTAGTATTCTAAACATTGCTTGTGTTAGTTAAACATTGAGAGGACATAAAACATACATTTATTTTTAAGACACAAATAATAAGGGATATCTCAGCAAGGACCATGTAAATCAATTTGAATGGACAGAAAATTAAAATAATATATACCGTTACGCTTGTCCCATATGGAGCTGAACCCAACATGAAACAACTCAAACTTTCCAAATTAGATTTCAATGTTGACATGAAGAATTGAACCATTGATTGAATGGGGTTTTATAACCCAGTCAAGAGTATTTCAATTATATCAAGACGTCACCAGCTTCAGTTGAAGTGGCAGAAATTTTTATCTTTGCAGTGCGATCAGGGGAACATGCATGGATAGTTCCTTAATATGCTATGCCTGCTGTAACATGACATATGTTTTTTTTTAGGTACCTTCCAAAGAATTGAAGAAGAACTTATAAAGAATTGAAATTTTGAATTGAAAAACACACATGGAAAAAAGTCTTAAAAAATATAAGCAGTTTTCCCACCTAATACATCAAAACTTAAAACAGGTACACCAATGGTCTGACAAATGGTGTTCTGTATTTTGTACAATCAAGCTAATTATCACAAATTGAAAACTTAAGAATTTTCAGAAAATTTTCGATATTGTATAATGTTAGTAGTCACACACAGAGAGCAACAGTTAGTTTAAAAGCTGAAAAAAATGTTGTATCAGATAATTAGTAAAAGAAAATTAACTGAAAATAGAAAATAGCTTAAAATATAAAGTTTTTAAAAGCTGGAATACAATGTCATTAGTTAGTAAAGCAAAATAAACTGAAAATAGCTTAAATAATATAAAGGTTTGATAGCTGGAATATGATTGTCTTAAGTTAGTGAAACAATACAAAGCAAACTTAACCCAAATAAAAAGAAAGCAAGCAGTAAATATCAACACAGCAAACATACCATGCTTCACAAAGTTACACAATAAGAAAACAACAATGTCAAACAAAATAATAATGAACTGAAACAACAATGATTACAGACACAAACATGACATTCTCAGGCAGCTATAAAATTCAAGCATGCATATAAAATGAATGAAGAATGAAATGATACAGATATGACAGTGAAATTCTGTCCCAACATACTGAACTGTATGATGAAGAAATTGTGACAATTATCCAACCAAAATGACCCAGTAGTAGAAATTGATAGGCACCATCAGTCATCTGACCAATACATTTCTTGATTTTGACAGAAAATGGAAAATATCAAAATGGAGAGTCAGGGGAAGAACCAGCGCCATTAGTACAAAATATCCATTACTACATGAAATAGGTCGTAGGACAAGATTAGGAGAGATATCCAAGTTAAAATCAATCACTGATCAAAACTCACATCTTGAAGCTGTAGACAAAGTTGGAAGTAACCCAACCTCAAGATCAACAATATCTGCACAATATGACCTTGTTGTGAAGTGTGACAAGGGAAATAAGTATGGATAAATTGCAAAATAACCGGTCAATGAAGCTTCAACCTCTTCTCCCCCTCTTGTAGCTTTGTTTTGCAATCCAACCATACAAATTCCAAAATTAATTGAGACAGGCAAACCTTTCATGCAAACTTTAAGACCATCCAGTAATTCCTGCATATTATGTTGGAAGGTACATCTAGAGTAATAACGGGTCAAAGCTGTATTCATACTGGCAATGACACCACCCACAGAGCGACCTTTCTTCGAGGAATCATGATAGGAATCAATACCAACAACCATGATATTCTTAAGCTGTGATGATAATAAAAAGAGAAAAGTACATAAAATAACAAAGACATGAATGGTGAAAATGAAATTCTGTACAAGTAAAATATTAGCAGGGAATAAATTTTCATGATTTCACAGTGAAAAACTTGATTGCTGGCAGCAATGTAAAATTTTAGGATAAAAATGCAAGATGATAAAATACCTTTAGAAGTGCACGAATTCTTTAATAAATGTTCAAGAAAATCATTAAAATTTCTTCCCCAAATATTTTTGGTTGTACATTGAAATGAAATTAACTGTTGTCTTCTTAGTACACTAAAGAAAAGTCCATGCTTCTATGATCTGTGAAATAAGGCTACTACATACACACACAATAAATGTTATATCTGACCCTAAATGAGTAAAGGGAAAGATTCAATTTCTCAGCATTTCAATGCACAGTGAATAGGACAAAATTTTAATTAAGACTTGATGAAGATCATTTATCCAGCTGTGACAGCATGTTGTAGTATTACTCAACTATAACCAGAAAAATCTTTGTATTTGCATTTTGAAAGTTTACAGCAAATTTCATGCAATGCAACAAAGTTAAATGCAAGGATGATTTTGGCTTGTTGCTTACAAAATATGACAAGGGGCCCTAAATTTTGGCTTGTTGCTTACAAAATATGACAAGGGGCCCTAAATTTTCTCTATGAAAATTTTCACCATTTTCATGTACAATATTCTGCTTCTTTAGGTACTTCATAGAGTTTGTACTTTCATATTTAGACACATTTTTATATATATGACAGTGGACTCCATCAGAAAACATTTTCTAACATTTTTTTTTTTTGCAAGATGTGAAAGCAGTAGCTATCCTGCTTGACATAATTTAACCCCATTTTTTCTGTGTGGTTATTGAAACCTTCCTTGCCCTATGTGCCCCCGGGCATAAAAAGGACTAGGTAGGTAGGTACTGAAACCTCAAGGTAATCCATTTAACCAGGGATACCTCTTGCCTGTTGCAATCAAGGAAGATATTGGAACTTGATCAACAGACTGAAGTATCATATTGTCATCACTTCAATGTGTATACAAGTGAACATGAACATTTCAGTAAAGTTAGTGTCAATATACTGAAGTATTCCAGGGATTTTTCTGGGTATCCACAGGGTCCGGTAAAGGGACCCATTCCCGATGCAAAAAAACATACATTTTTCCCAATTCTGTAGTAAAAAATTCACAATTAGCTATGTTTATCAATTTTTTGAGAGAAAAAATTTCACAAGATCATCAACATAATATTCGTCGGATATCTCGTTGTGATAACGATTTCAATCTATATTAACCCACATTTTGCTGGATGATTTATATAGAGATAAAAGAGACAGCGCTATTTTGCTGTGAACACCAATATAATTTGTTCAATTACCAGTATTCTAGTGGTCTAGAATTTCTAATATGTTGTTGTGATTTTTCCCAAAATTACATTTTTGTTGAGCATTTTCCCAATTTCATCCCAAGGTCTTTTTCCCAAAAAGGTCAGAAAAATCCCTGTATTCAGTTTGTGTTTAAAGATTGTTATCCTGATTTGCAATTACAGTTGACTCTCGTTATCTCGAACTTGACGGGGAAATGCAAAAAGTTCGACTTATCCGGAGTTCGAGGTAACTGAAGTATTCAGTTTGTGTTTTAAAGATTTGTTATCCTGATTTGCAATTATAAGGAATTGTTGCTATATAGTAATATTCCTACATGAGGCTGCAATGAAATTATTATTCAAGCACACCACTTCAGAAATACATGTATTATTCACCACATCAATCAAATAAATGCACACATCTACAATATCAATTGGGACTTGATTGTTCAAAATTCTTAGCTTATCCAGATTAACTGTGAAATTTAAAACATCATTTAATATAACATCTATCATTTACATACAAAAAATAAAGATTTGTTTTTCTTTCCACTTAATAACTTTGTAAATGTAAAAGCATAAAAGCTTTGAACAACCTTTCCCCAGTGTAAAATTAACAATATAACCACTTCACTTCACACAAGACATTAAGTGATCACCAAAGTTGACACCAATACATAATATATACTAACCGGAATCTCAAGCGCCCATACTTCACCACCCATCTTACAGTTTCAGCTGTATACAGATCTTTGTTGCTACGGACATCAACATCTGTTTCTTGGCCAATGTTCTTCCAACAATCACTTGACTTGGAACTGATAGAAAATTAACAAGTTTAGATTCACAGTGCTCCAGATTTGCATTGCACATAAAAGTAATAATACATAACTTTAATTCTGCCCAATATATAATTGGTACACTTATTGCTGTGAAGAAAACAAAGGGACCATTTTAAATTTAATTGGCAGTTAAATACTAGAAACAAATTAAAGTTAATGAAACAGGTGTTTTGTTAATATATAAATCAAAATTGCTCTCAAATTCAGATTTCTTTGGTCCTTTTAGTAAACAAACAGCAACAGTAACTTTGATACCGGATAAAAGTTATTAACTACTGAGCCAAAATAAGATTCTCATTCTTGAAGCCAAATTTTATAAGGGACCAAACCAACACAGGAAGAGGGCAATATCTACTTAGTTAGCATACACAAGACACTGGTGTTCAACCCAGAAATGTAATTATTTCTAGTCATTCTGCCAACCCCAGGCATAGTAAAATGGACTACATTTTGGGCCAATAGAGCTCAAGATTATCTGGACTGAACAATGGACCTACCTGGATGGTCAACACAACAGAATTTCTTGATTGCATCATATCGATCTTTCCTGTTACTTGGCAAAATACAGACTACCATCTGTGTGTCATGTCCTATATTCTGTCTCAATGCTGCCAAATACATATCATTGCTGTCTCTTTCTATCTGTATTCTACAAAACAAAGTGCATAGCTATTACTCCATAGTTTTAATTTGGATGGGTACTGAACTAGTTGAATATCAGCATAAGTGTCCCCTATTTTTTAAAATCACAGGGAAAACCCTGGGGCTTCACAAATTAAATACAACTCTATGGAAAGGTATACAACAGCTAAAGTAAGGCTCTTGTACAGTTGTCAACCAATCTGCTGTTATACCCAATAGTCAAAATTTGTAAATTCAACACAAATTGCAATAAGGATGCTAAAAATAAAATAAGATCTTATTTTGTATGATTATTATCTGGCAACAAATGCATTTAAATAGTTAATGCAATCCATTTCCTTTTTGAAACCCTGTATGCATAATGTGTAAATTAAAATATGTAAAGATAAAATATCTTGATTTTTTTTAGCTGAAACTGGCCATGCCAGAGTCTGCTATGCAAAAATCTAGTGTTCATATCTTGATTTATTCATGAAGAATGTAGTCATATACATGTACATGTAATCAGTATCATAATGTTATCACTTACGGAGAAGGCCCATTTATTCTCATGCCCATTGGAGGTCCAACACGTTTCAATGTTGATGAAAAATCTTCTGCCATAGCACAGTTTCTGTTAGTGAAAATAAGAACCCATCTGTCTAAACTAACTGGTGTTACAAGTTCCTTTCCTCTCATTTCTCTGGACCAGTCAGCTTCATCCTTGTTACCCAACTGAAAGAGATTTTTTTTATTTTACAATTTCGCAATCTATGGCTTAAATGTAGACTTGGCCAAACAACTGGATTTGTTCAACTTAGATAGGTTCATGTATAAATGTCATCTTGCTCTCAATATTTTAATGGCCAATGTTCCATATCAGTAAAGTCAACTTGTCTAATGCAATACCAATTAAACAAGTATCAAATATTTCTCAAGTGTTTCATGAACTAAAATAATAATAAACATACATGCAAACTAATTTTATATCTTTACCCGATTTAATAGCCATACTGATACTGATGTCATTTTAGCCATACTGATACTGATGTCCTTTTAGCCATAATGATAAACATCCAATTCATTTTTCAAGATTCCAAATGGCAAATTGATAAACTGAAGCTTGACAACTGGGCGCTACCCAATATAACTGTTAATCCAGACTTAACATACATGTAGTAATACTCCCTATGTACAATATACAATGTAATTGGAATATCTAGCAAAAGTACCAAGAGTAAAATATTGTCTCCTACCTCACAACTTTTCTGGAAAATCTTTTCTTTTGGCAGTACCCTGGCATTTAGTGTTAACAAAGAATCTGAGAATTTTAATCTCCAACCAGCCATTTCTTGTATCACTTGTTGATTTCTAAAAAAAAATTAATTTAATTAGTATGTAAACACACAAGTTTTAATTAATAAAGTCTTGCCAAAACATTATTCAGATATATAACATTCAGCATATGTTTTAAATAAGGTCTATCAAAATTTTATTCAAATATATAGCATTCAACACATAAGTTTTTAGTAAGGTCTACATGTATGTTAAAACTTTATTCAGATATACAACATTCAATACACAAGTTTAATGTTCTATGTCAAAATTATATTCAAATAAAAGCCAAGTCTCATCTGAAGTTTTAGTTTTAAACATAGTCAAGTTATTGTTATACCATAATGACAAAGTACCTATGTCATGAAATTAAGAATAGGATAGTATTCATTACTGTATCTTACGATATATATGTGCATGAACAGTCTGAACAATATTGGGAAAAAAAAGCTCACCTGCTACATATCTACTCCATTATTCAATAGTTTAACATGGAATCTCTATAATTACATCAGATGGCCAATTTATGAAAATATGTAATTCTCTTAATGTAAAAGACATCGGTTTTTTAAAATCATAACATAATTGCTAAGTACTTTACAAACATGTAATTGATTGAATGATTACTTACGTGTTGATCTGTTTAATGAATTCTGTCAGTGTTGTTGATCTTCCTTCTGGAGCAACTCGTGTATGTGTGGCTACATCTTTCATAACATTGAAATCAGCTCTTGCTTCATCAGAAAGGCCTAATGAAGAAATCAAATGTGTATATAATCACTACTATATTAAACTAACCATAACAAATATAACCAATATTCATGTATTAAGAATTTAAGAGACTGCAGGGATGAAGATTAGCAGGGACCCAGTAGCCTATGGCTACTAAAAATCAGTCTGGGCCCCTTAATGTTTACACATTGTACCTACATATTACTATCACAACTTCTTTTCTGAGGTGAGCTGGTCTTGCTTAAAATTTTATTTCATCAAGAAATTGCATTCCTTCAACAAGAGGCCCATGGGCCTTAACGCTCACCTGATCACTGATCTTTAAACCCATGAGCTTCATTCAAATATCAAAATGATAATTCGGCCAATATTCTAATATACATCCCTATACAAAAAGTTTATAGTTTTTGAGATAAATAAACATCTCAGTACTTGTTTGTATCTGTGATCTTGAAATTTGAACCCATGCTCTTCATTCATATATCAAAGTGACCACTGTGCCAGTACCAACAATATTCTAATATACATGCCTATACAAAAAGTTAATAGTTTTCAAGATAATTAACCATTTAGGTAATCATTCGCATCTGTGACCTTGACCTTTGAACCCATGACCTTAATTCATATATCAAAATGATCATTAGGATAATACCTAAATATTCTAATATACATGCCTATACAAAAGGTTTATAGTTTTTGAGATAAATAATCATTTCAGACCTTGTTCACATCTGTGACCTTGACCTTTGAACCCATAACCTTCATTCATATATCAAAATGGTTGTTAGGCTAATACCTACAATATTCTAATATACATGCATATACAAAAAGTTAACAGTTTTCAAGATAATTAACCATTCAGGTATTCATTCACATCTGTGACCTTGACCTTTGAACTCATGACCTTTATTCATATATCAAAATGACCATTGGGCCATTGCCTACAATATTCTAATATACATGCCTATACAAAAAGTTCATAGTTTTGCAGATAATTAACTATTTTGGTAAACTTGTACATCTGTGACCTTGACCTTTGAACCCATGAACTTAATCGATATATCAAAATGATCGTCATGTCAATACCTACAATTAACCAAAAATCCTACATCATTATCACCGGAAATGTTTAAAAATAGCATTTTTTTATACAAGGTCAAAAACTGGGACATGACCTTGACCTTTGACCTTGACATCAATCGGAAGAAAATCGCAAGACAAGATCAACAGTAAAAACTCCATACAATTATCTTCAGCCATTATGAAGTTATAACAATAAATGTCTCATTTAAAAAATTACATAATTTTACGCAAAAAACGCGTAACCTATTTTTCGTTCAATTTTCATGAAAAACACAATTATTGTGTATCTAGGTATCCTGAATCCAAATATCCAATCAAAATTTGCCTGCACCTTTTGGTTTCAGAGAAGAAGATTTTTTTGTCTTTTGGCTATTTATAGTAACGGCAGCCATATTGTTGGGCGTGGTCAAACCCCGAACACAATTTTGAAAGCCTGTTACCCAGGCATAACAATCACCAAGTTTCATCAAATATGGCCCAGTAGTTTTGGAGGAGAAGATTAAAATGTAAAGTTTACGCACGACGCACGACGGACGACGAACGACGAACGACGGACGACGGACGACGGACGGTGATAGATAGCAATAGCTCATCTGAGCCTTTTGGCTCAGGTGAGCTAAAAATATAAATAAAATTAATCTTTGAAGAAGCAACTCAAGAAGCATAAAAATTTTGACCTTTTTCAGCAGGAAGGAGCTAACATTAACATGTTACTATGTATGTGGGTCATAATTCAAACTTTTAAACACTCGAAACTTAAAACTTTTAAACCTTTCACGTTTTTTAAACTGCATAGGGCTACATAGGTAAACTGTACTGCAAATTTACTAAGAGAAGTGGTATATAGTTTCGCAATCATGTGGCAGTACTGGTCTATATAGGTGAATTTACTGCAAATTTACATAGAAGCGGTATACAGTTTTGCAAGCATGTGGTAGTAATGATCTTTGATGTTCAAACCTTACCAGTAAGAAGGCATAGTTCTGGTATAAGGTAAATAGGTTCTGCTGATTGGCCGGGTTTCAGATCTTTCTTCTTTGGTCTACTGACCAATAATGGCTGTTCAGGGTCCTGTATTTTTATACCATAAGCCTAAAACAAAATGAAGAACATAAACATGGCAATTCATAAAACACTGGCTGGAAAAGAACTATACCAAATTGAATTATTTGATGTTATATCCAATTTTAATTGTCACTTTAGTCCAAACATTGCCCATTAAGATCAAATTACTATAGGGCTGATGGTAATGGTATAAAGCTGAAGTTCACATTAGCAATAATTTCTCCAAGAAGATGATGTCTATGCTTCAAGGATTAATCAATCTTCCTGATCCAATTTGTAATAATAATGCATGTTTGTAGAATATAAATATTACATGTCTGATAGGGCGACAATCAATATTGTCACCCTGAGGAATTTAATTGTCAACCGCGTCATTCAAATTTCTGTTAGCTTAACCAAATAGTCAAATTTTAAAATATTAACATGACAAACATGCATTGTAGACGTATAATGTTGACTTACACTATATTTTTTTAATACTAGTAGATGTATATATCTATTGAGAGATTTTAACAAAATACTGCAGATATTCACTGATCAACTAGTTAAACTAACTCAGGTTTAAACAACTGGTCCCCGATGTCAAAATTTAAACCTTAATCCAGGTTAGACTTAAAAATCTGAAATTCTGTGATGACCACCATCTATATTCAGTTCTCTCTTTTCTTGCAGCTTACCTGTTGATAATAATCTCCATACGAGACATCTTGATCTCTCTTCTTAAATGTATGTGTTGGATGTTTATCCCAATCAATATCATCTACACGGTATGTTTTGTTATTATATCTGAAATATTGTCAACAAAATATCCGTAAAAGGTATAGACAATGGGGAGACAGGGTTCGTACAGACATTTGGACTCCAAATTTAAGGACTTTTTAGAATCTTTTCAGGGTCTTATTTGCAAATTTAAGGCCTTATCAGAGGGACAATTTCAGCAAAAATATTGGTGCAGGGCAATTAAATAAATAAAACAATTATTTACATGTCCATATTAACGACACTTGAAGAGGAGGCTGAAAATGAGTGTTCGGTTGGGCCAGGTACCTTTAAATTGCCATTTCAAGGTAACTTATCAATTAATTATTTATTTATATCGGTCTACTTGCAATCACTAAATATCAAAACAGTGTGTGCCAAATTTTCAAAATGATTAATCGACATTCGGTCTGGTAAACCTAGAAACTTTACCAGACCGTAAAGTTTTTTACTGGACCAAAAATTCTTCAATAAAAAGAAAACAATTATTCGGTTTTGTAAATATTTACTTATTTTCTCCTTTAAAACGGAAAGCTACTGGAGGCACAAATTATGAAGAAAATTTGAAAGAAAATTTAAGAAACATTGGATGGAGGGCGACCATGGCTGCTTAAATTTTCTTTCACGTTTTCTTCATAATTTGCGCCTCCTGTTGCTTTCCGTTTAATGGTTTCCCTGGAATAGCTCCTGGAATGTATATTTCAGAACATTTTTGTAATAACGGAAGTCGGATGGCAATAATAAAATTTGAATTGGATGGGAACTATAAATCCGAATTTTTAGCGCTCTCTATTTTCCGAACTGGTTACCAGACATATGGTCCAGAAAAATGTGATTTTTTATCAGACCAGTGGTAATTTTATCGGACTTGTCCGACGAAGTTTGGCACACACTGTCAAAACAGACACCCAACTGGCCGAATTCAAGGGCTTTTTAGGGCCTTCAGTATAAATTCAAGGGCTTTTTAAGGTCAGACTTGTTTTTAGGGTCTTTTTAGGGCAAACCTAAAAATTTAAGGACTTTTCCAGTCCTGTACGAACCCTGGGAGAGACAGAGGCCAAAGCCAAGAATAAAGCTAAGTGGCGAGATCTTGTGTCAACCTTATACTCCACCGGGAGTGAAGAAGGTAGGTAGGTCGGTACAGACAATTAAGTAACACAACTGTAGAAAAAACTTTTTTTAAATATGCTTTAATTATGCGGGCCTTTACTGAAACATTTAAAATAAAAAGTATAAGTTGTTTTGGGCAGACAAGTTTTATTGCAATGAAATAAAAGATAAAATATTTTTCATGTTACAATAAACTTTCATTGCAACTGTAAACCTGTTAAATGTGATTGTGGCTACTATCGTCATGCGGTTTTTATCATGTTTCAACGCATTAATGTTAAAGGCCTTATCTGAAAAATATCAGTTTTTAAACCTTAAGTTTGCCACCTAAGCAGTGGAATACATACATGTATCGATACATACCTTGTCATCACTATTGAACCAACCAATTTCTTAAACATCTCATCATAGAAATTTTCTGTTGATCTACAGCTATTGAATGCTTCATACATGATTTCAAGAACTGTATCACTACGTAGAATCTTGTGAGATATATCTGCACACAGCAAGGTTTCAGATTCATACTTTAAAATGGAGGTAATAAAACCTGGCATTACTGTTAACCTGTAGGCAAAAAAATTATTTGATACTTATAAATTATTTTAAATACCTAACTCATTATAACAACTGATAGAAATGATAAAGTTGCCTAGGTTAAGGTTATTGTACTTATATTTAACTGTCACCAATAATAAGTATAAATTTGTAATAAAAGTGGGATGATCTTAAGCCATCAATTAATATTATAATCATACTACTGAATATTTACTGGGGGTCACAAGGTAACTTTCATGGGTGGGAGTGATAAAATCTGCACAGGTATTTAACGTACATGCTAAATTACTGTTACCTGTACAATTTTTACCATATATTTATAGCAATTATTTTGCATTTGACAAAATACCTGTGTGACAATGTCCCTCACTGAAATTCCCGTTTTTAATGATTCTATCACTCAAAATATGTTGAGATTATTATTGGACCAATGCCAACATTAACAACTCCAATATTAAAGTTCTTATTTTTAGACTACATACATGTAATGACCTAGCTGCTAAAAATGATTTCCAGGGGTCAACTTCTAGGTTGCAATTTCCAAATTTTAGTCAAATTTGGCAAAATTGCACTTAATTTTGAACCCCGTTACTCTTAGTGCCTGTCCAAAGTCAGTATTTTTATAGTTAATTGTCCCACTGTGTCATTTCTTGTTTTGCTTAGCCATTTCTATCAATTATTGCTAAGTACAAGTTTTCAAAACTTTCAAATACCTTCTTGATAAAGAAAATCTTATTCTTTAAAACTAAATAAGTAAGGATTTTATATTTAATATTTCAATGGAATTATTTTTTTGTTCCTACAATGAAACATATCTCATATCTGGGTTTCCACAAATTTAAAATAATTAGTAGCCAAATTTTCAAAATTTGTGAAAATATCATACTTTATAAAGTATTTTTCCATAAATTTGCAAAAATAGGTTACTTTTTGAAAGAATTCCTCAGAAATGAGTAGCCAATGGCGATTTTGGCTACCAGGAATGGAAACATAGCGATATATATGTTTGTACTATAAACATCCTCTATCCAAAGCATGCATCAATCAATTTTGCCCATGGGATAATTTTAATTACTTACGGACAAGCATAATACATTCTGCCAAGTAGTATACACACCAGCAGAATCTACTGTATACATATTAAAAATCTCAAAATATGAGTCAATAAACTTACTTGTGTTGTGGAATATTCTGTGCCAGTTTTGGATTGAAATAATTACGTCCAATCTGCTGCATTTCAATCATGGCTAATACTCTATAAGTAATCATATATCACATAATCAGTAATGTCATAAATATATCTATCCTTGTAAGCACTTAGTGTGTAACAATAATATTACTGCTTCAGAACCTGGTGCCCAGGTAAGCATAGAAACAAGTTTCTAACAATGGGTCTGAAAAAGCAACCCAAATGAGAATTTGTAGAAAACTTTGATGGGCACAAGATTTGTATTTGTTTTTATTTTTCCCATATCATCAAAATATTGCATTTAGAATGATTGATAATTTAGACAAGTTTCAAAGTGTTAACAGATTTGCTGCAATGGATACATTTAACTCTAAAAGATGAAAATGTTTAATTTGATAGTATTAACCATGTTCCAATATCTGTAAAGACATGTAGCAAACATTCACAAATGCTGTTTAAATGTGTAAAATTTAAAACTGATACAACAGAAAATACATTTGCTGCAACCAATAACATTTAATTCTAAAAAGATCAAAATGTTTAATTTGATAGTGAGCAAGTTCCAATATCTTTAAACATTCACAAATACTGTTTAAATGCCTAAAATTTAAAACTGGTACCTTCTAAAAATGATGTTATATACTTGTATGCACTGTGGAGAGGTAGGTGGTAGTTCATTTGTCAGAGTGATGGTTACCCTTATCTGTTCATTGTCCCTTCTAGCTGTGGAATACACTTCAGTTACCTACAAGATTAATATAAAGTGTATCAAACAAGTAAAGACTATAGCCATTACAGAGGCATCAAGGTTTGTTAACTTTAATAGGTAATCTTTGAAATTAAAATTATGCAACTACTCTCCAGTTAACAATTTATACCACAAACTGTCCTCTCAAAACATCTACCTTTATCCGATTTTATTTTGAGCTTTTAATAATGAAAGACATCAATAAATATTAACAAGAGTTTTGCTAGATGCAGCAAGATACAAGTACATTAAAATTTCAAAAAGGACACAACTCTGAAATTTACACAGAGTTAATTTCCTCCCAATTTACACAGAGTTAATTTCCTCCTCTTCTGGCACACACAATGTCATATACTGGTATATGTAGACCGAGTAAAGTAAAAAATATTCTCAAATGTGGAGAAATAAGACAGACATGGCCTAGCAGTTTGAAGTCCTGTTTTTAGAAAGGGGTGTATAAAAATATTCCAAAAGTGGTTAAAAACTTCAATCTTACATCTTGTTGAAGTCGCCGAGGCAAAAACAACACCATGCCATCAAAAGCACGAGTTGTACCCAATAAATCTTTATGGTCTGCCAGCAGTCCAACTCTCAACTTTCTTGAAACTACTGGTGGATTGAAATCAACATGATACTGGTAAAGATGCCAGTCTGGTGCACACTCCAATTTGAAGTAATTTGTTTGTACAGTAATCGTTTTACCAGATGTTCCTGAAAAAACAAAACAAAAGTATATTTCCAACAAAACGTTCCTTTTAACTGTGCCAGCAAAGCAAATTGTCAATTGCTATAAAACTCTGAATGAAGTCGTCAGAAACTAGAAAATACCAATGTCAATGGTCTTATATAAATTGGACAAGCACGTTTATATGGCAAATAACTCTTAGCATTTTTCTACATAAATTATCTAGGTTTCCATAAATTTAAAATAATTAGTAGCCAAATTTCCAAAATTTGTAATAGTCCTTTTTAAAGTATTTTTTCATAAATTTGCTAAAATAGGTTACTTTTTGAAAGAATTCCTCAAAATTAGTAGCCAATGGGATTTTGGCTACCAGGAATGAAAACATAGTTGGTGATTTTGTCACATTGTCATGTTTTTGATTTAAACATTACTCAAAACAGCACCAGTGTATTTATATTCCCAAACTGATTTCAGGTGTAATCTTTCATTTAAATTCTACTTTAATTTTGAGGTTTTCTTCTATTTGTGCCATTGCCTGATCTTGCATTTTAAGTCAATATTTGTGTTACAATAGGTATTTGAATTTAAAGGTTTTATTTGGAAGAAAGCAAATTCAAATGGTAAATTTATTCTTGATCACAAACTTTGGTTTTTGGCCATAATTGAACTGCTTCATTACATTTTCACAAACTGAAAATTGAACCTACTAATATTAAATTTGAGTCAACATCTAGATAATGCACAATGTTAACTTTTAAACCAACTTGACCAATTGAACAAAAACAAATATCATCAATGATTTTACTTGTCCCCATAAAATTGCATCTTGCTGTGAAGTTCCATGTTGGGATGCTGTCAAATGTTTTTGATTTCAAAATACTAATTGTAATTGTCCAAGACTCTAAATCCTTTACAAACATTCTTTACATGTGGTTGTCATGGGTTTTTGTTAGAATTTTTGAAAACGATTCAATTATTTGGTCAGTCAGATCACCAATGTTTACTTTACTAGCCTTACAAAGACATTTTTACTCCTTGTACATTTTTTGTAATTGAGGCAAGTTGAGCTTATAACTTACAACATTAAAATAAGTAACATTCTTACCCTTCTTGTCCATTATGTGTGCTGGTCTAGTAGTTAGTTCTGTATATCTGAAATCTGATCGTCTCCTTCCTACATCTCTAGCATCTCCAGTTCCTATCTTCAACTTTTCTATTTCTTCTACAGGGACTTTAGCATCTCCACTTGCCATTCCTGGTCTTTCTTTAGTTGCCCCTCCTCTGTAACTAGCCCTACCACTTGCAGCTGGGGGTCCTGCAGCTGGTGCTGGGGCAGGTGAAGCTGCTGATGGTGCCTGTGGGCCCTGATAAAGTAACTGCAACATTTAACAAGTTATCTTGAGATTTTTCTAGCAAAGTACAGTCATTCAAGTTTTGGGCAGTCATGCCAGGCACAATTCTGAGTACCAACTGAACAAGGATATATCACAATAGCATTCAATTTGGTCTAGTTGTTCTTTGCTCAACACAACAACTTACTAGCAAATGCTGTCAAAACCAAAAATTTTATTGCACATGTTAAATACCTAGAACTCTATTTTCTATTAATCAAACTTGAACTTATCCCATCTTTAAATTTGGAATGGCAATTTCTATTCCTTCTTTTTTTCTTCTTCTTTTTTTTTTTTTTAAATTATGGTCATTTTCAATGATTACTTTATACCATACCTGTTGACTTTCACCAGGCCGTCTTGCCTGATCATCCTGCTGACCCCTTGCACGTCCCCTGGCTCGCCCTCTGGCTCTGCCCGACATGTTTGTTTTAGCTTATTCTAATCTACCTGTTGATTTAAAAAATAATTACAAAATTTCTCAAGATTGTAGATATACTCCAGATTTCTCCAGATTGTAAATATACTGCCACAAATGAGTTTAGCATGTTCAAAACAAACTCTAATTATTCTTTATTACCTTTAAACAGGTTGGGGACTCTTACCCAAAGTGGGAGATTTTACCCAATAACAGGAGAATTTCTCTCGTTTGGGGGTTTAAAAATGTCTTGAATTTTCAGATAGTTTCTGCACAAAAGTAAACTATTCAAACTCAACATTTTAAACAAAATTGGAATTTTCTGGGGGCATTTTCCATGCAGTGTAACATTCTAGTATTTGACCTGCGGCTGCGTCATAAATCTTATTTTTAGAAAAAGTAAACCGGAAACCAAATGATCCTCTGCTAAGAGGAATAACTCAAGTGTTTATCAACATGGGTTGCTGCCATTCAAGTTGTCAGATGTATGGGTACAGCAATTCAGCCATCTTAGATTTGTCTTGACCTGTAATTTGATTATTTTGATTAGATTCTATTTTACCTTTTTGAAGAATAATTCCGATTTAACATTTAAATATCTTTAATTATCTTATCATTTGAATATCTGTCTTTAGTCAAGCAAGGACTCAATTTTTCTTAATAGTTTGGCTAGGAAATAATTCTGTATTGTGAAAACAAACCCATGCCATATTGTGGTCTGTTGTAACCAGATCTGATCTACTCTTGACTTTGTATTAAAACTTTTTATTAATAGTCTTCAATATCGCTATGGAAATAAGTGAGCGCCATTTTCCTAACCTTAGTGGCAATACCTAAAATGAGATAGAGAGCAATTGTCTTGTCACCGAGATGAAACCCAAAATGATGTCAAACCAGAAACTCAAACGGGATTAATTGTCTCACTCCTAGTCAGAGAGGAGAAAAACAATATTCTGTACATGGTTAAAATGGTTTGAAGAGTTGAATTTGCCATAATATTGGGAGTAAATGTGTAACAGAAAAGAGAACAAATTTAGGGTCGGACCGAGGCTCAAATCTGGGACCTCCAACACTATAGGCAATATTCTACCACCAACTACCCAGACGCTAGGGGTGGGATGATACACTTACAAGGTGGTACAATACGTATTATGATACAGACATCATGATATTACGATATTATTTATCAAAGTATAATCCTACCACATCATTCTTCGAGATAGATTCCACATCGGTAGTAACAGGAATAAATATATCAATATTGCTGATAGGGAAAAGTTATATCATCATCCAGAATCATTTGTAACAAAAGCAAAATAGACTCAGTCTGAATTTTTATGACCTTAGCAGAATTTGTCACCAAATTGAGACTGAAAGCTTATCTTCCAAAGTGCGATTTGACATTGTTTGGAGTTATTATCTCTACGTGTTTACGCGACGGGTTGTCTGCCATTTTGGTTTCTATTGTGTATCACTAAAATCCAGCGATAATGGTAAAATCTGGATTTTTGCCAGAATGCTGAAACATCGTTTTACATCGATATTGTACAAAGTATATTGATAAATGTATCGTTCATATCAACGCAATTCACAGATCTATCGATGAATTGTCGCACCCTACAGACCGCTACACATGCATCTACATTTTGAGCGATAATGGAACACCAAAGCAATAAAACTATGCCAAAAAGTGCAAAGACCATCTATAATGACAGATCAAGGGAAAATATTGTGACCATGTATTGTGAAAAGGTTGTCCTTTTCTTTTGGAGGATATTACTCGTGAATTTAATGAATTAGTGCCATGATCTGTGTTCATCAGGACTGTTCAAAGGGAAATTATGTTTAGTTATTGAAGAAAACTAGCCAAAAAAAACTTGGTATCCAAGAAGTAAACACCAAAATTGTTAGCACTATTGTTATGGGAAATTACATTGGACATTGAAACAAAACTGAAAACATGGCATTTTCGACTATGAGATGACTATGTTATTAAACCAGACGGTAAGGTGCATGGAAGAAAAAGTGGCTATGGTATTGCTAGGGGTATCTTGGTGTAGCAATATAGCTACACGGTATAGTATGTATGTACTATCAGGGATTTTTCTGGGTATACACAGGGTCCGGTAAAGGGACCCATTCCCAAAAAAACATACATTTTTCCCAATTCTGTAGTGAAAAATTCCCAATTAACTATGTTTATCAATTTTTTGAGAAAAAAAAATTTCACAAGATTATCAACATCATATTCAGAGGATATCTCGTTCTGATAACGATTTCAATCTATAGTAACCCACATTTTGCTGGATGATTTATATAGGAACAAAAGAGACAGCGCTATTTTGCTGTGAACACCGATATAATTTGTTCAATTACTAGTATTCTAGTGGTCTAGAATTTCTAATATGTTGTTGTGATTTTTAAAAAAATTACATTTTTGTTGAACATTTTCCCAATTTCATCCCAAGGTCCTTTTCCCAAAAAGGTCAGAAAAATCCCTGACTATGTACAGGTCAAGAGATGTTACTACCGTCTCACCTATGGGGTACCTTTTGGGCAAAACAGTAGAACACCTAACTTTACAAATAAACTTTAAATGGGTGACCCTGGTTCGATTTCCGGCAGAGAAAGGGAATTTTATCACGGAACTAGCATTTATGTTACATCAATCAAGGCCCAGCTTGACTTTTTAAAACATTGTTCTGGGGCAATACACACATTTTGGAAGAGGGGAATTTTTACTATTGTTGATAGCAACCTGAATTCAGAGAAATATATCTACTATTGTTTGTAGCTTGTTGTCATTCAATATTTTCAATTAGTTTGAAAACTGACAATGGTATTTCATGTCCAGTTCCTAGATCTACTCACCCTATGTAGATGCTCTGATGTATTAACTTCTATGGTTATAAAATAATTTAACTTATTTATAGTCACTTGTGTAATATCACAATATGTCGGAGAATAATGACACCAATGTCCATTTTTAGAAAATTGTCAACAGTATCAGTAACAATGTTCAAAACCGAATCATGGGTCCATGCTATTCCGATTACGCGTGCCCAGTTCCCATTATCATCAAAATTACGCATGCTTCTATTGAACTTACATGAGAAGATATATAAATAATTCTCTTTAAATCGTAGTAGCCTACGTGACCTAAAAAGACGTTTGAATTTTTAGGAAATCATGGGATTTCCATGGGAAGGGGACTTTCCGAAAAAACCACGTATTTTTCCAAAACGAGGCACAAGGGTAGCTTTCTTTCGGTTGTAGACTACATAAAGAACTTTGCACTGTTTGATTTAAATTAAAACGTATCTTAATTTTCGAATTGCACTACCACGACTATGCCACGCGGTTGAGGTGTTCAACATGGAGCAGATGTTTTGATGAGGATGGTTAAATTTCGCGGTTTAAACGTTTTTTAAACAAATTTCAGCGACGTTTTGAACACAGACGAAAATTATATACCAGTGTATATAATATTCGACCAAAATTTCTTATCTGAGAGGCACCAATAAAGTACAACAGTTGAAAGTAACTTGTACCTTTTCTTCTGCAGTTTCACTCTCGGCTACGCCATTACGTTTTGGCGATTGTCACGTGACCTAAAACTCGCGCCAAATTTAACTGCCTGTAGTTTCTGCTTACATAGGAGCATCGACACAGATAAACATTATTTACGAGTTTGTACTGGAAAATGTTAAATGTTTTAATGTTAAATATAGTGTTTTTCGATAAAAAATAATTTCGGATAAATAGAAACCACATAGAAGAGCAAAAAAAAAAAAAATGACTGCCGGTTGACGAAGTTAAATTAGACTTTAATAAAGAAAACTATATATTCAAATGTGAAATACACAATGATTATAACCAGACCATTATTTAATAAAAATATTTCGTTAACAAACAGGAAACGACCGTCGAGAAGATGATCAATTATCGATTCATTGTCCAGTCAACCAGAGACCTATCAGCATATGATGTTTATCTAGTCACGTTTAAAACACATTAGTTCACAACTGATTAATGGCTTACTTTGAAATCTCTATATACTCAAATAGATGTGTATGTGGTATTCCGAATATTTTACATGCAATAGTAAGCAATAGCTCTGATGGATGTTGCATATTAAATGTTTGTTTTTGGATGTGACCAAGTCCACTATATTCCACTTATTTGAAGTTATATTCGGCGGCGAACAATTATACTGACACTTATGTTGGGTGTAATAATATATTTCCCGTCATTATTTATTTATTTATTTATTTATTATATTATATTATTATTATTATTATTATTATTATATTATTATTATATTATTATTACAGTTGATGTAGGGAATTAGAACGCAACCAGCTTAGGTCACAAATTCAAACTTTTTTACTGATGATGCCGCACGGGTAAATATGGTGTCTGGTGACACTAAATAATTTATATCAGTTCTTTTTAATGGAATACCAGTCCACAATTCTGTAAAATAATACCGGCGAAGGTCCCTAATCTAACTGCACACCAACATTTTATTTTAATTTCAAAAACAGATCAACACGTTCATTAATTCAGCCGCAATGGTTTATGTTCCATGTGTTATCATGGAAACTATGGTAACAGAATACTGTCATTTTATCTTAGTGTGTATCAGATCTACACAGTATTTATGTGTATGACCACATTCAAATTTCAACACATAAAACCTCTCATGTCCGAGTTTCCATGAGCGGAATAAATAATAGACTCTAACAGATATTGTAAAGGCTACTTTTTATCCGTCATTATCGAGACCAGGGCGCCAACAGGGCGACAATGGACCATGACATGGGACGACGTGGGTTCAAACCTCAACCGGGTCTGACCCAAGAAAGTGGGTAGTGACTATTACTTTATTATCTGTAGATATCACAAAAATTCATTATATTTTAAAACTTGAAAAAAGATACATTAAAATTAATCTTTAAGGTATACAGAGGAAATGATTTAATAATGCTATACTTCATGACTGTATTGTTTGTCCACATCTGGACATTTATTTTGACAATCAAAAGCAATATATCTAGTCAGTTAAGGCATTAATGTAATTTAATCCACTTTAAGTTAGATAACAGGGATTTTCTCAACCTGAGAGAAATTTTTGGACTTGTTTGTAGGACTGGTTATAAATTTTACTGACAATTTCACGACAGGAGTTTATTTATTAATCCAAAAGGTATTGAATATCATTCATTGTGTCGGTTGGGAGGCTATCAATGGGACGGAGTGGACAATGGTGAGAAGAGTGAAGGACACCGTCTGATATGACTAATTATATCACCATGCAGTATTGTGATCAAACCTCGGTCAGCCACAATAAATATTAAAACTCTTTTAATGCATTATTAAATATGAGTAATAGAAGAGTTTGCTTTTTAAACATATTTTAAAGCAGTTTTGAATCAAATATCTTTTAATAGTATATATAATGTTTGATGCGTCTTAAGAGGCTGGAAGGCTTTATTTGTGATGTAATAGTTTTTATATGGCGGTATATATGGTAGCTTTATATAACACTATAATAAAACATTTTTGAGCTTGAACTTAAATTAATCCATTGAATCACCGACTTGGATCTTTAATATTTAACAAAACTGGCTACATATAATATCCGCCACACACTGATGTCTGAAACTGGTCCTGGTTTGTATGTAAATATTTGAAACACATGCATACATGTAAAAGTCCATGAACTGAAAGTATTGGTATCGATGAACATCTGATTAATGTGGGGTCTTTAAAAAAAATGTGTAGAAGTCATGGAAGTGAAATATAGGAAATTCCATAATGTACTATGATGTAAAACCAACATGCGTTATATATTCGTTTGAAATCTCCAGTTTTTTACACCACTTCTTGGTCTTCTTGTGGTCTTCATAAGAGTAAATTTTTCGGGCTTCTTGGTATTGAGATCAACTATTAAACTTGCCATGGGGACAATTCGCGATGCTACCTACCAGGGTGTGGACAGACCGGTTCTTCAGAACTGATAAATTATGAATAATTGGAAGATATAATCTCGGATTAAAGATCAAACCAGGGACTGACACTTGTCGAATAAATATGAAAATTATAAATATTATATTTATTATTCCTTCTTTCCAACTTCAAAAAACACTTATCGGAGGAATCCTTTTTTCCTAAGACCATTCGTGACTGGAACAGTCTACCCGATAGCAATGTAAAGTGTAACAGCTTGGATTCATTTAAATCCTCCCTGCAAGACTCCATTCATTAAATTCATCATTTCTATCTTATAAAAAAATATAAAAAAATATATATATATAGAATTGTACGGACAAGAGAAAGGACAAACAATTACATAGATATACATAATATCTATGTAATTGTTTGTCCTTTCTCTTGTCCGTACTGTATGTACATCCTCTAACGACAAAAACTTCAATTTGTTGAAGGTGGTCGTAATTGGTAGAAGTAGAAGAAGTATATATTTGTTAATTTGAATAGATTATAAATTTGTGATCTTCATTTGAACAATGAGTAAAGCACGATATCAGAAATACTCTACATTAATTTATCCAGCGACATTTACATAATACAGATAAATATAGCTGATTTATCTATAAAAATGAATCATTCGAACAAGAACGTGTTACTATCTGTATAGTTAATACGTCACCGAGTCAAAGTATTTTATTTATTCTTGACATCACGTATTTACAATCTCTCGGCCAAATTAACATTTTCGCTTTCCACGAGTGTAATTTGCAAGGATGAATTCATCTTAAATCTTTATTGAGAAAAAATGAATATTTCTGTTGAGATAATTTTTTTTTCATGCAAGACATAAGTATACGTTACGACGCTGCCAGGGAAGTAGATCATTCAATTAAGGCCAAACCAAAGCATGTTCTGTTTTATTGTTTGTCTATCACAAATCACAATATATGATACAATACTAACATTTATTTATTTATGTATCACAAAGCTTTCTGAAGTATGGAAAGGACCCTCATTTACACTTAAATTTTAATATTGACTGAAAAAGCCTAAAATGACGGAATCAAGCCATTTTGAACATTGAACAATTAAACAAGCCATTTCCATGAAAAAAGTTACATAGAATTTAATCAGGTGGTAATATAAAAGGAAGTCATACCTAAATGTCTATGGATATGAAAAACCCGAGATCTGATGGGAAAACATGTACTTGAGTGAAAGAGATTTCTTTAATAAGGTTATGTTAAAGTAACAGACTCCTGGACATATTTTTTCGAGTCTTGACAGTTTAATAAATAATTAGCAGAAATTTAAAGCATGAATAAAATCAATGTATCATTATCTAATCGATAGTTTTATCACCAAATATGCTTTAGTTTGATGTAATTTTTATTCAATGTCCACATTTCAACATTAAGTTCACAATATACTAGTATCTGAAATTATGCAAAAATTCATATTTTGACCAACCAATTGATTTAACTATTCAGGCTTTGAACAACTGACCCCTGGTAACATGTTAAATGCAACTATTACTGTTCTATCGATTGACAAGAACGAAAACTCTCTACTTTAAGGTCTCATTGAACACTTCCAGGTCACAAAAGGTCAAGTGACCCTGGTTTCAAATAGTACCTCTAAAACATTGGATTGATAATATTTAGGGGTAAAGCTGATAAAATCTGATAAATAAAGCTTATTTGTATAAACAATATGTCATTAGAAATTCGGTAATGCTAGAGGTGTATGTGCATTTTTTATAGTTAATTGGATTCGGGTTAGGTTCCAATAATCACAAGCAGGAAAAACGTGTTTCATGATCATGTGGTTCGCATTCCATTCGGCGAAAAAATTCAACGGTGGTGGTACCATTTTTATAACTGATCATTGAAGTGTTGTTAATTCCGCTTCAAATGTATCATTTAATATGCCTATTCCGTATAGAAACTCAAAGTGACGCCATAAAACTGGCTGATTTAATATGTGACCTTATGGGAAATGCCAATGACCCCAATGAGATGCTCCAGGGTCTATACGTCAACAGATGATAAAACGGTCATAAATATGTAAATATATGTATATTGGAAAGTCTGCTTTCTGAACATGAACAATCTCATGCAAAGATATCACATTATATTAAGACACCCCACACTAAATCTTATACAAGAGAGTTACTATATTATGATAGATAAACCATAGATACATGTGTAATGTGTTACTTTTGAATATTTATTAAAAAAAATACTCAAATTCAAAAGTAGCACATGACACACGTATATCTTAAAGAAAGTTATTTTGAAAACATCTAGTTTAGTTTATGACCACGCCTGTCAAATAAATAAAGGCATTAAAATTACAAAATCCAAGAAGAAATCCATTGTCATTGACAATCGTTGGACCTATTTTTTGACAGGTGTTTATATTCCCCTGGCCTTTTTTCTGCAAATTGGCCGACGTTCTCCGAAAACACACCTCTACCTTTGGCCTAATGTCGTGTCATCAATTATTGAGATGGCATTTATTATAGTTACTCACCTTGTTACACTTTGAATACAACTTTATTGTTGGTTCTTTACTTACGAATTACTACATAATTAATATTATAATGATAAGATTATTGCTTTGGTCAAACAATACAAAAGAAAAAATACATAAAATACAATGGATAACTGTATACAAGTATTATTTGGTATTTTACGAGATTCTTCTAAGTGTTTTTTTGGGTTTTTTCAGCCAACTTTACTATTTAAAATTATTTATGCAGATGTTTCAGAAATGTGGTTTTGTATATATCTCTACCAAGTCTTCAAACTCTCTTGTTCACAATATCTTCATGTCACTTAAAAGTTTGAAAAGTTGACGAAAATGACATAAACATGTGAAAGCAGTGTGAACATTTGGGAAAGATGACATAAACAAGAATGTTTGGACAATGAACAAGAACGTTTGGAGGCTTAGTGAAGATGACTTGAGCGACTTGGTGAAGATGACATGAATAAAGCTTGATGAAGATGATTTGATCAAGAATGTTCGGATGCTTGGTGAAGATGACTTGAGCAACTTGATGAAGATGACATGAACAAAGCTTGATGAAGATGACTTGATCAAGAATGTTCGGATGCTTGGTGAAGATGACTTGAGCGAATTGGTGAAGATGACATGAGCAAGAACGTTTGGGGGCTGATAAAGATCACTTGAACAAGAATGTTTAGAGACTTGATGAAGATAACATAAACGACTTCATGAGATGAATGGACAAGAACGTTTGGAGGATTGAGGAAGATGACTTAAGTGAATCGGTAAAGATGACATGAACAAGAATGTTTTGAGGCTTTATGAAGTTAACAAGAACAAGTGTCAACTTTTGGTGGAGATGACATGAACAAATGTTTAAAATCCTACTGCATAATACATGTACATCACCAACACCTTATGTAGATTGCATAAGGAAGACAGTTTGAAGACAAATGCTAATGGCACGGACAAAAAAAGTGTGAAATCTTAATACAGAATATATGTACAAAACGTTTTAGAGGCTTGGTAAAGATGATATGAAAAAAGAACATTTGAAGGCTTGGTACAAATAACGTAAGATGACACGGACGCTTGGTGCTGATGTCACGAGCTCGAACGTTTGGAAGCTTGGTGCAGATGACATGGGAGTCTTGGTGCTGATGTCACGAGCTCGAACGTTTGGAAGCTTGGTGCAGATGGGAGTCTTGGTGCTAATGTCACGAGCTCGAATATTTGGAAGCTTGGTGCAGATGACATGAAGGCTTGGTGCTGATGTCACGAGCAGGAATGCTTGGAAGCTTGGTGCAGATGACATGGAGGCTTGGTGCTGATGTCACGAGCAAGAACGCTTGGAAGCTTGGTGCAGATGACATGGAGGCTTGGTGCTGATGTCACGAGCAAGAACGCTTGGAAGCTTGGTGCAGATGACATGGATGCTTGGTGCTGATGTCACGAGCAAGAACGCTTGGAAGCTTGGTGCAGATGACATGGAGGCTTGGTGCTGATGTCACGAGCAAGAATGCTTGGAAGCTTGGTGCAGATGACATGGAGGCTTGGTGCTGATGTCACGAGCAAGAACGCTTGGAAGCTTGGTGCAGATGACTTGAACAAGAATGGTCGAGTATTTTGTGCGAATAACACGAGCGAATACGTTCGGAGGCTTGGTGTAGATGACACTATCAAGAACGTTCGGATGCTTGTTGCAGATGACACGAGAAAGAACGTTTGGAGGCTTGTTGCAGATGACATGAGAGAGAACGTTCGGAGGCTTGTTGCAGATGGCATGAGAAAGAACGTTCGGAGGCTTGTTGCAGATGGCATGAGAAAGAACGTTCGGAGGTTTGTTGCAGATGACATGAGAAATAACGTTCGGAGGTTTGTTGCAGATGATATGAGCAAGAACGTTCGGAGGCTTGTTGCAGATGACATGAGAAAGAACGTTCGGAGGTTTGTTGCAGATGACATGAGAAAGAACGTTCGGAGGTTTGTTGCAGATGATATGAGCAAGAACGTTCGGAGGCTTGTTGCAGATGGCATGAGAAAGAACGTTCGGAGGTTAGTTGCAGATGATATGAGCAAGAACGTTCGGAGGCTTGTTGCAGATGGCATGAGAAAGTGTTGCAGATGATATGAGCAAGAACGTTCAGACGCTTGTTGCAGATGATATGAGCAAGAACGTTCGGAGGCTTGTTGCAGATGATATGAGCAAAGACGTTCAGAGGCTTGGTGCAGATGACACCAGCAAAAACGCTCGGAGGCTTGATGCAGATTTCATGAGCAAGAACGTTCGGAGTCTTGTTGCAGATGGCGTGAGAAAGTCCGTTCGGAGGTTTGTTTCATGCAGATGGCATGAGAAAGAACGTTCAGAGGCTTGGTGCAGATGGCACTAGCAAAAACGCTCGGAGGCTTGGTGCAGATGGCATGAGAAAGAACGTTCAGAGGCTTGGTGCAGATGACACTAGCAAAAACGCTCGGAGGCTTGGTGCAGATGGCATGAACGTTAACAATGCAGCCGATGTCACGAACAAAAAAGTTTGAAGGCTCGAACAATACCAATCAAGCCACCCTCTCTGTTGTATACTTAATGATTTTATAAAAGTTTATCTTCTTATGATCTGAACACCGACATATATATAATATAATATACGGAGGTATTAAACAATTAAATCTTATTACTTACCTGGTATAATAATATTGCCAGAAAATGGTTAATTGCCGAAATGAAATATTCAGAAAATGATTAGTACCCTCGTCGACTATATATCATATAAAGTCCCTCGGGGAACATATTCCTATTGATAAGTTATGTTTCACACGGTTTTATCTAAGTCCCTGTTATGTAGCGAACGAGCAAATCAGTGATGCAAATTTACTGTACAAGGCTTCGAACTGATCAGAATAAAGTCTTATGAAATAATATAAATTAAAATAAAATAGCACTTAGTTATTTACAACAGTTGAAGCTGTACGCATATTTTATTATGACAGATTTAAAACAGGTGCTTCATACATTTCAGTGCAATGAAGATACTGAGTGAAGGCTTTACTCCTAAAGACGGTGCGGCTTCGTTGAAATAGGGTTCTACTATATGGTGTGTGTGTGTGTGTGTGTGTGTGTGACATAGGCGTAGGAGGGTTTTTAATATAGCGGGGGGCAAACCGAAGCTATGTCTAAGTCGTGCCGCAGGTACGACCTCGTGCTTATGGCACGCGGCGGAGAGAGTATGAGAGGGGTGCTAAACCCCTCGCATAGGTGGGGGTCCGGGGGCCTTCCCCGGAAAATTTTCAAAACTAAGTCCTGTCTAGACGCATTTTCAATGTATTGTGCATCGTTTTGATATGTTAAAATACTGTGATATCAAGGCAAGATTATATAAAATAACCGTATGACACAAGTTCCATTAATCACCCCACTCATTGGAGATGGATATCAGAGACTGATCCAGCATTTCAAAAGGGGGGGCGTATAATGTGAGAGCTGAAAGCTCGAACATTCTAGAATTTTTTGAAAAAAGTAGCAAAAATGTGCAATCTGAGCTGAACAATATGTATTATTAGCGACATAAAGGGGGGGGGGGTACGTCCCCTAAGCCCCCCCCCCCCCCCGCTGAAGCCGTCCGGCTGGATATGGGGGTACCCTGGAAAATTTTGACGCCCTTTTACAAGTATAATGATGAAATTGATAATTGATTGGTTACCAGATGGACATTTCCTGTTAAAGCTATTGTTTTTTTTTTCTTCTTTTTTTAGCACTTACACTATAAACGTAAACTATGATACAAAATTTCACACAATATATTGTGGAGGCCTGCCCCTCCCCCCCCCCTTCTCTGACATGGGGGGGGCGGCCCCCGCTGCCCCCCCCCTGCTCCTACGCCTATGTGTGTGTGTGTGAAAGACAACGCAAAGGTTATGTCCTGTGATTTTTTTCTTAAACAAAAAATAAAAATGCCAACTTAAATGCTGACACGTAGTACGAAAGCCTATTAAGCTCATAAATAAAAAAAATTAAAAGGCGAAATAACGCGAAATAAAGGCGTTATAATGCAAAAAAAGGCGTTATAACGCCTTTAGAAAGGCGTAATAACGCGAATTGAAAGGCGTTATAATGCGAAATAAAGGCGTTATAATGCGAAAAAAAGGCGTTATAACGCCTTTAGAAAGGCGTAATAACGCGAATTGAAAGGCGTTATAACGCGAAATAAAGGCGTAATAACGCCAATTGAAAGGCGTTATAACGCGAAATAAAGGCGTTATAATGCCTTTAGAAAGGCGTAATAACGTGAATTGAAAGGCGTTATAACGCGAAGTTAAGATGCCTTCCATAATGATGAGGAGGTCCTGGGGTTTAATCTCTACCCCCCCACACACACACTTTACATACATATTAAAAGTGTGTGTGTGTGTGTGTGTGTGGTGTGTGTGTTTCCTGCACAACTATATGTAATGTAATAAGCTGTTTTGTTTATATGTATTTATTCTATGAAAATTAAAAAAAACTGCACATCATCCGATCCTGCGCTGAAATGAACATACTATTTCAGTAAAACAGAAAGAAAGGTTTCTTTTCAATGTTAAAGTGTTGTTTTTTCATAAAGAGTATCATTTTATATATGGGGATGGAAATCTTTTAAGTAATTTGAAATATAAACATTGATAAACATTGGCATTGTACACGTAGCTATTTATTAAAAAAAATCCTGTCCAATTGTCAATCGCTAACTTTTACCCCAGATTTACCCAAAGGGTTACTTAATGTACAAGCAATTGAATTGCCAATGAATAGAAATTGACAACATAATTGCTTCTTCCTTCGGTAGTGGTGTTATAAGTTAATCCTCTTATTTATGAATTCAATGGACAGATGAATTGTTAGTCAGAGAGTCAAATGACCAGTTGAATTATCAGTTAAATTATAAACTTGTTTGCTAAATTATTTTTGAAACTACATCTCGATTTGTGATTTTGATTTTCCACTGATGCTGCATACTGGTCTGCAAATACACATGCACTGAATTAATAAGATGTTTTATTTCACAGAAAAATACTAACTTGCATATATTACACCTTCAGTACTAGTTTAGTTTTGCAAAAGTTTTTCATAATGCCGGCTGCTTAAAAATAGCAGTTTTCCGGAGGGTTTTTTTTTTCAAAACGCTCACAGATATTAAATTGATATTTGTTATGTGAATCGCACATCAGGTAGAATATGACCTTGCAACTCGACTTGTGCACCCTGGTGTTCATTGTTTTTTTGTTTTGTTTTTTTATTGTTGTATTATATTTTTATTATTAAAATTTACAAATTATTCATGTTAGGCAACTTCCAACTTTTTAGTATCACACTTATAATGTGATAAATAAACATTGTGATGTACAAAATGTAGTAAAGAAAGAGAACATAAAGCAAACTAAAATTGTCGGTCAAGATTGATGGGGGAAAATTTAAGAATTCTATTTAGACATTACAAAATGTTCTTATTAGTTACTTATTATTATTAGTTATTACAGGTAGTTCTTTTATTTTTGAAAAATCAACAAAATTCATTTTATGGAAAGCTTTTTTTTATAAACACGATAGAGATTTTTCACTGTTTGGATTACACTTTAATGCACAAATAATTTCATCACATATATTTATTCAGGTGGTATTGTCATCAAATAAATAATGACATTGATTTGTTGTTAGTGATTTGCTATACATGTATATGTATTCATAAATTGAACCACTAAATAATGTGATCAAAATTAATCAGGCTTCAAACAACTGACCCCAGATTAAAACTCAAAATAAAGTTTTATCTGAAATTAAATGTATCTGAAAACAATCAGATCCACCACTTTAAATAAAGTAAAAAATGGTGTCCAACAGCTTATAGTGTGGTTAAAGTACTTTCTGTTGCTTTATGATAATATTTCCATGTTCCAAATATATGAACATCAAAAATTTTTTACCAATTTTTTAACAGAGTTTTAATAGGCCCCAGGAGTGGTGATGATTGCAGGACCTGAATATTCAATTAATTCTACTAATCATTTCCAATAAGAAAAAACACACATACCCATTCTCCCCCTCTTATTAATTCAGTGCATGTGTATTTGCAGACCAGTATGCAGCATCAGTGGAAAATCAAAATCACAATCCGAGATGTAGTTTCAATAATTTAGCAAACAAGTTTATAATTTAACTGATAATTCAACTGATCAATTGACTCTCTGACTAACAATTCATCTGTCTATTAAATTCATAAATAAGAGGATTAACTTATAACAACACTGCCTATGAAAGAAGCAATTATGTTGTCAATTTCTATTCATTGGCAATTAAACTGTTTGTATATTAAGTAATGCTTTAGGTAAATCCGGGTAACAATGATTAAATGACACCTGTGGCATCTTAGTATGAATAGATCTACAGTTGCCTTAAGCTTTTCATGTTTGTGGTGAGGGTTGTTACCCCGGATTTACCTAAAGTGTTACTTAATATACAAACAGTTTAATTGCCAATGAATAGAAATTGACAACATAATTGCTTCTTCCATAGGCAGTGTTGTTATAAGTTAATCCTCTTATTTATGAATTTAATAGACAGATGAATTGTTAGTCAGAGAGTCAATTGATCAGTTGAATTATCAGTTAAATTATAAACTTGTTTGCTAAATTATTTTTGAAACTACATCTAGGATTGTGATTTTGATTTTCCACTGATGCTGCATACTGGTCTGCAAATACACATGCACTGAATTAATAAGAGGGGGAGAATGGGTTTGTGTGCTTTTTTCTTATTGGGAATGATTAGTAGAATCATTTGAATATTCAGGTCCTGCAATCATCACCACTTCTGGGGCCTATTAAAACTCTGTTAAAAAATTGGTTTAAAATTTTGATGTTCATATATTTGGAACATGGAAACATTATCATAAAGCAACAGAAAGTACTTTAACCACACTATAAGCTGTTGGACACCATTTTTTACTTTATTTAAAGTGGTGGATCTGGTTGTTTTCAGATACATTTAATTTCAGATAAAACTTTATTTTGAGTTTTAATCTGGGGTCAGTTGTTTGAAGCCTGATTAATTTTGGTCACATTATTTAGTGGTTCATTTTATGAATACATATACATTTATAGCAAATTACTAACGACAAATCAATGTCATTATTTATTTGATGACAATACCACCTGAATAAATATATGTGATGAAATTATTTGTGCATTAAAGTGTAATTCAAACAGTGAAAAATCTCTATCGTGTTTATAAAAAAAGCTCTCCATAAAATGAATTTTGCTGATTTTTCAAAAATAAAAGAACTACCTGTAATAACTAATAATAATAAGTAACTAATAAGTACATTTTGTACTGTACACCTAAATAGAATCCTTAAATTTTTCCCCCATCAATCTTGACCGACAATTTTAGTTTGCTTTATGTTCTCTTTACTTACTACATTTTGTACATCACAATGTTTATTTATCACATTATAAGTGGGATACTCAAAAATTGGAAGTTGCCTAACATGAATAATTTGTAAATTTTAATAATAAAAATATAACACAACAATAAAAAAAAAAACAATGAACACCAGGGTGCACAAGTCGAGTTGCAAGTTCATATTCTACGTGATGTGCGATTCACATACCAAATATCAATTTAATATCTGTGAGCGTTTTGAAAAAAAAAAACTCTGGAAAACTGCTATTTTTAAGCAGCCGGCATTATGAAAAATTTTTGTAAAACTAAACTAGTACTGAAGGTGTAATATATGCAAGTTAGTATTTTTCTGTGAAATAAAACATCTTATTAATTCAGTGCATGTGTATTTGCAGACCAGTATGCAGCATCAGTGGAAAATCAAAATCACAAATCTGTGTTGAGTTTCAAAAATAATTTAGCAAACAAGTTTATAATTTAACTGATAATTCAACTGATCAATTGACTCTCTGACTAACAATTCATCTGTCCATTAAATTCATAAATAAGAGGATTAACTTATAACAACACTACCTAAGGAAGAAGCAATTTTGTTGTCAATTTCTATTCATTGGCAATTCAATTGCTTGTATATTAAGTAACCCTTTGGGTAAATCTGGGGTAACATTCTCAAGTGACTGCTCTATATATAGACAAAAAGGCGTTATTACGCCTTTCTAAAGGCGTTATAATGCCTTTCGATTCGCGTTATTACGCCTTTATTTCGCGTTATAACGCCTTTCAATTCGCGTTATTACGCCTTTATTTCGCGTTATAACGCCTTTCAATTCGCGTTATAACGCCTTTTTTCGCATTATAACGCCTTTATTTCGCATTATAACGCCTTTTAATTTTTTTTTATTCATGAGCTTAATAGGCTTTCGTAGACACGATTATCATGTGGTACTCAATGCAATAAGATAAGATAATTCTTATTTTGGTCTATAGCGAACATAAAATCAAGGGGAGGTAATTTCTCCTATAGTACAATGATTAGACATAATTGTGCAATATAGGCTGAAATAAGGAAAAGTAATAAATTTACATCATACATTTAGAATGTCGTGGTCTAACGTTGTTGTACATCTCATTGATTCAAATTACCCACCAAGGTAAAAAAAAACCGTGATGTTTTCTGCATTAGAATATATTTTCACATGCGTTAATTTACTCGTAAAAAGTAATTAATAATGCAAGTGTCTTTTGTAGGAGGCTCCTGCTTTGTTTCTTCACAAATCCTACTTTTACTAATGTGGCTAGACCTGAAATCCATGGCTTCGAACGACTTTTAAGTTGTGTCGGCAACATCAGTATAAAATTTTATATATTTGTTTTTATAAAATGCCTTAAATCCATTCCACGGGTACCTGTGATGCGAAGCCATGTCATATAGTTTGTTCATAGGTTTCTATCTGAAGCCGTATTTCAAATTTGAACAATATAGTAACACTTTACATCGTAGTTTCAGTACTATTTCGTGTAGTATTGAAAACTAGCTTGACCGGTTTCGCTTGTTATACATACCGGCATTTGAATTTAAATAAATAAGAACACAAAAGGGGATATTCATAACAAGAAAAGAATGTCAGCATGATCTGATGATAAGCTTACCCTTTTAGTAAAATGTTACAGGAAAACCAGAGGTACAAGAGGGAAATATTACAAGATTGAAATTGTACTATTAAATAGTTTAGTTTGATCCTTTGTTTGCTGTTTCGAATTCTTGACACAGTATCCGTTAGCATCGACATACATCGTTATAATTTGTAAAAAAAAAAAAAAAAAAAAGAAAAAAGATTTGGCTTTTGGATATTTCATGAATGTTGTCACCAAAGGACTTCAACACCTTCAACAAATTGCATGATTGATTCTTAATTATATAGATCATGTCGATAATACACGAAACTGGGTCACATTAACAATCAAACGTGTTAATTGTGTGTAACACAGATGCTTTTGTATTGAAATTTAATATGCGTGTCCATCAACACTTGACAGGGTTGTTATCAAACTGAAAGGCTTACAGAGGTTAACAAATTTATGTTTCCACTTAAAGTTCAATGTCATTTGTGATTGACATTGATCTATAACAAATGTGGTTTCCAGCTTTTTGTTTTGTTCATAAAACCAAAATAAATCAACTATTGTCAAGTTTTAAAACTATTTATTACATGTATACACGACCATCCAAAGGACTTAAGCAATATTATGTGGCCTATGTGGAGAGGGGTCTTTACCGATACAGAGAATATCCTTAATATATTATTTCCAGCATCGTCTTTGTGCCCCCCCCCCTGATATCACCACCGAGGTGGAGACAAGCATTTTAAATATATTTCTCTCCGGTGTAAAGTTGGAACAATGTGAGATTTATAAATAGGATACCATGACCCGTTTTCACAATCGTTCCTTAGCTCTTAAATTTGTCAAAATTTCAAATTTTAATAATTCTGTATTTTTTAAAGATATTGAGTTATTTAAGGTCCCAATCTAGCTGAAGATCCTTTCAAGCTTATAACATTTGTATTCAGTTTTTGTCAAAAATTTTAATTTGTAGTTCCGAAAATGATTGTCAAAATTTGCTTGATTTCAGTTAAAGAAAATCTTAGTTAAGGAATGAACGTGAAACCGGGGCCTAGCTGCAATGTGGTTACAATTTTTGTAGGGACGATGTCCAATGTCATGCTTAGCTGTAGTCAGGAGCCTTTGTTTTAAAAGTGTCGGACTAAAATTGTGACCTAAAAAGTTTTAATATTTTTTTCAATGATTTGTCCTAGTGACCTATATATGTTGACCTAACATGATTGATGTATTTGTACCATATGACCCATATATGAACTTGAACTAGCTTTTTTGTTCAAGATCATTCTGATTAAGTCTACAGATTGGACTAAATAAGGTGTTAGCAAGGGTTTTATGTGATTTGACCTAGTGACTAGTAAACCAATTTGACTTAGTTTTTGACTGGATGATTACTCAGAGTGAGTTTGGTGACATTGGACAAACATTGTCCATTGGTGTGTTAACATGGTTTTTGTATTATTTGACTTACTGACCTACTTATTGACCCAACATGACCCCTATACAAACTTGACCTGGATTTTTTCAAAAGGACAATTTTGAGCAAGTCATAGTCATTTCATATGAAGAATACAATAGGAGGCTCTGGTGTGTTAACAAGATTTGATCTAGTGACCTAAATGTACAGGAACTAGATCTAGCTTTTATCAAGAGGATCAATCTGAGCAAAGTTTAACATTGCTAACAAGGTTTTTCTTATGATTTGACTTGGTAACCTGGTCAACTATAACCCATAAATGAACTTCATCTAGCTTTTATCAAGATGGATAGTTCTGCATAAGTTTGATGAAGACTGGACTTAGTGGCTTCAAAACTATTGACAAGTTTTTTCTGAATTGACCTGGTGACCTACTTATTGACCCAACATTGTTGGATCAATTGAAGCACAGACTAGCACAAAGCTCAAACAAGCATTTTTAATCTCAGGTGAGCTTATTATTAAATATTTCAACAGTCACTTAAAATAACATGATGCTTTTACAAAAATTACTAAATGCCATTTTTGTAATTTGAAATAATTTATTTATTTTTTAAATACAATCTGCTTAACATAGAAAGTTAGAATAAAATCACAAGTAGAAAAATTGTGTTTAAAATAAGATTATCTCTTTAAAATAATAACACATATTTAACATGTGGGACTGTCATATTAATAGTTAATTATTATTATAATAGTTAAATACCATTATGCAAAACTTCATGAAAAACTGAAAATAACTAAAAACATGGAAAAGTTCCATCTAGAGGAGAGAGAGAGAGAGAGAGAGAGAGAGAGAGAGTGTGGTGTTATAACAAAACTTGTATAAAAACAACAGTTGAATATCATTATGTCAAACTAAAAACAACTGGAAATATGGAAAAGTTCCATCCAGAGTGGGGAAAAATTGTGGTGTTATAAAAAAAACTTGTATAAAAATAACACTTGAATATCATAATCCAAACTTCATGAAAAACTGAAAACAAGTAGAAATATGGGAATGGGGAAACTGTGGTGTAATAACAAAATTTGTATGCATAGATTTTAGTGATATCTGAAAAAATATATCATACATACCGGTACATACTCTAAGGCAGGCACAGAACATAGATAAAAATTCCATTTTAAGAACAAAATATTTAATTTAAAAAAAAAAAAACAATGGAAAAAGTGCAGGAAACTAACTGCTTTTCCAGTATAATTATCAAACACCAAAGGCCATAATTTCTGTAAAAATCAACAGAGCAGGATGAAATATCTGCAAACGATTACTAAAAAATGTAGAAAACTTATGCTGGACTGACGGACTGACTGAACTTGCTGTAAGTTGCTTAGGGTTAATTACTAGTAATGATGATGATTACATTTAAGATTATATAGAGAATATTTTATACAATTCATTGTTTACATTTTATAACTTTGTAAAATATGGTAATATTAATTGGTATTTTTCAATATAACAAATCTTTAGCATAAATACCATATATATGTATTATAAATAAAATTATATTACCTTGACAACATAAACAGTTTAAATTACAGAAAAAAGTAATAATTTTGTTATATAATACAGTGACATGGGACATATACAGTATACCTGTATGTTTAGGAGGTAGCTTAGTTTATCCATAAAGATATAAAATCAAGTGGCCATTGTCAATGGTTAAACTTTATAATGCTGACAAAATCACTGTGGTTGATACATGTATTTGGAGATCAGTAAAATGCAACAAGTTGCAAAGGTCAAAAGTAAAAAAAAAAAAAAAAAAAAATATAAATACAATATTACCATGGTTAATATAGGATTTGCAGTCTATTCTAAAATCTTGATTTTGTACCCATTTATGAAAATTTTCCTCTCAATTTGATATCGGGGGTGGGGGGTGGGGTGGGGGGGGGGGGGGGAAACAAGCGCTGCCAGTGGTTACACCAATACCTTTACATCATCTTTATTTGATCTGCAATACTTTTGTCAACTTAAACTTCATTTAAAATCAAAATTAACATAAAGCTTAGCATGCTAGTACCGTACTTAATATATTAACAAAAGAGCAGATATGTGGCGAGTCACAGACTCCCGATTTTAGAGCTGTGGTTTTGAGCTCTATGTACTGTGCTAACCACACCTCCTGAATATGACAGTGTTATTCAAATCATTCATACTGTTTAAGGGTTAAAGCAAGGACAGGGAATTTGCGCCCATATACACAGGAATATAAAAACCAAAATCAAGAAAGTTGCCAAACAAGACAGTGATACTTTCAACTGCTATGACTTTACACTTAAGGTTTGACAAAAATATGATTGTCAACTTTAAGGGTACACCTTTCCAGAGAACTCCTCTGATATTGATACGTCATTATGATAATAATAAGACACCTGGGACTTATACATCATACAATATAAATCATACAATTATCTTTAAATACTGTAATCATGGTTAATTTCCTGTGGTGGAAATTGAAATTGAAAAAAAAATCACGAAAATTTACCCTTCATGAAAATTATGGCAATTCTTTTTCCATATGCTATGTATCTCAAGAATAGGCAAACATGCTAAAATAAGCTTAACCCAAGGGGAATGCCAACATTAAAACTTCACTAAAATTTCCTTTCATAAAAATAACCCTGTTAACAGCACTTTATTCAATATTATATGTCTCTTACATATATACCAAAACCTTAACTTTATTTTTACTAAAAACAAGAGGCCCATGGGCCTGATACGCTCACCTGATAACTAATGGCTAGCTGATAGATTTAAAGAAAACATAAATACTAAACCCAAATGACTTTTTTCTTTACATCATGATAACCATTGTATCAATACCTACAACATTCTAGTATACATGCCTATACAAAAAAGTTAATAGTTTTCAAGATAATTAACCATTTCAGTATTGTTTCACATCTGTGACCTTGACCTTTGAACCCATGACCTTTTTCTATACATCAAAATGATCGTTGTATCGATGCCAACAACATTCTAATATACATGCCTATACAAAAAGTTTATAGTTTTTGAGATAATAAAACATTTCGGTATTGTTTCGCATATGTGAACTTGACCTTTAAACCAATAATCTTTTTCTATACATCAAAATGATTGTTGTATCAATACCTACAACATTCTTATATACAAGCCTATACAAAAAGTTTATAGTTTTCGAGATAATTAACCATTTCGGTATTGTTTTATATATGTGACCTTGACCTTTGAACCCATGACCTTTTTCTATAAATCAAAATTATCGTTGTATCGATACCTACAACATTCTAATATACATGCCTATACAAAACTTTATAGTTTTCGAGATAATTAAACATTTCGGTTATGTTTTTGCATATGTGACCTTGACCTTTGAACCCATGACCTTTTTCTATACATCAAAATGATCGTTGTATCAATACCTACAACATTCTAATATACAAGCCTATACAAAAAGTTTATAGTTTTCGAGATAATTAACAATTTCGGTATTGTTTCACATCTCTGACCTTAACCTTTGAACCCATGACCTTTTTCTATACATCAAAATGATCGTTGTATCAATACCTACAACATTCTAATATATATGCCTATACAAAATGTTTATAGTTTTCGAGATAATTAACCATTTCGGTATTGTTTCGCATCTGTGACCTTGACCTTTGAACCCATGACCTTTTTCTATACATCAAAATGATTGTTGTATCGATACCTACAACACTCTAATATACATGCCTATACAAAAAGTTTATAGTTTTTGAGATTATAATTATAATCAGAGGTAAAAAAAATTAGGTCACGACCTTCACAATTGACCTTGACCTCATTTTGAAGATACTAACAGGAAGATGTCAAAACTGAAAACCCCATGTCATTATCTGGTCAAATAGTCAAGTTATAACAATTTGAAGCTATTTTACGATTTTTTCAAAATTTAACGCAAAAACCGTAACCTATTTTTTATCCGAATTTCACAAAATGAACAAACAATAGGCTTAAGACCCTAGAGAAGCCAAATATCACATCAGATTGTTTCTCCAATCAGTACTTTCGGAGAAGAAGATTTTTTAAGATTTTTGCACCCCTAGGTCACCTTGACCTAGTTATGGTAGCCATAGCAACGCCATGAACAAATCTGAATTGCACCGGCCCATATATACTTCTTAAAAACTGTCCAGTAGTTTCAGAGGAGAAGTCGAAAATAGGTGTTAACGACACACGCACACACGCTGCGCTATGCCATAAGCTCACATGACCTTCGGTCAGGTGAGCTAAAAACTGTAAATTACATGGGTTTTTAGGGTAAACATTTTCATGCATGTAACACATTTTTAATCATTCATAATGCCCCAAAATATCACAAAGTATTATGTACACTATAAATAATATCATAACACATATCAATAAAACAATTATAAAATAGATCATAATAATAAATAGAAAGACAGTAGTGGGTAAAAAAAAAATAGATTGAGCAATGGAAACTGAAAATATCAAAAGTGTGAGATATTTACAAGTTTTTAAATGTATGTGCTAATCCTTTTATTTGAATGCTAATACATGCATATATGTATGATAAATTAGATAAATTAAAATGTCTTTTATCTTGCAATTAAACTGTAGTTTGTTTGAATCCACTCATTCTTGAACTGATAAAGGGTGTCTGATGCAAGATTCTGAACCAGACTGATACAAGGTCTTGTGAATTTGACTGAAGATGACTTTCAATTCTTAGTAATAACGTCATCAGAATGGACTGCCATTTAAACAAAGATCAGGGTTTCCCCCAAAGTTTCCATGTCAATACAAATGAATGTAAAATAAAAATTACCAAAGATAAGATATTTTATCAAATGTAAATTACAATCATTACATAGAATCCAAATCAATTTACATACACTAGGTTTATTAAGATGTTCATATACGGTAGTCAGTCGTTGAAATATTTCGTATCCTGGTTTTGTGTAAAAACAAAATCTATATTGTTTGTCACCTAAAGAGATAGATAATGGTTCATCCTCCAGAAGACTAAATCATGCACCTAAACAGATAGATAATGGTTCATCCTCCAGAAGACTAAATCATGCACCTAAAGAGATAGATAATGGTTCATCCTCCAGAAGACTAAATCATGCACCTAAAGAGATAGATAATGGTTCATCCTCCAGAAGACTAAATCATGCACCTAATGAGATAGATAATGGTTCATCCTCCAGAAGACTAAATCCAAGATGATCTATCTTTATTTAGTGATAATAACATTTGTTTTCATAATATCAGATTGACTAAATTAGTAATAAAGAGAAGTTAAGTGGAAAAATGGGGTATGCTGCAACATGGGATCAACACCCCTCAATGTTTATGCAGGGCATTTTGAAAAAAGTTTATGTCACAAATCCACAGAATAATATCATTTTTATTGGAAAGCATGAACCGATATGATTCCATATGGATTCTAATGGAAATCGCTTTTCTACGCAAACATTAGGGGGCATCAGTTGGTGGTACTGCAGCAAACCTCATTAATAATTTGAAGAGAAATTTGAAATCTGTGGCATATGTAATGCTTTATGATTTATAATATATGTTGTGATTGGTAGAATATTTTATTTAACTATTTATATTAAAAATTACAATATCACACACATATAAGACTAGCTAATATACCTATAGCAGTATAAAATCTGATTGTATACAAACTAAAGTACTGTAAATCACCTTCTTTGTGAACACTTCATTTATGTACTTACGAAACATGAAAAAATGTATGAAAATAAAAGTACCTACATTATAGGCCTGAATATATTTTGCAATACATTACTCTATACTTGCTGTCTAATTTAAGAAAATTTGTCTCCTACTTAAAAATTTACTGAAAGGGTTGGAGTTTATAAACACAGATGAGTTTATACCACCTAAACTGGTAATAATAGTGTATTATATTTGAATATATTCACACCTTTGTACAATTTTACTGTAGTTTGTAACTACAACCCTCATGTTAATATAAACTTGCTATATACATCACCATCACACCGTGAATGGCCTATAACATAAAGATGTCACTAGCTATGCATGTAGGTAAAATGGCAGATTTTTTAAATTTGCAATATGCTCAGGGCAATGTACAGGGAGGGGTTCTTTAATGTGCCACATTTTCTGTGACACCAGGCATCTGTTTTTAAGGCTGGTTCCAAAGGAACCCATGACTTTAAATTTAAATGCTGAGTGCTTAGCAAAATAACAATTATTACCTTTTTCAAATCTTGGGCCTGATTTGAACCCACAAATTCCTACATATGAAGTGAGTTCTGGATTGAACTATAGTAACAAATAACAAATACATGTAACTAGAAATCACATCACAGATTGGAAACTATGACCATTTTATGTCGCAAAATAGTTTTGGTTCGTGTCCATTAATAAAATGTCACAAAATAAAGCAATTTACAGTACCTTTAAAACAATTCTGAAAGTATGAAATTAACATAATTAAATTGTGTAAAATGTGTATAAAAATAGAACTGTGAAAAAATACAAAGTTATTATAAAACAATTATTATAAATTAAAACTAATAACAATATATCAATTAGAAAAAAGCCTTTGGTATATCTTATAAAAGACTCTAAATGCTCCTCGAACCATCAGACATAACCAATATATCTGTAATACTAGAATACTCATACAACCCATATTGCACTTGATTGGTATGGCACTCGGGACTCTCCATATTGATATGTTAGCAAATTCTGCATACTTCCAGTAAAGATACGGGAATATAAAAACTCTTGATATGGCAAATGTGACTATCATACACAGTCCACAGATAATGTACGCTGATGTGTGCTTCAGGTTTAACTGTAAATAAAAACAAAAAGTACATAAAATGTTAGTACAGTAAAACCTGTATATAAACACCAACTAAGAGATATAAGACTTTGTAGACAGGTGTTCTTAATGTAGAGGTTATTTTTGGTTATAACTAGAACTGTCTCTGAAGAAGATTTAAATAGCCATTCCCAATTGCTTGTGGAGAAATCTGATCATCGTGATGGGTTCTTATGATGTTTTTCACCTGAGCAAAGTTTCAGAATAACTGTATCAGAATTAAATGAGTAAAACTCCAGTTTAAACTGTTTTTCAGAAGTTTAATGCCTGGAAATTGCAAATGATTAATAATAATTCAAATAAGTATATGATCAAACTGATAATCTAAGGTGCACTGGTTTTTATAAAACTTAACATCTGTGCATAGTTTCAGGAAAATTAGATTAAAAATGACCAAATTAACATCAGAACAAAATTATGCTTATAGCAAAATTAATTGTTCGTAAATTGCAAAACTTTGCACTTATTCTGCAAAAAATAAGCAATCTACCTGATAATCACAAGTGCACAGGTTCCTATGATGCTTAATATCTGTGCATTTAAAAAAAACAACAACTGGATTATACATAGACAGGGTATGCAAGATCTTTCAATGTTCTTTTTATGAATTTTTCTGAAGGACAAGGAAACATTACTCTGTACATTATGTAGAGAGAATCACACTGACTGTTTTTGTACACTGTAACAATTTCTTCACACTGGTCATGTGGTGAGATCTGCATTCTCAATTGATAACTGATAATTACCGGTACTTACCTGAGCCAGTATATTTCTAACTGCTATAAATGGGACAGCAAGTTCAACTTGGTAAAATAAGCCAACAAAATAGTCACCAATACCTTTTCTAAAGAACTGTAAAAAAAGAAAAGATACCTAGACAAAACCAATACTACAAAGATCAAAATACTGCATATTCAGATATATCGGAGGGTAAAATGGAGGTTTTTACCTTGGTATGGATTTCATCTACATGTATATTGAGATGTCACCAGCTAAAAGTGCAGTTAAAAATAGACATGTTTTATAATGAACTTATAACAATAAGCAATGTATCATTTTGAACTGTGACATGGGATATCCATTACTTTATAAGGTCTACCTGGTAATTTGAAGACATCCATAATAACTTGTACCGTAATTAAAACACCATAACCAGAACATACATAATACAGGGACATTTCTGTTGTAATAACATGATAAAGGTTTAATTATGTTATTTTACAAAATTTTACTTTAAAAACAGTAAAAAAAAGTATCAATATTAAATTCTATTTCATGATGAAATTAAATACCAAGGGAGATAATCTACATATGAGCCAGGGATTTATCAGGGTCTTTTGGGAAAAGGCCCTAAACTAAAAATTGGGAAAAACTATCAACTTTTTGCTCATTTTGGGAAAACTTGACATCATTTTTGTGCCATTAATGATTAAATCTAATGCTTTTAATGAATTGAGTTGATTGAAGATTGAGAAAAGCAGCCACATTTATGACCAGACTTCAGCTATGTATCTGGTACAATTTTTTAATTGGGAATTTTCTCAGCCAATTTTGGGAAAAAATCAATGTTTTTCCATTGGGAATGGGGCCGAATTTCGGCCCTAAATAGGCCTTTGATAAATCCCTGTGAGCAAACCTCATTTTTTTTTATTATAGAAGTTAGTGTATATATATAATTAGTTACTACTTACAACAATTACTGGAAATATCATATTAGGTAATACAATATGGTGGATCATCATAGCTTTATCTTGTAACACAAACTTTTTGATACTGTAGTGATGGCCTTTGGAATGGAATTGTGGGTGACTGTACCAATATGACATGTATTTTGCCCAAGTGTCGTAATAAAAATATGGCATGGCAAAGCAGGCATATGTATTGGTTAACCAGTGCCTGCAAAACAGAAAAAACATGTGTTAAAAAAACTTGATTATATTGCAAACTATGAAGAATATGTATATAATTATTTTATTAATGTGTTAAATGCCATAAAACATACATAATAGCAAATACAAAACAAAGATAAAATATAGTGACATTTAGCCTAAAAAACTCATGAGACACAGTCACTATGAAGAATTCTCAACCCTTGAGGTTCCTTTTAACCTACAGATAGGCAGTAATGATTTCTGTGTTCTTACATACCACAAGAGTATTAACAACTTACACCCATATTTTGTTAAAATTCACTCAGTAGTTGAAGAGGAGATGGAGTAATACAATGTTGAACTCATAAGGGTTAAAACAAATATAACCCCATTAATTAAGTTTAACCAGCAACATTAAATACAGATACTGTATTAAATGTCAGAGTTTCAAAATAAACTGACAGAAGTTTTATAAGGGTACCTAAGGGAGGAAGTAGCCAAGGCATTTTCAGGTTCTGTGGCACACTATATTCTGTGTCAGTGCTCATTGGACAACTAATTCAACGGGCAAAGCAATTTTCACCATGAATGCAGGTAAACCTTTTATAATTAATTTGACGAAGATAAACGGAGACTCTACATACCGTACATCATTCTGTACTAAAGTGTAATATATAGAGGATCTTAGACGAGTGGGGGTTTAATATGAAATTTATTAAACGAGTTTAATAATTAAATATGCCACGAGCCTTGGCGAGTGGCATATTTAATTATTGAACGAGTTTAATAAATTTCATATTAAACCCTTACGAGTCTAAGATTCTATATATCACATAACTCAAAATACCGAGGCATAATGACATGTACATATTATTTGATGCCATATAGAAACAGGCGATTTCTATCTAGGTCAGACAAATCACCTCCAAATTAACTGCGCAAGTAAGAATATAGTTCTATTTGGTTATAGTAAAAGTAAATTAATCACCTAGAAAAAAAGACATAATCAGTATGTAAGTTTATATCATAATATTTTTCCGAATGCATCAAAATTATTTTTCAAAGAATCGGAAAGTCTTCAAAAGTCTAAAAATAAACAACACACACTGACTGAGTTTTCATATGACGTCATTAGGCACGACCACTACGTAAATCAGTAGCGTGATAACTGATTACGTCACAATCAAGTGATATTACATGGGTACCTGTGTAATACGAAAAATATTACACCGTTTTATTCCATCAATAAACAGGAGAATTGTGTGATATAGATATATATTTGATTTTGGTCTATACTTGATTAACCAGGGAAGAGAAAGAAATATACATTTAATTACCTGTCAGTCATAATGTTTCCTTGACAACTGTGGGCAATATACATTCCAACAAGGAAGGATACCACACCTTGTAGAAATGCAACAAATCTGTAATATACAATTATAACATATTAAAGCAATTAGGTTCTGGTAAAGTATGTCTACACTGAAACAAGTGTCTGTGTAAAACTGCAACAAGTGGCAATGTAAAACTGCAACAAGTGTCTGTGTAAAACTGAAACAAGTGGCTGTGTAAAATTGAAACAAGTGGCTGTGTAAAATTGAAACAAGGGTCTGTGTAACACTGAAACAAGTGGCTGTGTAAAACTGAAACAGAAACCAGTGGCTGTGTAAAACTGAAACAGAAACTAGTAGTGTAAAATTGAAACATGTGGCATTTTAAATTGAAACAAGTGGCTGTGTAAAAGTGAAACAAGTGGCAATGTAAAACTGTGGCATTTTAAATTGAAACAAGTGACTGTGTAAAACTGAAACAAGTGGCAATGTAAAACTCAGACAAGTGACTGTGTAAAACTGAAAGAAGTGGCTGTGTTCAACTGAAACATATGGTAGTGTCAAACTTAAACAGGTGTGTGTGTCAAACTGAAACGAGTGGCTGTGTAAAACTGAAACAATTAAGTGGCAATGTAAAACTGGACCAAGTTACTGTGTAAAACTGAACCAAGTATCTGTTTAAAACTGAAACAAGTGGAAATGTGAAACTGAAACAAGTGGAAATGTGAAACTGAAACAAGTGGCAATGTGAAACTGGACCAAGTGACTGTGTAAAACTGAACCAAGTATATGTTTAAAACTGAAACAAGTGGCAATGTAAAACTGAAACAAGTTGCAGTGTAAACCAAACTATTTATGTAGCCAACGATCGTTTTTTTATATCTCGTATCACATAACCTTGGATATTCCCCCGGCACCACAAGCACTTTTTTCTGATATTTAAAAATAACACTCCATACGTTTAAGTATAGAGTGTTGCTAAAAACAATTTCCTGTGTCGGGCACCTGTGGGCTGGTGGGTGATGAGTGTTGATAACGGGAACTTGTTAAAATTTGTAAGTATACATTTCATTGTTACATACTCGACACTAATGTTACATATATCACTAGTAGACAATTTGTGTCCGAACGACTTTTCTAAAAATCGTCTTGATGCCGAAAAAATGGACGTGAAATAGACAGATCCTAAGCCAAACGTCAAAACACCTTCCATGTTGAAAACAAAAATGTCAGTTTCGGTGAAAAGTGTAGCATACTTGAAAGACTGTATTTTAAAAAGAGCAATTTACACATTTCTTCATTTATTTACAACTTCATAAAATGTTAATTTGATAATTTGAAATGGCGAATATATATATAACTTAAGGCTTACAAGTGCGTGACAAATAACCCCGAAAGTGGGGTTACACTTTTTAGTTTCAAGCACTTTTTCATAATTACTTCCGGTTTGTTTGTTTTCATTTTGATTTGCAGGTAATTTTATTTCACAATGTAAAACATTTTTACTAAAAACTAAATTGTATATAAATTTTGTTACATTAAAATTTACACAGTTTAATCCTAAATTGATGGGTAAAGAAAGCATTGACTTCAGAATATTTCTCATCTTACACGAAGGCCTGAAACCAAACACAAATTAAGTGTTCAACAGTTCAAATGCCTACTACTACGGTCATGATGATGCGTACCACTATTCTATCAACATTGGGTTTATAACTTTTTGTGATTAATATTGTTTTCATGATAGTTTTCAATTATTTCAATAACAGGAAACTGGTAGTAGAAGAAGTCACAATGGTTTAGATTTGCAAATTGACAAAAAGAAGTTTCCAACAAAATGGGACGAACAAAGGGAAGTGGAGGTAGTAATGTTTCAGCAAATAACAGTAGTCACAGTCCAGCATCAGAATCTTCATCATCAAGTAATACTGCAGTGGCTGAAAACAGAATAAAAGAACTCTTGAAAGATCTTTACCAATTGATTCATCAAGTTCAGGTATTAATAAGGCTTTTATAATTTGTACCAGTAATGATGAATCATTGAGAATGGAGTTAGCCAATGTACGTCATGATATATATCTCTTTACTTTTGTGTGGAAAATACTGTAAACCGCTTTATATTGGCGCATACTTATTTTAGCGATTGATGAATGGTAAACATATTAGCGCAGTTTAATTTTAGCGTTATCAATTCCAAACTGAGACATATAATACGTCTTTATATTACCGCAACTTTTAGCCAAAAAACCACCAAAATTCAAGAAGGGGGTGCCAGTATTCGGCAAGTTACAAGAAGAAAACAAAAAAAAAACTATGTAATAAATGGTATTTTAATTTGTTTGACTTTTACTGAGAGAAAATCTCGGTAAGTCACAAGACAGACAGTTGTCTGCAGGACGCTTGCGTCATAATTTTGCGCTCTCGTCGATTACACATTTTACTGAAAACATATTTAAATCGACAATTACCTATTTTTATTTAAATACAAACTGTTTGTATTTCAAATACAAATGTTTCGACACATTGTCGATGTAACCCTGATAATAGCCGCTTAGAACATTAGAGGTCAACAATAAGGACTTATAGGATGTTGCCGACATCACAGAAAAAAAACAATTCCCGAGCAATGGGTCTAATTGTTGATATTCATTATTAAGATTTTAATCATTGAAGTCAATTACTGTTAGGTGAACTAGTCAATTAAACTTAATTACCTGACAATAAGACTTGTCGCAATGTAAGCCTCACAATTACAATGATTAACATCCCCTATTTTATATGTTAATCCGCTTGTCGGTGGTCAGTTTACTTGGTCATTAATCCCTAATTACTTATATTGATGGAAGCCATACCACTATTTTTACACTTGTGACATCCTATTATTTGAAAAAAGGTTATGTAACCATTCAACGTACGTTCATACCCGTTCTAAGCGCTGTACAATACCTATTTAGTTTGAAATTTTAGCGACAGTTTTATTTTAGCGCCGTCACTCTTATCGCCAATTGCGCTAAAATAAAACTGCCGCTAAAATAACACGGTTTACAGTAATTACATTAAATTTCCTGGAGTAACATCATTTTTTGAGGAAATATGAACTGAAGTAGTTCCATCTCCATCGGAAATAATTGTTCTGCAGATATGTTATGGTCATTAGGGCATCCCCTTTAATGTTCAAACAAAATCTTGTTGAAGGCAAATTGTTAAAGGTTGAATAAGATTTATCTAAAATTGAGAAAATTTGAAGTAATAAATATGCCAACATGGATATTGAGTATTTTAAATTAAAAATAAAAGATGTATGTATTTTAACCTACAAAAATGCTGGTTACATTAATGATTTGTATGTGATTTCATATCTTATATAAAGTAATTCATTTCTATTTTAGGATGAGAGGTCAAGGGGTGAACACAATTTGACAAATATTTCCAAAACACATGAAAGAATGAAAGAAGAACAGAGAGGTAATTCATATCACTGATAAGTTTATGTTTGGTGACATTTGAACTTTAATGCTTTGGATTCCTGTAGCCTGTAGGTAGACAATTTGAACAAAGGACTATCACGTCTGTGTGTCTCACAGTCTGTCAATATTCTGAATTGAAATTTCAGGACAAATACCAGCATTTTAGTTGCTACTTGTGTGAAACGCCATGCATTAAATATGAACAATATGAACATCACCTCTAGTTTAAAGGATACTTCTCACCCAGTGATGCTGTCCGTGTGACTGAAAACTTCCTATAGCACTGGAATAAAAATAAACAATGGAGAGAATCAAGAAATCATCATATACTGTATATCAAATTCTGATCCCCTCAATTAACTTTTTTTCTGTTAAGTTTCATATTTTCGTTATATTTTCAGTGACGCCATATTATAAGAACAAATTAAAGGGTTTATATAAGACAGCCATGCAGGACGCTGAAGTAGAGGCAGAGTAAGTTTATTTGTTGTATATTATTCATGTTTGATGGCATTTTTCTGTCTATATACATGTACATGTAAAAAATTCATGCCTTGATTATGATTTTCAATTTATACATGTAGTTTTCTATGTTAAATTTTAAAGTGCCTATCTTATTATGTAAATAAGGTAAGCTTGTCTGCTCTAATGGCTAATTGTAAAATATTTTAAGTTGAGTTTGGCCAATTTAAGAATCACAAAAATAATTAAAAACAAACATCCCAATCCATGTTAAAATTTTAATCCCAAAGCAAAGTAAAAACTTTGAAACTTGCAAATTAGGTAAAATATGTTAACATTCACCAGGGAATTGAGACTTGGTACCCCGGAAGGGAAAGTACCTCCTCAAAGCCTTTCAGTTGAATATTGAAATATTTAATGATATTTGTTGATGATTATAATTAAAGTACCGGTAAACTTTAAAGTGTTCTTTTACCTTTCCTCATATAACATAACTTTATGATTTCACAAACATTTTGGCAGGTTGATACAAATATATTTCAGTGGCATATAGCTGCCATCAGAAAGGCACAGAAAACACACATTTTGTAAATAAGTGGCCCATTCCTGACATTTTTCATGTAAACAGACCAAATTTGGAATTTGAACAACTAAGAGTTCGAGCTACATTAATTATGTTTATTTTACCAAAGATGCATGATAATAAAAATGTATAACTCCAAGTGTAAATTAATAAGATCTAACTGAAAAACTCTATGAAATGTATGTATAAGCTTTAGGAATGGTTCACTAACTTCACTGCAAAGTAATTATATAATAATTACCAAAAGGAGGTTGTGCAATCTGTTGGACAATTAGTTGCCATGGTAACAAATAATGTTTTATTTTATGATTTTATACATTATGTTAAGCATCAGTTGCTGAGGGCACAAATGCACCTATTTTTATATCTAACCATCCGTTGCTATGGACATTTTGTTGCCATGGTGACAATGTCCATATTTAAGATTTATTAAGGGTCAGTTGCCATGCACCATTGCTAAGCAACAGTGCACCAGAACACTTAAATTTTTATGTTTTTACAAAGGCTAATTCTTGGACTAAATTCTACAGAAAATCATTATATTCTGGTATGGGGCCAAAAATGGCCTATAGTGCACAACCTCCTTTGGAAAATAATACATTTTGTTAAGTTGTTCCATTGGAGTAGAATAATGGGGTTTTATGACCCAAGATTCTTTCACTTAAATTGAAGTGATCTTTGGATAGACAATAAAACAAGAAAGCCAGAGAAAACCACAACCTTCGGCAAGTAAAATGACAATCTGTCTCATAGTAGGATCTTGAGTCACATTTGAACCATGGAGGTGAGGGGCACTGTTATCTGAAAGTGCACTTAGCCACATAGCCCTCCCCTAGGTTGTGCTGTACATGTTACTGATATACTTCTGTAATTGTTTTAACAGGTTGCTACGGAAATCTTTAGATACCATTGCTGAGGTCAAATCAATAAGGGAGAATAGAAGATTAGGTATGTAGTAAACAAAATAATAATAGCTTAAGGTTTTGGATATATACCACCCTTACATGTATTATATATATACTGACTGGTTATCACACTTAAAGCATCATCCATGACTTAACATTTTTAGTATGGCATAGGATAAAAATGTGAAAAGTTAATGCAGAGGACAAAAGGATAGACAAACTAGAATATTTATAGGTTATAATCCTTTGGTTTAATATATGATAACATGTCATATACAGTCGACTCTCGTTATCTCGAATTTGTTGGGTCCGTGGAAAGTAGTTCGACATATCCGAAGTTCGACTTAAAAATCGGCAAGTCCCTGACATGGGATGTAACTCTGTTGTACTTCTCATAACTGTTGACTTCCGGTCCATAATCGGCAATTTTTTATCATTATTTATTTCAATATTTATAACTTATGTTTATACTATTAAACAATGTAATGACAAAAATAAATAATTTCAATATTTATAACTTATGTTTTTACTATTAAACAATGTAATGACAAAAATAAATAATGATGAAATAATTCTCGACTCTAAAACCTGAAGACGGCAACTCGGCATGGAAGACTAAACAGAAACTTCACCGTAATCTCTTAATCGTTTGTTAATCTTTCAGTTAAAATTAAATCACTTAGCTTTGGTTATTTTAGGCATGTTTTCACCCACATTTCAAAGATTCTCGTTCCGTCATAATTTACTAAAAATATTAAGCTTTGGGTATTAAGTTTTCATTTCGCATACTTCAAAGGTAATCATTCTGTAAATTTGAACGACCAACACGGGAGGTAACTGTTTGTGTGTACATGTGAACACTGATCGACCGAAGGTGCGTGGATGTAATTAAAGATCAATAATGCTGATTATGGATTATTGATTCATGGTCAGGTGATTAAGATAGGGTTTCTTTCTTCACAGGTAAAGGTAACAAAAGGAAGGACTTCAGTTTATTCCGACAAAGGGAACTCAATCATGCATGCACAAACGTGACAGGTGACAGTTAAGACATCAAAGAAGTTTGCCGGTTTGACTCATGTGTATCAAATTTAGAATGATTTAATGTCAACGGACCTAAAAATTACTTCGACTCATCCGGAAATTCGACTTACACAATTTCGACTTAAACATTTAATTCCAGTATATTTATATAAGAATATAATTGGGACCGCAAAACTAACTTCGACTTATCCGGAATTTCGACATATCCGAGTTTGACTTAACGAGAGTCGACTGTATTTATATTTTGTAGATTCTGACAGACCTAAGCCTATAATGAGACGAGGTGTTTTAATGACAATGTTACAACAAAATGCACAGACTTTACCGTTATGGGTCAGTAAACCAGGAGAAAAGTAAGTCATACGAATTACGCCATGTGTGCAAGGTCTCCAATTGTCAATGAATCGAACTAAATTAAGATTTAATGGTTATAATTAAATTTTGTTAATTTCAAATTAAATAATCAACACACAAAAATTATTATAAATTTACTTCGCATTAAGTAAACATCAAAATGTGCTTATAGATTTGTCACCAAGTTTTATCAGGCTGGCTTGATTATGATGACATTAACTTCATTGATAATTGAACAGAATGATCTAATCATAACACAAGATACTGATATTCACAAAATTTAATTGTTATAGCTAATTTAAAATTACGGTACTACTTAATTTACAATGCTGATGACTTACCTTACAGTTGTCTCTACAAATAGTTTTCTGCATCCAGTTTATAGAACATTTATTAAAGTATTAAGTTTTGAATGGAATTCATATAACAGAGACATATGTGTACCCTGTATGTATATATGTAAAAGTTCAAATAAATGTGTTACACATGGTAAAATACATAAAACACAAGAAAATCCCAAGATTGAGTTTTAGTAAACGTTTTTGTCCCTTAAGAGACATTTCAAGCTATATACACATTATAGGTATTGTACATTTAGATCCGATTGTTCATAGCTCTGTTAGCTGAAAAAAGGTCTTTAGTGAAAATTTGTATTATGTATTACTGGTAGCTAGTGATTTTAAAATTTGTCTTGAAAAATAGTGTGTATACATGTAATTATCATTTAGAAGGGACTTGCTGTTTTATAAATCAGTAAGTTTCTATTTCCATGAATTGATAGCTACAGAAATTACTGAAGTTTCAGTATTTCTAAAAATGTGCAACAGTTTACCAGTTTACTTAGAACAGACTGTTTTAACGGACTGTTTTGTTTGTTCCAGGCTGCCACCATTGTGTAGTGCTGTAACGTGTGACAATAATTATGTGGCTAAGCCTGGTGACAAAGTGGTAACCTTTATCTTGTTTTTTATTGTTACAGACCTCCACCATTGTGTGGTGCAGTAACATGTGACAATAGTTATGTGGCTAAGCCTGGTGACAAAGTGGTAACCTTTATCTTGTTTTTTATTGTTACAGACCTCCACCATTGTGTGGTGCAGTAACATGTGATAACAGTTATGTGGCTAAGCCTGGTGACAAAGTGGCAGCTAGAGTTAAGTCTGATGATGAAGAAAACTGGATATTAGCTGAAGTTGTAACATTTAACACAAATACAAATAAATATGATGTAGATGATATCGATGCTGATGAAGGAAAAGAGTAAGTTAAATATGTATGTACAATGTACTATAAATCCAAAAATTTTCATGTTAGGTGTTTTAAGCAAAAAAAAAAAAGTCATTTCAAGATATTCACATACTTTTATTTTCATGTCATGGGATGACAGTCAGTTTAATGAAAGTGAACTGCTTCAAAAAAAAAAATACTTTCAGAAGTTATCTTTCTACTATTGCACATTTACAGTAAAATAAAACAAATGGAAAATTTCCCAAATTTGTCTTACAGCTTACATTGTTTTAAAGGAGAAGTCATGGGTCATTGAATAACATTTATATACATGTACTAATCGATACCATGTGTTTGTAACTTTGTATAGAACTATTATTTCTACTGCTGGTAAAAGAAGTTGTACTTGTATTGACTGTACACAACCTCTAGAGGGTGTATTTGTACAATAAATTATATGTATTTCCCTGAATAACTCTGTTTGAATTGGGGAAATATCGTATCAAATCTAGTGTATTTCCCTGAATAACTGTTTGGACTGGGGAAATATAAAATCTAGCGGGGAATCACACACACTTTATGTGTTGTCATGTGCTAAATGGATTTAATCATTTTAAAAATACCAAAAGTTTGGAGTTCAGTTTGGCCGGATAAGTAACATACCGGTAAACAAATCTGAATTCAGTGATTATCATCACCTTAAACTTTACATATTCTCACTGAGACATATTGAAATCAGTTGTGTGATTGAATAAAAAAACTTTGATGACAACTTGATATCATTTTCTTGGTTACGGCAGATAACATGAAGTAATTTGATCTAGGTGTTAGTTTTTCTTTGTCATTTATAAATCACTTTTCCTGAGTACTTAGCATTAAATTTTCAGTGTATTTGCAGTGAAGTTACTGAAGTTTTATTGTATGTGGAAATGGTCTACCCATTAATAACCAACATTATATCAAGTCATATACCGGTATCTGTACAAAACTTCATCCAATTACACATATCAGATGTCTTTTCTAAATGCATATGTAAAGATTGTTATGTCTTACTTTTTGTTCTATCTTAGACGGCACACTTTAAGTAAGAGAAGAATCGTACCTCTTCCAATTTGGAAAGCCAACCCAGAAACTGATCCAGAGGCTTTGTTCACAAAAAATACAGTAAGAATGATTATTTGTTTGGAAATGTTGTGTTCCTTATATCAGGAATTATGCATGTAAAATGCAAATAGGATTAAAGTGGAGTGGAATAAAGGTGTTGTATGCCTCAGTGAAGAATTTTTCACTTACATAGAGGCAGTCAATTCTGGAGTTTTGAAAGGAACCAGAGTGCTAGAAGAAAATAATGTTGATGGTATTCAAACCCTTAGCAATGAGAGGCAATGTGATCTGTTAGTGAATGGTTTAGACCACTTTGCCACCAACCTGTAAGTAGGGTTTAAGAGATAACATATAACCTTTTAAGTATGTGGCAATAAACACTAATGCTTTATTTCCAATTTACTAAATTTATTCTGTCTAGCATTACACAACATGCAGTTTCTTCAAATCCTGACTAGAAATTTTAAGAGAAAACCCTGTAACTTGCTTGACTGATTGAAATGAATTTAGTCAAGTGTCATTTCCACACTGACTAAAATTGGGGTACACCAAAGGTGGTTTTTCTAGATTCCTTTACCATTCCTGAACTGAAAACCTCAATATAAGTGAAACCAACTTGACTGGGGTGTAAAATAACATTCCATCTAATCAACATGAAGCCGGATTGTAATACTGTTAATGGGAGAATTCAAAAATGTAATTAAGATTTTAAAACCAGATTGTTGTATTTGTCAGTTTTAGTTTACATGAATGAAGCTGATATCATATCCATATTGTTGCTGTTAGCATCATCCAGTTAGAGTGTTTTGACAGATAAATGTTGTAAGATGTGTTTTAAAGAAGTTTGGGGGTCTAGATATGCAGGTGACCAAAGCTGTTAAATATCTATTAGATAAATGTCTTCATAATGGTAGGCAAGTGGTCTAGAAAACATGCTTACAGATTGCAGCGTCTCTCGTCACCTAGGCTCAAATCCCACACAGTACAGATCCTAGTGTGAGAAAGTTTGTCAGTTCATTGGCCGAATGCTTGTGGTTTTCTCTGGGCACCAAATAGAACAACAGTTTCCATTCTTTAAAATGATGTCAAATTTCATAATTTAAGACCGATGATGTTCACTAAAAATAACCATCATTATTTAGTTCAATGATCTGTATGTGTTTATTGTAATTTTATCATCTTATTTTAATTGTAGCTGGTTCTGGCACTTTATCCACAGACAACATGTTTTTACAGAGCTTTAATACATGAACCTCCTGTAATTTTATCATCTTATTTTACTTGTAGCTGGTTCTGGCACTTTATCCACAAACAACATGTTTTTACAGAGCTTTAATACATGAACCTTCAGTAATTTTATGGTCTTATTTTACTTGTAGCTGGTTCTGGCACTTTATCCACAAACAACATGTTTTTACAGAGCTTTAATACATGAACCTCCTGTAATTTTATCATCTTATTTTACTTGTAGCTGGTTCTGGCACTTTATCCACAGACAACATGTTTTTATAGAGCTTTAATACATGAACCTTCAGTAATTTTATGGTCTTATTTTACTTGTAGCTGGTTCTGGCACTTTATCCACAGACAACATGTTTTTATAGAGCTTTAATACATGAACCTTCAGTAATTTTATCATCTTATTTTACTTGTAGCTGGTTCTGGCACTTTATCCACAAACAACATGTTTTTACAGAGCTTTAATACATGAACCTCCTAAAAAGGTAATACATAACAATACATTATTTCATAGAAAGCTAGAAGGAAATGTTGAACTATATGTATCCGATTAAGTTAGCATTATCTTTGAATAAATTACCTACCGTACTATAATAGTGATTCTGTATGCCTCAAATTACTACCAAATAAAGGTAGTTTTCAAAATATGTCCCCAAAAAATTCCAAAACAAAAGTTAAGACATACAATTGAACATACATCCCAACTGTTTACAGAGATATATGAAATTGTCTTCAACCACCAAAATGTTAAATTTTGTTATAATAGGATATACATGTATTTGAAATAAGGGTCTTGTTGCAAACGTCATAACATAATTTGCCATATACTGTATTTCAAATTTTCTAAGGTTAACAAAAAATTTTCCAACCCAAAAGGTAGAATGTAGTTACGAAAACAGGTAACATAATTACTATATAGTATTGTATGATCTGTTACAGCCGCAAGACGATTATTCTGTTTTATTTGAGGACACGTCATACCCAGATGGCTACTCGCCGCCATTAATGGTAGCACAAAGATATGTTATAGTGTGTAAAGAAGACAAGAAAAAGTGATGTACCGGTTTATCTACCATAGGATTATTTATTATTTTATAAGATAATTACTCTGGATTACCGTAACCAAGGTTACTTTCACGGATGTAGGCATTTTGTAAAGGGTTTATTTACATGATTTACCACATTCTTGTGACATGCCATAATTTTCTTGATGGAACATTTTCATGATTTGATTTCGTTCATATCACGAAAATAGCAAAGCAAAAAAAAATAAATATCAATCAATAAAGGAAAATAAACAAGTTTGCAGTATTTAAGGAAACGTGAATGGCACACAGACATTGTTATAGTGTGTAAAGAGAATAATTATGACACATTGTTGATTACAGACATGAAGACAAGATTTAAAAGATTTAAGATAAGACGACCAGGCTTAAAATTATTTTACTGGTGAAATCTTAATTAATTACCACTAGGTGAATATAGCAGAAATGACTTCATTTTATTTTTACATATTTCACAGAGATATAATCAATTAATGTCATATTAGCTTTTAAGCTGTCTCATAGATGTCTGATGGTAATGACAGTAACTGAAATTAAATGTTAATGTGAGTAAAAATTATTGGTAAAGGACTAGGAAATGAAAACCAAGACAACTAGTTCCGAAAACTTTGCCGATTATAATTTCTGAATGGTTCATTGTTAAGATGTGTACAGCCGATTTACAAAATCATGTGAAAACTTTTTGAAATACAACACAATTACATGTATCAGATTCAAATACTGTTTAGTTTAAATGTTGTATTGTAATTTTTATTCACAAGTGACAGAGCGTAAACATTAAATACAGTACTTGTATAAGTTTATTGTAATACATGTATGTGCATGTTAAATTTTGATTGTATTGTGTGCTCAGCAAATTTTATTACATGTATTAGTGTGTAATGCAGCTTATATTTTTTTATGAGCAATAATGTGAGATACATTGATAAACAAATCAACATTTATTTGGAGACAAACTTGTGTGTTGTTTGTATGTGTGTAAAGTGTATTGGCACAACAGATTACATGTAAAATGACACAAAGATTTATATTTTTATTTGTAAATGTTTAACTAAAACTTGCCGTCAATGTAAGCTATAAAGATTTATAATCATAACAGATTTGTAGTTGTTTTTATTTCTTAGTACTGTAAAATTGGAGAGAAATGCTGACCTAAAAATCCACTATTAATGCTGACATTAATAGGAGACGCAACTCAGCAAATAATAGTTGCTCGGCGAGATTGGGGTTGTTTACTTTATTTATAAAGTAGTTATCTCTCCTTGCTGGAATTCTTTTATATGTAAAGTGATGGTGGGTACAATTGTCCATCATTTGAAATTGACAGACTTATGAAACATCGTGATTTGAACAATCTCTGGAATTGAAACTAGACTTGAATTCTGCCATTCATGATTAAATCATAAGATAGGATATATATTTACATTGTGTTTACAGTATACTGAAACGTGCGACATCGGTCAAATAGCAGATGTTTAAAAGTTTGAATACCCTGGTCAATCTAGCTTAATACTAAAAAGTGCATTTTAACCATTCTTTTACAAAAATATGACATAAAAGGTGTTTTGCATTATGTATTAATAAATCTTAGTAGACATGACATACTATAGGTAACTTAAACTATCACTGATCATCAGTAAAAGGTTAAAGTTCACTACTTCAAATAACAGGTGACAAGTAGATGAAAATAATTGTCCTTTTTATGAAGTTACATTATTAAAACAAGAGGCCCAATAGGGCCTGTGATGCTCAACTGGCAGCTAATTTACATTTTTGATAAATAACATGCAAATCTTGTGAAATGGCATTCCCCCTCCTTTTTACAATTGCAACTGGAACCAAAGTGGTTGGAAACCAAATTTGCATTGGTTTTTCATGTTATTGCTATGTATAGGAACAGAAGCCAACTTGGATTTTGGCTGATATGCCAGACACAACTTTTGGATTACTGTTACTTTTCATGCTGTATTGGGTTAGAATTGGCCAATTCAGGAGAAAATTTTCAATGATGTGATTGAAACAAACATCTTATTTGTTGTACACTGCCTAAAACTGGGTCAACAATTTTTTTTTCAGGAAAGGTGAAACATTAGGTCATAACCTTCACAATTGACTTTGACCTCATTTTAAAGGTAATAACAAGAATATTCCAAAACTGAAAACCCATGTCATTCTCTGATCAAATAGTGCAGATATAACAATTTCAGCAATTTTTTGCATCCGTGACCTTGACCTTTGAACTCATGAGCTTAATCTATACATCAAAATGACCGTTGCATCAATACCAACAATATTCCAATATACATGCCTATACAAAAAGTTTATAGTTTTCAAGATAATAAACCGTTTCAGTATTCTTTCATGTCTGTGACCTTGACCTTTGAACCCATGACCTTAATCTATACATAAAAATGACCGTTGCATCAATACCAACAATATTCCAATATACATGCCTATAAAAAAGTTTATAGTTTTCAAGATAATGAACCATTTCGGTATTGTTTTGTTTCTGTGACCTTGACCTTTGGACCCATGACCTTTTTTTTATACACCAAAATGATCGTTGTATCAAAACATACAACATTTTAATATACATGCCTATATTAAAAGTTTATAGTTTTCAAGATAATGAACTGTTTTGGTATTGTTTTGCTTTTGTGACCTTGACCTTTGGACCCATGACCTTTTTCTATACATCAAAATGATCGTTGTATTAATACCTACAACATTCTAATATACATGCCTATACAAAAAGTTTATAGTTTTCAAGATAATGAACCGTTTCAGTATTATTTCACGTCTGTGACCTTGACCTTTGAACCCATGACCTTAATCTATACATCAAAATGACCGTTGCATCAATACCAACAATATTCCATTATACATGCCTATACAAAAAGTTTATAGTTTTTGAGATAATGAGCCATTTCGGTATTGTTTTGCTTCTGTGACCTTGACCTTTGGACCCATGACCTTTTTCTATACATCAAAATGATCGTTGTATTAATACCTACAACATTTTAATATACATGCCTATACAAAAAGTTTATAGTTTTCAAGATAATGAACCTTTTCAGTATTATTTCGCGTCTGTGACTTGACCTTTGAACCCATGACAATAATCTTTACATCAAAATGACCGTTGCATCAATACCAACAATATTCCAATATAAATGCCTATACAAAAAGTTTATAGTTTTTGAGATAATAAATAAAATCAGAAAGTCAAAAAATTAGGTCATGACCTTCACAATTGACCTTGACCCCATTTTAAAGGTAATTACAAGAATATATCAAAACTGAAAACCCCATGCCATTATCTGATCTTATAGTCAAGTTATAACAATTTAAAACAATTTAAAGCTATTTTACGATTTTTGCAAAATTAAACGCAAAAACGCGTAACCTATTTTTTGTCAGAATTCCACGAAATGTACAAACTAAGAGGTTAAGACCATCTAGAAGCCAAATATCAAATCAGATTTTTCCTCCAATGATTGGTTCTGGAGAAGAAGATTTTTTTAGGTTTTTTCTATTTTTAGTAACGGCAGCCATCTTGGATATCTAATCGCCATGATTTGTACAATCTACAGTCAGACTCTAGCAAGGACCTTGCACAGCAAATTAGGTTTCAAAAGGCCTGGTAGTTTCAGAGTTTTTGCTGTTAACGGACGCACGCACGGACGCACGCATACACGCATCATGCCAATAGCTCATCTGGCTAAAGCCAGTTGAGCTAAAAAAATGGACAGCCAGCAGACACTTCCTAGTTTGGTATTTATAGACAGACTAATAAGGTATGGTCTTTCTGAAAAGTGTGGACCATAGCAGTTGTATAGTTCAAATTGTCATGGCGACTGGTCTAGGAGTTATTCAGATATAATCAATTACTCCTTTCATGTCATATTGGTGCAAATATTTTTAAAGGCCATTTTTCAGAAATACAAATGAAATACAGATTCACTTTTGAACACAATGATACTACAGACATTGCTACAGAAGAAAATAATATAAAAGTGTAATCTTTAGTAAGATTTGTGACCCATGGACTTCGGCATCTTTACCATACAAAGACTGCATATGATGTATCAATTATGCCAGTTGAATATCAAATAATCAGTACAGCAACATATGAAGGCGTAATTTCTGCCAATTATTTTGATTAATAGTGGATTAAACCCCAGTCAAGATTCCTTCACTTGTATCAAGGCAGTCAGTTCTGGAATAGAAGAGGAAACCAAAGTACCTAGAGAAAATCACCTATCAGTTGGCAAGTGAATTGACACACACCTGGACCTGCTCGAGATTGGTTTGAACCTAGGCATTAAGAGGTATTGTGAGACATAAAACACTTAGACCACTCAGCCTCCAATGTTGTTGTAAAATAATGTGTTTTGAATATTGTTAATCTTTTTTATTTGAGCACATGTTCCTTATTTCTTTGGTACTTTCAATGAATCTTGATAAAGTAATAAATGGCAAGTTACTGCTTCATCATAGATTGAAAAACACTAGTTTCATATCGCCAAAAAATAAAATGATTGTGTTATTGAATGTATGATTAGCATTCTTTAAATAATAAACCAAATGCATAGAACCTTTATTAAAAATTTTATTATTGAACACTTAAGTATCCAACAAGTATATAACAATAAAACAACAAACCTTAATAGATTTAGCACGGTGTATAATATTAATTTACATGTATTTTAACAATACATTTGTGTTATTAACTTGACAAGCATAAAATTATTGTTGTTCTTGATTGATAGCAGTGCCAAAAGTCTTCTCCAGATTAAAAAAAATATTTTTTATGACTATAAGGCACAATATCACATGATTAATCTTGCAGGCTTGCATCCTCGTTTCCTTAATTACATCTTCAACGAGATACTTTAACCAGACACTGGATATTCTATGTAACATGTCAGAGACAGATTCCAGTAATCCTTTCACATTTTCACTGATTTTAACATGAACTTTAAAATCTCATTTTGCATATTGGTATTCACAACTGGAGTTGCTATGGAGACTAACCCTTTCATCAGAAGGTCAAGGTCAGGTCAGTTTTCTGGGTCACCATCATCTATATCTTCATCTGGGGCACACTAAAAACAAAACAAAGAATTGCATGTAACCATTTTTCACAGCTGGAATCCAATTGTTACTTAGTCTTAACTTACTTAGGATTTAATATTGGGCTATTTACAGCAAAGTATTAATATTTTCACTCTTGCTTAGTAAAGGTAAATATATGGTAAAACCTGTTTATAAAGACTGCCCACAGGACCCAAAATTTTGCACTTTAAAGACAAGTGTTTTTTATAGAAGTTAGTCTTTATTGAAATATGTAGCAAAGGGACCTTTAACAACTGGTTCTCATGGACAGGTGGTCACTATAGCAGGTGTTACTGCATTATAGAATGGACAATAATCTAAAATTGTAGAAACAATGTTATTATACCTCATTAGAAAAATAAGATACGATCTGTAATTTAATTGGATCATGTGACCAAGATGGAGATAACATTGTGCATCCCTCCTAAAATGTCATATCCCAACAACCCTTCGAAACACACCATAGTGTCGCAATGATATAACCCAATCGATACAGAATCGGTTTTGTCATTCTAATGTTTGCCTCCGATGAGTTCCGATAGGAGAAAAATATGACTGAGAGAGAGATTTGTTCACCTGCAACAAGTCATATATCCATCGGTCTTCACCCTTGGGAATGATGACTTCTTGTGGGTAAACAAATGTTCATATCTTCCTCACTCATGCTCAAAAGGCAATAAATGTATAAAATGAAAGTCTTTACTAAAATCACACTGAATGTTGTTCACCATATTTGTAACATGATAATGGTGGAATGAACTTGAATCTTGTTATGTCAAACTCGGAAGGTATATACTTACATAATATTCTACAAAGCAGACTTGACCATCATCAATTTTAATCATATACTGTAAAGACAGAAAGCCTCTGTTATCTGTTCTGATGGACACACGGGTAGATATAGCTAAAGCTTTGACCGACGGCTTCAATAATGACAATTTATACCTGTGTAACAAAAAACTAAAATTTATACACCAATAACATTAACATACAAATCAATCCTCATCAGGCTGGTGCTTATCCTGGTTTCAGAGGCCTGAAGCAACTGATAGAACAATATTCCCCAGTTGGATGAAAAACTACATACATGTACATGTAATTGGTTGCAAGGTTAACATAACTTACTTGGTGGATAAAATTTATTTACAGCTGGATGCACTGGTGGCAATTTGAAATTACGATAAATGTTGTTCACAGACAAACCACTACACTTGCTTCATCTTACTCAGTTATAAACCTCTGTGAAGCATACAGTGAAATTTATGGAAATAAGTGAAGACATGCTCTGCAAAGCAATGACTTTTCATTCTATTGTTCAACATATGTATATACATATGTTTCTGTTGGCCATTCTATACATTTATTCAATAATTTTAAGACAGCGTGTTTGATCTTGGATCCAATTTCAAATCAGGTTTGAAATGTCAACACATAAATCACTTAGTATTACATAGTTGCCGGGCATAGATCTTTCTAAGCCTACTTGTCTCTATATGAAGGTTACTTGTTTTTTAAAGACGAGAGGATTGAATCTGTACACAAAGATCACTTTTATGCGTTTCCCTTGAGTGGTTTTTACAGCAAGTTAGACTAACTACAAATATTTTCCATTTCAATCAACAATAGACATACCTATTCGTCTGTGTCTGAGTACAGAGAAATGACTCCACCATATCTGAATCTTTGGGGAAATCAGACTGAAATATAACAATAATGAATACAAGTATGATCTCCGACGATAAACTTTACTTCAAAATAACTTTTCAAACATGGTATAATCAAATGCATCTAACAAAGCAAGCAAATATGATCAAAATAATGTCCAGTATTAACATTTTGAAATGGCCACCTGTAAACACAAATTTCATGGTGTTTGCAAGTTGATCCCAACATTCTGCAGGATGGTATAATGAAATATTTATATAAATGTAATCATAACTGCATAACTTGTGCCTCATTTTCTAAAAAATAAAAAGGTATATGCAATCAAAAGCAGAATCCTGAATCCAAACATAAGAGTTAAAAGGAAACTGTATCTAGCTCAGAAAATAACTTTTTTCCTGAAAATAATAATACATGTATTTGGTTCATCAAAAACTAAAACAATGGCAGGGTTCAAGATTGAAACCAGTTTACAGGTCCGAGTCTTGGAACTTTTCAGTCAGATTTATAATATTTAGTTGATTCTCCGATATTTCATTTAACATACAAACTAGTCAGACAATCAAACTTATTTTGGACAATGATGCAAGAATCTCAGCAGGGCTAAAAAATAAATCTGAGACAAACTTTTACATATTCATCAAATTAACACGAGTGACTTACATGTGTACTACCCGCATTACCAAAGGTTGATAATCTGAAGTATGGTGGATCTGGTGATAACATGATCTGTAATACATCACTGGTCATGTCTAACTCGCTAAACGCTTCTTTTAAACATTCAGACTGAAAAAATAAAATATAGCAGATCTAGTGATAACATGATGTAAAAGATGTACCAATGGTCATATACAATGTATAAGGCTTATTTTAAACATTCAGATTGAAGATATAAAATAAGGATTATATGATGACAACTAGATATAGTAAATGTATTATATGTCATTGGTCATATCCTTACTCAATAAAAGATTCAGATTGAAAAAAGAAAACCTGTCGATACCATATTTTGAAGGGACAACTAGGGTACAATGTTTCATTTTTACCACCCAAGGTTCTTCCGTAATTTATCTGGGTTTGATAGGCCCTGTATGATTATCAAAGAATCAGCCTATCAGTGAAACATTGATCATTTGAAAAAACCCATATCCAGGTACAAACACAAAGAATTTAAGACATGACCCACAGTCCAAATAGCATTTTGTCTTTTCAACAAAATTATGGAAAAGATTTTCATATCTGAGGTCTGTTCTCTGATATCAAATTAAGAGATTTTCATTTCCAGGTACAAAATATAAGAATCTTAGACAAGACTTACAGACTATATAGAATTTGCTATTTTTACCTACCTTCATAATTATTTTATTGATAACATTTGTACTACAAAAGTTAAAGTCTAAAACTTCATCAGGTTCTAGTGTCTTTATACTGCAATCTGTTAATACACCTTCTTCTTCTAATCTACAACATAATGTTTATTTTGAAGTTTTATTTGTACAAAGTATGTCCAATCCTACTTGATTTTTAACAGATCCAAAATAAACACCTTATTTCAATAATTTGTTCACATAAATCTACAGATATATGTATCAAAATTAATCAGTTTATACTAACTTACGCCATAGACTCTCAGAAGAGTAGAGTGCTCGCTTCATAAGTGGGAGGTCGTGGGTTCGACCCTTGACCGAGTCTGTCCAAAGACTTGAAAGTGGGTAGTGACTGTTCTTTCACAAAGCAATCGGCATTACGAAATGAAAGTCATGGTTCTTTTGGATGGGAACTTAAAACAAAGGAGATCCTGTGTCATGGTGGACTTGGCACGTTAAAGATCCCTGCTGTATAATGCCATCAGCGCAACACACAGGAAAATTTTTTGCACCTTCGCCTATAGCTGGCAACATCTCGATACAAGTGAAATTTTCTTGACTGGGACATTAAACACCATTACTAAACTCACTCAAAGACCCATTTTTTATCGGATGTTTATACTGCAAATATATCTAAATATAAATATAGCTCTGTGAAAATTCAGACTGGTCTTTTTATTACAAACAAGATTTGTCAGTCATCTTTTATGTAAAACGATGTGTGATTTTCTTTGTATGCAAGACAAAAAACACAACATGTATGATATTACACAATAATTCAAAGGTGCTACATTAATTTCTTTCATTTCTGATGAGTAATTTGTGGAATCGAGTTTATTTCACACACCAGTATACAATTTGTTATTTTAACTTTAAATCAAATTGCCACAAATTCTAAATAGTTTATTAAATTAAACAGAAAAATCACCTGTCATGATGTCACCCATCCAAATTGCATTTTGTAACATGAAAGGAGATATAAAGGGTGGGTCTAAAAATTAGATAATTAGCAATGTTTTGAGCTCATTTTATTAAATGAATTGTTAATTTTAACGAATTCCATTAAAAGTACATATATGTAAAATATATGTGCTTTTACTTTCGCAGACATAGGGTAAATAAACGGTAGTGTAAATACCGGTAATATCTATACCAGTAAAATGAGAAAAACTTACATTAGCAGAAGTGGACATCCATAACCAGCATAACACATTTTAAGACTAGTGGTAACCCCAGGTACTGGACCACTCCCAAATATTGTCAGACATTCCTGTAAATCATAAAATCAAGTCAATTAAGAGAGAGAGACTGACAGAAAGAGAAAGATCAGATTTTTCTCTGAAATATTTAATGATGCATGAGAATTCCATATGTTCATACAAAAAAAATGAAATTTGTATGTAAAACTTTATGGTTGGTTGAATGTTGCTTAGCGTCACATCAGCAAGTTTTCAGCTATTCGTGACAAGAACTATTTTATTACTCTATGGATTAATCTATGAACAATTTTGTGTAAGCATGTGTAGCGCAAGTGTGTTGTATGGTGCTACACCAGTGCTAGCACGCACTCAGGACAATTTTAACATGCTAGCTCACAGAGTCAGTACGCCGCAGATAAGCGTACCACTCCCCCAGTTTATTATACTGATACCAGGTAAATCAGTAAAAAGACAACAGTAAGGAAAATTCACTTTCCCATATGTGGTCTGAGCTGGACTCGAACTCACAGTGGTGAAAGACCCTGGATTTGAAGACTGATTGACGTCTTATCCATTAGGCCCCCGCAGCCTCTGTAAAACTTTATGGATGTTGCTGTATAAAACTTATTTTGCTTTTTAAAAATTATTTCCAAGAAATAAGTAAAAAAGTTTTCCCCGAAGAGAGATGAATAGATTTGAAAACTTAGTAAAATAGAGGCCTAGGTGGCCGAATGATGATTGATAGATCACAGTGCTTCAAAACCATGCTTTGAGTCCTATTTGGGTTAAATCTAGCATGAGAAAATTATGAGTTTGCTTGTCGAAGTTCAATTGCTTCCTTTGGGTACACTAGTTTCCTACTAACTGTCTCTGTATATGTGAAATAATCTTGACTTGGTGAAAGAACATTCAAACAAACAATCTATTACTGGGCAAACAAACACAAGTGAGGAATGGTTTCAAAATGGTTAACTTCAGTATTAAAATTATACAAACCAGAAGAACGGTGAGATTGATTTTGAATGTAATCTGGTCTTCTTTTATGTTAAACTCATGGAACAATCCCTCTTGTATAAATGCATTAGCCTGTACACATTTAGCATCTTCAACTGTAACTTTGAGTCCCATAGAACTGGCAAATACAGTTGCTGTCTACAACAAAATTAAAACAACTTAATTTAAGGAAAGATTCTTATGTAATATACCATTCAGCTGATGTCTGGAACAGCTTTAATATGCAGTTCTGTCAATATCTGGAACAGCTTCAGTATACCGTTCTGTTGATACCTTGAACAGTAATTCTATCAAAAGCAAGCAAATTAAGTTAAACAAACAAACTTTCACCAGGAAAGTGAAGACAGGTGCTCTGGGACTATTAACAGTGGCGGATTTGGGGTGGGGTGGGGGGGGGGGGGGGGGGGGGGGGGGGGGGGGGGGGGGGGGGGGGGGGGGGTGGGGGCCGGAGGTGTGTGTGTGTGTGCAAACCCCCTTTGAAAAATTTAAAGAGAGAGAGAGATATTGACTGATTAAAAATTATTTTCTTGGCCCCCATCGGGCTCTACCCTAGACCTCTCGTCTCTGGAAGCTTGCCCCTTCGGCACCTGCACCTAGCATTGATATAATTCTCACCCCCCCCCCATTTCAAAAAATCCTGGAGAGTTCTCAACCTTCCCCTCCCCCCCCCTCCCCCCCCCAAAAAAAAATCCTGGATAATTCTCAAGCCCCCTTTCAAAAAATCCTGGATTCGCCCCTGATTAATGTATATGCCTTCTTGTCACTGACTGTGTCACTTAAACCCCACTTTTATACTATTGTCTCTCACAATTCTCTTACCAAAACAGTTTGTGACTATTAGCTTTCATGATACTACAGCTGAATATTTAACATAAATAATACCATTTTTAGAAACAACAGTTTGTGACGATTGACTTTGTCATCCCAAAGCACGAGTGTTATAAGGAGAAACAAGAGCACCGCCGAGCGGAGCATTATACGCCCGTGTTATATTGATCGAGTAGTACTATTTACTGAGAAGTATAAGTACAACTAGGATATATGTATGTAAAAATATATTACCAACTCCGTGTTTGGGCCATAACTCGTAACCCAAAAAAGTTGTAATTCAAATTTGCACGAGATATTACCATGATTAAGGTGTAACTGTATAACAAATTTCATTTAAATCCATGTTTGTATTGTCTACTGAATGGAATACAAACCACATGGTCATACATACAAAAATTTCTAAGTTAAAAAAGGGGCATAACTCCTCCAAAAATAATCGGAAAAAGTTGTAATTCGAACTTGCACCAGATATTAATACCGTAAATGTGTATACCAAATTTCATTTGAATCCATAAATAGTTGTAGGCTCTAATGATCGGAAACCACATGGTCATACATACAAAAATTTCTAAGTCAAAAAAGGGGCATAACTCCTCCAAAAATAATCCGAAAATGTTGTTATTCAAACTTGCACCAGATATTAACTTCGTAAATGTGTATACCAAATTTCATTTGAATCCATAAATAATGGTAGGCTCTAATGATCGGAAACCACATGGTCATACATACAAAAATTTCTAAGTTAAAAAAGGGGCATAACTCCTCCAAAAATAATCTGAAAAAGTTGTAATTTGAACTTGCACCAGATATTAACATCGTAAATGTGTATACCAAATTTCATTTAAATCCATAAATAGTTGTAGGCTCTAATGATCGGAAACCACATGGTCATACATACAAAAATTTCTAAGTTAAAAAAGGGGCATAACTCCTCCAAAAATAGTTCGAAAAAATTGTAATTCGAACTTGCACAAGGTATTACCATGGTAAAGCTGTATACCAAATTTCATTTGAATCCATAAATGTTTGTGGTCTCTATTGAACGGAATACAAATTGTTAACAGACGCCCGCCCGCCCGCCGGACGGACAGCACCGTAACATAATATGTCCCGTCATATGACGGGCGTATAAAAAAAGGATCCTTGGCCCAGAGATCAAGCCTGTGACATCACACACTACAGGCAAGTGCTTTACCAACTGAGCTACCCAGACCACCACATTCCTCCTGTTATTTTTTAATTTCCTTTGGTCCCAAGTGGGAATTTCAACCAAATTTCCTGGCAGTGACTTTATATGCCAACATTACTAATCCATCATTTCAGAAGGGTAACACCAGCCACTGAACTATAACAAAAAGGAGAAAAAATGCAGGGTCGAACCAGGGATTGAAGCCAGGACATCCTGAGCTATAGCATTTGAGAGTGCTCTACCAAATGACCTAACCGGAGCACTACACACACAGTTACTCATAAAATTTGATTTACAGTACGTATCAAGTTATAACATCAAAGAAAGATTGTCATAACCGGACAAGAATCTTTAGAGACTAGGAAATAAGAGAAAAGACAGAATGACATGAACTAGGCAATGGTATCCCAAATTATTGACCACATCAAAACAAACCATGTCGTGCTCTGTATACAGGGTTCCAAATTTATGGAGTTTTTAGGGTCTTTTCGGGGTCTATTTTGCAAATTTAAGGCTTAATAGGAGGGACAATTTTAGCAAAAAAAATATTGGTGCAAAGGCAATCAAATCAATAAAACAATAATAAAGGGTAAATCAATAAGTCACCCCAACTATATTGGGGATGACTTAATTACTTGCATGTCCATAGTAACGACAATTGAAGTGGAGGTTGAAGTTAGGTATTCAGGAGGGCCAGGTACCTTTAAATTGCTCATTTCAACGCAACTTATTACTGTAGGAACCGCTGTTTGTGACAGTGAAATATTCTTCATATCCATAGAAAATCAAATAAATTGGAATAAAGATTAATATTTTTCAGTTACTTGCACCTAGTTGTAACAGGAAATCTGTATGACATCCACGATTAGTACAGAATATATCTGCACAGGGTAAAATGTTGACGCTATGGGGATTTAACATGTTGAAAAACCAGGCAAATGGTGGACTCTGTTGTGCAAATGATGTAAAATGTCACCAAGGACATCACTTCTGGTGTAAACATCATCATTTTCACCATGTAAAATCCCCATAATGCCATCATTGTCCTTTCTACAGACATACTTTGTGACAATCGTGGATGCGCATAGAGATTTCCTGTTACGACTAGGTACAAGTAAGTAGAAAATATAAATCTTTAATTTATTCAACTTTATTTGATTTTCTATGGATATGAAGAGTATTTCACTGTCATAAACAGAGTGGTTCCTACAGTAATTATTTATTTATTTATATATATCGGGTCAGGGTATTTAACGCCCAGGAGTAGATTTAACGCCCAGCAAACGCCCAGGAATTTATTATATATGATACAACGCTGAAAATTGGATATATTATTGATATAATAATATTTTTGTTATAAATGAAAAAAAAATGAAAGAAATGTAAAAGATATGTTATATTTATTACATTCCATATAGCGACTGCGGCTGTATTACATATACAAAGGGGGACAACTCTTGAATATGCTTAACTGTTAATTACTCTGAGACAATCCATGGTGCTGCATCCTCTAATTTAGAATTTTAAATACTTAGTGATAAAGTAAAATAATTTACACAATTTAATGAAACGGAAAATCAATATATGTGATATAATCTTGAAATATGGGAAATGAATACTAGTAAAAACAAGAGGCCCATGGGCCTTATACGCTCACCTGATAACTAATGGCTAGCTGATAGATTTAAAGAAAACATAAATACTAAACCCCAATGAATTTTTTCTTTACATCAAAATGATCATTGCATCAATACCTACAACATTCTAATATACATGCCTATACAAAACTTTTATAGTTTTCAAGATAATTAACCATTTCAGTATTGTTTTCGCATCTGTGACCTTGACCTTTGAACCCATGACCTTTTTCTATACATCAAAATGATTGTTGTATCAATACCTACAACATTTTAATATACATGCCTATACAAAAAGTTTATAGTTTTCGAGATAATTAACCATTTCGGTATTGTCTCGCATCTGTGACCTTGACCTTTGAACCCATGACCTTTTTCTATACATCAAAATGATCGTTGTATCAATACCTACAACATTCTAATATACATGCCTATACAAAAAGTTTA
>CM037874.1:7903152-8198152 GCA_021292105.1 Anadara kagoshimensis | reverse complement strand
CACACACACACACACACAACACATGCATTAATACTGTGTAACATTAATCATCACGGATGATGTAGCGACATATAAAAATCCAAGTAAGATTACTTTATTTAACTTTCAACAATCTCAATTATTTTTTCACACTTATACTTAAATAGTCTTCTTAACAATATATCAAATTTTCAGCTTTGTAGCATGTATAATAAATTCCTGGGCGCAAAAAACATTCCTGGGCGTTTGCTGGGCGTTAAATCTACTCCTGGGCGTTAAATACCCTGACCGATATATATCAGTCTATTCACAACCACTTCATATCAAAATACAGACACCCAACTGGTGAAATTCAAGGGCTTTTTAGGACCTTCAAGATAAATTAAATGGCTTTTTATAATTAGACTTGTTTTGGGGCTTTTTCGGGCAAACCTAAAATTTTAAGGACTTTTCTGGGCGTGTACGAACCCTGTGTATATACAGTAAAAACTGCCTTAGCGGCCACCTGGATTTAACGGTCACCTGCCGATAACGGTCAGGTTGCATCCCGCCCAATGCATTTTACTATATATTTCACCTGAAATAAGCGGTCACCTGTGTAACGCGGTCAGCGGCCACTAATTTCGTGACCGGCCACATAGAAGAGCCTGGTTTAGATGGCCATTTTGTCCGTTTATAATGTCACGTGACAGTCGTCACATGATTTTGTTTCCTTAGTGACGATAAGTTGTTTATGATAGAATATAATGGTCAGCTGATTGCTCAGGCATATCGCACTTGTCGGGTCGATTTATATTGTTATATGTTGAAACAATAAAATTATCTGAGAAGTATTCACTTTTTCTTTGTCTTATTTTACGAACATTAAACAAATCGCATTTATTCAGTTGACAAAAATGGACACACCATCTAAACGGAAAGTTTTAACCCTAAACAAAAAATTGATGTTATCAACAAAAGCAAATCAGGAGTTTCATCTCGCAAATTAGCGGAAGAATTTAATGTTGGAAGGACTCAGATACAAAAACATTGTAAAAAGAAAAAGTGAATTCATTGACGATTTTGAAAGTAATGTCGGTCAAGACAGAAAACTTGACAATGGAGTAAATACATGTGATGAAAGTGAGAAAAACTGGGATTTACCTCCTAGTGAATTACTTAAAGGAAATGAAATTGATTCTGAATCTGACAGTGAAAGTGAAGCAGAAAATGAAAAGAATGTGTGTTCTGTGTATGAAGCGAAAAATTACATTCAGGAATTAAAATTCTTTGCAATGCATCATGGCATGTCGGATTTATTAAGTGATGTTATGAGTAGTTCTGATAAAGTTGAAGCAATGTTGGTAAAATCCGTTAAACAAAAAACAATCACAGACTTTTTGCATAAATTATTATTATGTTGACAAACATATTATATATATATATATATATATGGAGGACTTAGGGGATTTCGATCACTTAGTGGATTTTGGAATAATTTTTAGCTTGCTAAATAAAACTAAATCAAATGTACATCAGCATAGTTAATACTAATTAATATGGATGCTTTTATACTGACAAAAGCTCAATCAAAGCATTACACAGCATGTTTTATCTAAATCCCTACCGGTCCCCATTTCTATGTAAACAAAAATGGCGGAAAGGTGAATCCGATCACGTGATGTAGTGACGTATTACACAAGAAAATAAAAGGTTTGAGGCTCAAAACGGGCCAGTGTTAACATAAAACATGAACATTATATCTTACCTCATGTAAATCCTAAGGTAAGTAATATTCCAGCAACCATTCACCCATTTGTGTGTCATCCATCGATTTCATAACAATTAGAACCTTATATTGACATATGTCTATATATATTATATAAATATATATACTGATGCAACATCAATAGTTTTACCCCGGATTTACCTAAAGTGTTACTTAATATACAAACAGTTCAATTGCCAATGAATAGAAATTGACAGCATAATTGCTTCTTCCATAGGCAGTGTTGTTATAAGTTAATCCTCTTATTTATGAATTTAATAGACAGATGAATTGTTAGTCAGAGAGTCAATTGACCAGTTGAATTATCAGTTAAATTATAAACTTGTTTGCTAAATTATTTTTGAAACTACATCTCGGATTGTGATTTTGATTTTCCACTGATGCTGCATACTGGTCTGCAAATACACATGCACTGAATTAATAAGAGGGGGAGAATGGGTATGTGTGTTTTTTCTTATTGGGAATGATAGTAGAATCATTTGAATATTCAGGTCCTGCAATCATCACCACTCCTGGGGCCTATTAAAACTGTTAAAAAAATTGGTTAAAAAATTTTGATGTTCATATATTTGGAAGATGGAAATATTATCATAAAGCAACAGAAAGTACTTTAACCACACTATAAGCTGTTGGACACCATTTTTTACTTTATTTAAAGTGGTGGATCTGGTTGTTTTCAGATACATTTAATTTCAGATACAACTTTATTTTGAGTTTTAATCTGGGGTCAGTTGTTGAAGCCTGATTAATTTAAGTCACATTATTTAGTGGTTCAATTTATGAATACATATACATGTATAGCAAATCACTAAAGACAAATCAATGTCATTATTTATTTGATGACAATACCACCTGAATAAATATATGTGATGAAATTATTTGTGCATTAAAGTGTAATCCAAACAGTGAAAATCTCTATTGTGTTATAAAAAAAGCTCTCCATAAAATGAATTTTGCTGATTTTTCAAAAATAAAAGAACTACCTGTAATAACTAATAATAAGTAACTAATAAGTACATTTTGTACTGTACACCTAAATAGAATTCTTAAATTTTTCCCCCGTCAATCTTAACCGACAATTTTAGTTTTCTTTATGTTCTCTTTACTTACTACATTTTGTACATCACAATGTTTATTTGTGATACTAAAAAATTGGAAGTTGCCTAACATAAATAATTTGTAAATTTAATAATAAAAATATAATACAACAATAATAAAAAAAAAAACAATGAACACCAGGGTGCACAAGTCGAGTTGCAAGTTTATATTCTACGTGATGTGTGATTCACATACAAATATCAATTTCATATCTGTGAGCATTTTGAAAAAAAAAACCTCTGGAAAACTGCTATTTTTAAGCAGCCGGCATTATGAAAAACTTTTGTAAAACTAAACTAGTACTGAAGGTGTAATATATGCAATTTAGTATTTTTCTGTGAAATAAAACATCTTATAATTCAGTACATGTGTATTTGCAGACCAGTATGCAGCATCAGTGGAAAATCAAAATCACAAATCTGAGATGTAGTTTCAAAAATAATTTAGCAAACAAGTTTATAATTTAACTGATAATTCAACTGGTCAATTGACTCTCTGACTAACAATTCATCTGTCTATTAAATTCATAAATAAGAGGATTAACTTATAACAACACTGCCTATGGAAGAAGCAATTATGCTGTCAATTTCTATTCATTGGCAATTGAACTGCTTGTATATTAAGTAACCCTTTGGGTAAATCCGGGGTAACTGTAAAAATATGTTGAGAATGTGTTGTGAACCATGGAGCAGGTAGCGGTTATCACTTTATGGTGTTGAATTGCATTTCTAGAATCAAGTGTTGTATAATCTTGCTCCCCATATATAACAATTATGCTATAACACGTGGTGCCACTTTGCAGCCTCGGTTTTCTTGAAACAGACTATAACTGATGACGTCACATGAACTGATATTTGTCAAAACGCTCGGAGAGTAAACAGACGACACTGGATTGTATTAAAATGATTAGATCAAAAGAAATTGGACATATTGTGATACAAGAAAATCGGGAATAACAAAAATGGCGGTTTTTATCAACATGGAGTTATTTTACCGTCCTAGAAAGTACTTTTGACTATTTGTTTACACTAGTAGAAAAAACGTGCTTCTGACGTTATAAATAGACAATACCGCCTAAAAAATTCGACTGCGCATGCTTGCCATTCGGAATTTACATAAGTGATCGGAAACACCTGGTGATCGAAAACGCCTTACGAGCCTTATATATATATATATATATATATATGAGAAATTGATATAGATAAATAAATATGTACAAATCTAAACAAATTGGTTCGTCTTCATAAATTTGTCTTCTGGAACACAACCTGTCTTAAGCAGCCACTTTTGTTCAGTCCCATAAGTGACCTCTTAAAACAGGTTTTACTGTATCTGTGGTGGATGGAAAATTATCCAAGGCAGGATGTTCCAGCAAGTTTTAAGGACCTGTGCCCTGTCCATGTTTCCACAGATGATATTGAGGTGCGTCAACTGTAGTATTATTGGACCCTTAAAGTAAATATCTTCCGATACACGTTGTGATTTCAAGAATTCTGGTATCTTAAATGACTGTCGATCCTACAAAGTTACCATTTCTACCCTCCCCCTCGTCCACGAACAAAACTCACCTCTTTGAAATGGATTGCTTTCAAGATATGAGACACATTTCTTGCATTGTCAATCTTCGCAAGCATAACATATTGTCTGTCTGAATCTGATTGCTGCGTTGACAGCGCCATTGAGTGATTTTATCGTTGATTACAATACATTATTCGACTTCAAATTTGGTTCGATTCCCGCCATCTTGTAAATCTTCTTGTTCTTGCATGTAATGCCTTCCCTGCTTGGATAACTTTTATAGCGATTCGATGCCAAACATTAAATTTGACACTCCGTTTAACAAACAGCGATTATATTTTTTGACAATCCTAATGAATTAACAAGCTTTTTTAGTAATTTATTTTAAAAGTTTACATGTGGTGGATGTGGCTAGCTAAAAAGGAGGTGCTTATCTTTCTGGAGCACCTGCACTTCCCTGGTTGAAGTTCCTAATTTGTCAGTTTCAAAGTTTTTACTTTGCTTTTGGATTGTGATTGGTACATGGGTAGTATGTTTGTTTTTTTGATTTATTAAGTATTGTCTGCATTAAAATTATAGAACCTTAAATGACTGGAATCAAAAACAATCTAGAAGCAAAGTACAAAAAATGTAAGAACTTTGAAACTGACAATTTAGGTTAAACATGAGAAGTGAAGTCAAGTGCTCTGGAAGGGTAAACACTTTCTGTTTAGCTATAGCTACACCCGCCACATATGTTATCAAAATTCAGTGAAAGGAACATGGAACTATTGCTCGTCAAATATATCGGCAGGGCAATCCTGGACACCGAGACATCAAACTTATGAACAGGACTGTGAGGGCCCTGAAAAGCCTAGGCTTGCAATCTAACCGTGAAATTCAGAACAATGAAGGTTTAAGTTTACAAATATTAGCTTATTAACTAAGAAGGTTTTGAAAAACTGTTTGATGGTATACCATCTCCAGTCTTATGGACCAGAATCATAGCTAATAATGTAAATCAAATAACTTACCATCTCCAGCTTTCATTGAAGAGGTTAACTAAGCCTGTTTGTCACTTGATAATATATCCAATACACAAAAGTGCATTCCATTTTGGTATCAAAACTGGATATGTCAGATAGTTTTTCAATAATCTTAGGGAAAGCAGTTGCTTTCAAGGACACCATTACTCAACTCTCAACAAAACTGGCTGGATCTGACCAAAGACTTAATATGGGTAGAAAATGTGGCGTTAGTGATAATTTACATTTGGAATAAGACATTAAAGTCACTAGTACCGGTACTTCGAAGAGCCTTAATCAAGTACTATGTGTCATTAACAGGAGTGGAGAAATGGAGTTTTATGCCCAGTCAAAATTATTTCACTTTTATAAAGATGGTCCAAGTTCTGGGCTGGTATAAGAATTACTGCAGTACTTGAAGGAAACCAATGACCTTTGGCAAGTGAACCAACAAAACTTTCTCACACTAAGATGTCCCTAAGTGGGATTCAAACCAAGTTGCAGTGATTGATAAGCTGGCCCTTTAGACCTATGATTTCTAGGCCATGTGGTGTCCAGTACATAACTTTCTGTTGGACACTTTGTTCACTGCTCTACATAATTATGATCTGTGTCTACAGAGACTTTGTCACAGTGATCTACATATATAAGCTAGCACTTTGAACTTATGATTTCTAGGTCCTGGGGTGTCCAGTATGTTACTTCCTGACGTAATTACAATCTGTGTCAATCAACAGAGGTCGCTGTCATTTCATAGATAATCCTCGCTACACAATACATGTACATTGCTATCAGCTTATTGTACATGTATTGGTATAAATTTTTGCAATTTCACCAATAGCTAGCAATTTTCTTGATTTATTTCTGCATAAATGTTATGGGTGTCTTTTGGGACACCAGTGAAACCAAGTGTACAAGTTACTGGAAACAATTGGAAAAAATTACTGATGTAATGTAAAACAGAATACAACCAACCACAAGAGCAGTCCATGTACACCAAGTGTTAGGGTCAAATCAAAATAAAACAAATAACCACAGTTGGGACTCAATTTGTATACTTTAATGCTTGTAAAAGTAAACTAAAAGATCACCAATATACTATATTGCTGAGCATGATATAGTGCCATCTTTAATTACATGAAATGTTAAAAATAAATTATTAAGCTAATCACACAGAAAGATACATGCATAGTGAATTAATGAAGATGTTTGATATATTGAATGTAAATCTCTTCATATAAGGGTCTAAGTCTTGGTAGTTCTCTGGGGTTCCTTTACCTACCGGTTCTCTGGGGTTCCTTTACCTACCGCAGTACCACTTAGACCTATCAACCTGATTAGGAAAAACTACCAGATAATATAAGAATGCAGTTTCTCTAGTTTGATTGGAGATGTTCATCTATAAAGTTTAATCAAACTGGTACATACTGGTACATATAATTTCTGAATAAAAATGATGCTTATAAATACACAACCCCAATTAAAATTATTCATAGTTATTGACTATAGATTCAAACAAAAATAAAAAGCTTAAAATAATGAAAGAAGTTTTAATCCATGTACATTGTACATATAACAATTATCAATCATGATATATAAAAATTCTAGTAAATATACAATGGAACTAAAAACACAGTAAAACCTCATTACAATGTCCATAGATATCTTTGCCACTACACTTATCACAACAATCTAAACACCAAAAAGTATTTTCTTCAGATTTTTTATAATGTCTTCCTGGAATTGTTGTCAAACCTCATTATAGCAACAGAATTGGCCTGAACAAATGGTGGCAATAATACAATGAAACTGTTATACAATAAAACCTCATTATAATGTTCCTAAGATCACTTTGCCATCTGGCTTATCACAACAGTATTATGACCTCCAATAGTCTATTTCATACTGTTCTTTATGTCGATCTCCCTGGAGTTGTTGCCAATCCTCTTGATAGAACCAAAATCTGACTGAACAAATGATGGCAATGAAGCCAGGTTTTACTGTACTTTAACATTTCTTTCTAAAAACATACAAAACAACACAAAAACTTGCAAGTTGACATCAGGACTGTTGATTTGCTTAACTTGGTGTTAAAAATGGGCAGTATTCTCAAGCTTTTAAACAGACAATTTTTCCATAATATGTTATAAGATGTAAATCATTGAGTACCGATGATCTCACATGGTCAAGAGATCATTTCCTTGTGTAATACAAGATTTCCAAAATGTCATAAAACACATCTAATTGTTCCTGGCAATTCCATGGATGACTCTGGATGAACTACGATGCAACATCAATGTTGTATGGTAGATTTTGTAAGTTATGTGCAAATTTTAAATGAGCTTTAAGTGATGACCTCCATCTGTATTTACTGTCACAGTGTTTACAAAAGTACGTTGGCGGCTCATGTTTACCCTTCACATGACTATAAAGGGCTTTTTTGGACGCACAGAGTGTCAGACAAAATTTACATCTAAATTGTTCTTGGTCTGGATCCAAATCAGTTTTTTGATGACACGACTCAAAATGTTCTATTAATGAATCATGGGAAGAGCATTTCTCTTTACAAATCGGACAGAATTTGATGGTTAATCTGATATGCTTCCTGCAGTGATTAGTGAACTGAAATTTCTGATTGAAACCTTTTCCACAAGTCTCACAAACAAATTTAAAAGTTTTTTTGTGAATAGTTCTATTATGTAGATTTAAACCATAGCGGCTCACAAACTGTTTACCACACTGATCACATACAAACTGGTCCTGTTCTTCATACTTGACTTTAGGTTGGTGTGTTTTCATATGTCTTTTCAAATTACTACAGCACAAAGTTGAATATGTACACACTGTACATAAGTATCTTTTCTTGCCCTTTCCTTTTTCTTTAGGCTTCAGTGTTGTCTACAAAATAAATAAAATCCAGTTCATTTTAATTTTAAATGTCTCCTGATACCCTGGGTTTGAAATTTAAGCTAGTGTGAAGGTCCAAACTTGTAACCTGTAATACAAAAGTATTTTGTACATTCTTATTAAAAACATTAAAGTTTTGATATTCAGCTGGTTAGAAATATGGCCTAATTTAGGACACTGTCCTTACTTATAAAAAATGACCATGTTTTGTGTTGATACATTTTGTCATAATTACTGGTTGGATCATTGTGTTTATTGAAATTCACCCATGTAACACTGCATGTCACAAGAAGTGACATTTAATTGTATTTGTTTACTTCTAATTTCACTGTGACACATCTTGCAAAGAAAGTAAATTATATGAAATTAAGGCCAAGTGGTACAAATGGATGATGACGTTATGCACTGCGTGTACAAATCTATGCACTTTGATGGTATTATTCTAAGTCCTAACTTAAAGGGACTGTAATAATTTTGATAAATATTTTGCAGGGAATAAAATACATAATATCTATCGATTAAAAATATTAATGAAAATATGCAAGAAAAGTATCATAAATACGATACACAGATAAATTCAACAGATACCAGTGATTCACTGAAGATTTGCCTTTTTATACCGTCAATTGATAAAGACGTTTTTTCACAAAATTTAATTGATGATATCTTTTTTAATATTGTTTCGATTTTCAAAATTCTTTCAGATTTTAAAAATTAAAGATTTTCACATTTTTTCAAACACTATGACTTTTCAAATTTATTTGCAATGACGTCATGAAAATTTATACCGAAATACAGGTGTATCTGCAGAATTGCGTACAGAATTTCTGAGCGACGTATTTTCGAGCTCGGTGGTTTTGAACAGTAACTCAATTTGGCCAAGTAAAATGATTTGAATTATAATGATTTCTTCACTCTAGTCAAGATTTTGTCTCAATATAGTTCCATATCTTTTTCATGTTTCAAATGTAGCCATTGATAATATTTCCTTGACTCTTAACGGCCCTTGTTCTTTCATTTTCGAAGTATCATCATTGACTCTTATTTCGGATGATAAGGCCTTGTTCTTCTGCTATTCGAAGTAATAATGTTTCTGAATATTATTATTTCTATCACAATTATTATTCCATAGTGACTGGGAATATAAATTATCTAATTGATGAAGTAATTAATGTACAAATAATAAAATTAATATAATTACTATAACAGCGAGAAGCACAAACACAACACCCCTAGTTTACGACACAATAAAGTTAAATTTTGCAAGTTTGCCGAACTTTTAGCAATATCGTAAAAAATCACGACATTATTGTTAATTTTGGTTATATTTTCACATCAAATTTAGTCTTTAAAGTTTTATATCGAAAAATCAAGCAAGGTGACATATGTATTTCTTTACATTTTCAGAAAATTTAAATTCAGAACTACATTATGTTAGTTTTTCAAAAACTTGTAGGACAATCTGTTATTTTTCTACACTTTTCCCAATTTTTCAGAGCCTGAAAAAAAATGCAATTTCCCATTAATCCTATGTTAAAATCCCAACATTTTTGACATTTTTGACGCTTTATAGCTGAAAAAGTAAAAAGGTGACCCCTATATGTTTTTACATTTTCAGATGTGCCTCAAAAAGTTTTACAGATATGGAAAAAATCAGAAACTTGTAGGATAGTGCCCATTTGTACCACTTGGCCTTAAAATAATCATGTTACTTTTGCTTTAACATCTTGTTACTTGTCTGACATTCCACAGAAGTAGAAGTACAACAATATCTGAATTCAGTTTGTGGGTGTCATCCGATACATTGATGACGCCCATTGTTTATGAAATTTAGCTATAATTCAGAACAATGTTTGTTGTCTTCTATTGTGAAGTAACCACCTTCAATATATATATATATATATTTGAAGTTCCACTCCACAGGGTATTAACTCAACTTGTGCTTATCCAAAGTCTGGTGTTCTATAATCAGTGACTTCTTTACGTTCTTTTCTTTACATGTATTGTGTAGTGTTCTTGGTCAAATTGGCTGTTACTAAAGTAAAAATTCATTTCTTCCATTTTTGATTCAACAGTCATGTAACCATGTGACCTACTTTTGGTTGCTTTTGCAATGTCATAGATAAAAAATGCAGAATTTAAATACATTTACTATACACTAATTGTAAGTAGTCATGGTTCATAAATTTGCCACACTGCACATCTAACATCATCCTAGCAATGGGGTATTGTTATATATAATTATCCAAAACAAAACATGCCAATCCATGTCTAAATCAAAATCCCAAAGCAAAGGGAGTTAAATGCCTCAACTTTCTGAGTTTCACCAAGGAAATTAGGTTCTGCATGGGTAAGCACCTCCTGTTTAGCTAGCTACACCCAATACATGTGTACTCAAAATTGAGAATGAAATGAACATGGAGTTATGGGATGTCAATGCATGTAAATCCAGGATAATTTGGGATACAGAGACATCATACTTATCAGCAATATTGTGATGATGACCATAACACTTTTTGAGGGTCTTGACAAGCCTGATAACTAAGATACATTTCAGAACTTGTTCTAAATAAATAAAATATATAATCATTGTTTGATGATCAATTTATTTTTGTAAGCCATGTATATTTTACATACTACAGTTTAATTAAAGATGGCAATTTTTATAACTTTCAACGGCTTAGAAAAGGCATTCATAGTGATATAACTAAAACGGCAATGGAAAGCAAACTAAACAATGCTCTAATGCATTTTATGATTTAATTTGCTTTGCATGGCAGCTTAAGTTTAATGATTATATTATTTTGCTTTTTCAATCCTCAAACAAAATCAAATTCAAATTGCTGTTGCTTAGGACATGTGTATATTCAATGAAACAGCCAAACAAATGGCACCATATATATATGTACAATCAATGGAACAGCCAAACAAATGACATCATCAATGTATGTCCAATCAATGAACCAAGCCAAAAATGGCATCATTAAATATATCCAATCAATGGAACATCCAAACAAATGACATCATACATGTATGTCCAATCAATGGAACAACCAAAAAAATGGCATCATTAACATTTATGTACAATCAGTGAAACACAAATGGCATCATCCATGTATGTCCAATCAATGGAACAGTCATACAAATGGCATCATACATGTATGTCCAATCAATGGAACAGCCATACAAATGGCATCATACATGTATGTCCAATCAATGGAACAACCAAACAAATGGCATCATTAACATTTATGTACAATCAGTGAAACACAAATGGCATCATCCATGTATGTCCAATCAATGGAACAGTCATACAAATGGCATCATACATGTATGTCCAATCAATGGAACAGCCATACAAATGGCATCATACATGTATGTTCAATCAATGGAACAGTAAAACAAATGGCATCATAAATGTATGTCCAATCAATAGAGCATCCAAACAAATGGCATCATACATGTAAGTACAATCAATAGAACAGCCAACAAATGGCATCATCCATGTATGTCCAATCGATGGAACAGCCAAACAAATGGCATCATACATGTATGTCCAATCAATGGAACATCCAAAAAAATTGCATCATACATGTTTGTCCAATCAATAGAACATTCAAACAAATGGCACTTAACATTTATGTACAATCAATGGAACAGCTATTCAAATGGCATCATCAATGTATGTCCAATCAATGAAACAGCCAAAAAGTGGCACCATTAAAGTGTATCCAATCAATGGAACATCCAAACAAATGGCATCATACATGTATGTCCAATCAATGGAACAGCCAAACAAATTGCATCATACATGTTTTCATAACGCAACTGACATCGCTGAAGTGATCGATGGCATTCATACTAATTGTAAATATCATTAGCCAAGTGCAGAAAACAAAAACATTGCAAGTAAAGGTTGTTCACAATCTAATGGCATTGATAGAAACAGTCTCTTTCAATATTCATGTAGTTATAACAATAACAAATAAAGTGCCAGAAAGCATGAATGTTACATGTTGCTATTAAGTGTCCGAGTAGTTTGACTCACTTGCAATGTCAACAATTAATTCGCAAATCCATGAGAATTGCCATTTCCAAAATCTTGTTTATACTCCAGTTTATTAAGGTTCTACTATAGCATTAAATATTCAACAAATACACTTATCTATATAAAACATTGTGTACATACCAGTATCAAAAAAAAAAAAAAAAATACATCAAACAAACAATACTAGACATTGTAATAATTCATATATAGAAACTACTTTCTGTTCAACTTGTGGCATGGCATATCAAAATTGTCAAAAAACAAAAGGTTTAACTTGCGGCATATTAAAGTTGTCCAAAAACAAAAAGATTGAACTTGTGGCACATCAAAGTTGTCCAAAAACAAAAGGTTTAACTTGTTGCATATCAAAGTTGTCCAAAAACAAAAGGTTTAACTTGTTGCATATCAAAGTTGTCCAAAAACAAAACTAATTTGTGGCATACAAGCTCATATCACTCATATTACAGTAGTTTGTTTTTTAACTAGACTCTATAACTGTATACAGTTCAATCTTAACCTAGTGTAGCTTGTAAAACTATACAAGAACAATGACGGCATGGCCTCTGATCATTCAAAAAACATAGTTATAAAAACTAAGTTAGGTTAGATGACCAATAAAGTCCAATTTCTGATAAATCAAACTCACAAAGCATTCTAAAGACTGAAAATGCATGTACATGTATATAATCATAGAGTTACATACTAATATTTCAAATGAACCAAATAAGTTACTAATATGCCTCATTATCATGCTAGGTCAAAGTTTAAACTCTTATACTACTCAACTACCGCTAGAAGAACCAATGGTTTACAAATTTTTTTCAAACCGATTTACAATCAACTTTATTTACATGTTTAAGTCAAGAATATTCCACTTATACCAAGTTGTCACTCTTCATCAAAATTTTATCTTAGTCTTTCCTTATATATCTTCCTTTGTACTTTGCCCTACAACAGGATTAAAGTTCACTAACTATTTATATTCATTTCAAAGATACCCCACCTAGTCTCAAAAAGGCAAAATAAAAAAAAGATTTCAGCATTTACCGGTAATCTTTTTTTAAAATTAAAGCATTCAGACTGGACCTTTGGGACAAATTATGCAATAAACAGTGGCAGACATATGAATGTTAGAAAGGGTGGGGATGACGAGCTAGGGGTCTGGGGCATGCTCCCCCAGAAAATATTTGAAAGGTAGCAGAAAATCCTGCAATTTGAGCAAGTGCTAGCTCTTCAACCCCACCCTTTCTAACATTCATATGTATATACATGTTTACCGGTATTTAGTGGTGGAACCAGAGGAGAGATTTCGGGGGTCAGGAACACCCTGCGCCCTTATTTCTGTCCATGATATTATCTAAATACCGGTAAACATGTACATGTATATATTTTCACAATAGGTATTAAGGTAACTATGGTAATTTTCATTCACTTAGAATACAAGCATTTTACTTTTAACTGATATAACTTCTTATAAATCATTAAAAGCTTTCATATATTTTTCAAACGAGCAATGTGACAGATGCTTATTCAAATTTGATTTGTCGGCAAATGTCTTCAAACAATAATGACAAGAAAATGGTCTGATTTTTAGATGGTATGTGTTGATGTGACCTTCAAGATGTTGTTTTTTACTATATACTTTATCACAATAACTGCAGTTATATTTTAACTGTGTTCCTTCGTGAATCTTTAAATGGACTCGGTATTGTTTTTTCCCAGCGAATGTCTTTCCACAATAAGAACATGTAAATGGACATTCTCCTGTGTGTACAGATCGTACATGGGAGTTTAAATCGACATTCTCATAAAATTCTTTGCCACAAATTGAACACTTAAACATGGTTTTTGTATGGAATCTCATATGTCTTATTAATCCTCTTTTGGAGTGATAAATTTTAGCACAGTAATTACACAAAAATTCACTGGAAGATGAATGCCTATGAAGAGCTTGTTTTGACTGAAATACTCCATCACAATATGGATATTCTATTTCCTGTTCCTGTTTAGTTTGACCTTCACTTTCTGTACCAGTTCTTTCATCTGTTTCTACATTTCCAGGATCATCATCAGACATTTCATTCCTGTTTGTGTCCATTTCTTTGTACATGTACATGACAGTTTTGATATTGGCCTCTTTGTCACCGGAGGAAATGTCACAAAATGGACGACCAGTACCTTTCTCCTCTGTACTAGAACCAGGTTCACCATAATGATGACCACCAGAAATCTTTCGTTTCTTCATAAATGTCCCCCAGTGCTTGTAAAAAGAATGATATAAAAAAATAAACAAAAATTGTTTGGAAGTGCTATAAAAAATCTGTTTTCTAATGATACTTTTTGGGCTTTCATTTGACCTTTGAGGCTATGTTTTGACTATTCAAGTTATCTTTAATAAAAAGCAGTTATGTTGATATGATCAGACTCAAAGATTTGGCCAGTCTGATCTTCAGTACTTGATAGAGTGGTAAACATATTTGACATGTATATGCTGAACTGTAATGAAGCAAAATTAAGCTAAATGTACCTTGGATGTTTATTATTTTGGACCAGAGTAAAACTGAAGCCCTGTCTAAACTAACAGTACTACAGAACACTTCAACCTGTCTTAAAGGCCACCTCTATATAAGGACCATCTACTTATAAAAGCCAGAATTGTATCCCAATTGTTCTTTATTTATGTTATTTGAATCTGTATATAAAGGCCATGTTTACATGGTCCCTTGGTTGGTCTTTATAAACAGGTTTGACTGTATTTCATAGGTCATACCATTGATATTGCATGATAAATTAAGTACATATCTAATCCTCTAGTTCTCAAGGTGCTTGGTTTAGTCAGGTTTTACTATAACTATATACTATAACAAGAGATCCTTAGATTGCAAGTCTAAATTTAACTTGATAAATCAGCAGTAAATGGAATATACATTATATAATTATATTGCTTCACGTAATAAACGAATATACATATGAAGTTGTAAAATAAAACAGGAAAATTCCATAATAGCTAGCAAAAATTTTTTATTGTAGCAATAAAAACTTTGATAACCTTGTTCTGACCTTGACCTTTGACCATGAAACAATTTATAAGTTCAAAGGTTCAAATACATGTACTGTAAACTCATTTTTTTCATGGTGTCCATTTTTTGTGGCTCTTACCTTTTCGTGGGGTGATAAATTCCTGAATTGTGGTCTTTGTTTAAAGTCAGTCATGAGAACAACAACTGGGACTCTATAAAAATTACTGATTTCACAATACCATGTAAACAAATTTAATTACTGATTTCACAATACCATGTAAACAAATTTAATTACTGATTTCACAATACCATGTAAACATATTTAATTTTGCATATTTTGCAGTCAATTGTTTTCCACGAAAATTATTGCAGAGTGAAAATCATATTAGGCTTACTGTGTTATATATAGTGCATATTTCAAAAACTCCAAACTACCTGTCAAAATTTCCTATATCGCAAAAATAAATACACACGAAATTAAATATGTTTACAGTATCTAATTATCCTGCTCAATGCTCCTCATTTATATACAATCCCTTCTATAGTTTTGAACCACATGTAATGTGCTATATTATCATCTGAGGCAATTTTGGGGGTAGTTCCATGATGTATCTGTAGAAATGTCAATTCACTATGGCCTATAGTTTTGGAAAAGGTAGATCTAAATTCATTTCTACCAAAATGATTGCACCAATTTAGTTTATATTGACTGCAGGAGACCTTAGTGGGTGAGTAGTCTGAAGTGTGGCCAAGTGGTCTAAGTGTATGTTTATGGATCACAGGCGATAACATTGCCTCTCACCACCTAAATAGGTTAGAATCCCATCAGGAACAGATCATAGTGTGAGAAAGTTTGTCAGTTTGTTTGCTGAAGGCCTACAGTTTACTCTTAGCACTCCATCATCAGCCGTCTCAATATCAATAAAGGAATCTTGATTGGATGTAAGACACCATTACTCTTCTCTCTCTTTCTACAATGACTACATCATGTCATGACTGCTTTGTGTGCTATGTGCTGCACTTTTCAAACAAGACAATAAATAGTTAAGCTATTTCTTCTCTGTTAAAACTACATCTGTTAAAACTTTATTTATTTACCGTAATAATCAAAATGTCTTACAAATTGGTAACATCACGATAAAAGTGAAATATTCTTGACAGGGATATATTATACATATATATATATATATATATATATATAACATATATATATATGTTTTGTTTTGTATATACATGTATAACATTAATTCAATTCTCATTTGTTAAAAACATTTTGATTGGTAAAATTTTTCTGTTACGTTTGCATGAATGGACTGGCTCTTGGTGATGTCATCTCATTGTGGACGACGTACAGAGGCACTTGAATTACTACGCCATAGCATTTCTATTTTTTTACTCGCTACGGCTATATTGTTGTTTAAATTGTTGATTTGTTGTTAAAAAATTTTTAAAAATTGAATTATAAGAAATGAAATTAATTTTTCATTTTGTTATGGAAGCATAAAAGAATTGGACTATTTGCACAGGTAAAATAATTCGCATAACAAAAAGAAATCAAAGTACTGAAAGTACTGAAAGCAGACGGCTCATTGATTGCAAAGAACCTTATCACTGAAAAGAAATGATTGGTAATTGTGTATTCAATCCATTTTATTTAATTCAATATTGAACTGATGGGAAAATTAACATACACACAAAAAATAAATATATATATTGTTTAACATCCTTGGGACAGTAAGGAAACAAAACTTTCAAGAGAGTCAAAATCCCTGGGTTTGAATTTCTAGTCAATACAGTGGAGAAGAAATGTCAATTAACGCCTTGCTATAAAACATTCATATACTTTAAACAATTCAGTTTACAATACATCTAATTCCTCACATGCATTGTCTTATGTCGTCTGTCATTTTAATTAAATTTAAGTAACAAAGAAATCTGATTTTGGTTCTAATGCAAATGATCTAGACTTCAATTTTCTGGTCTGATTTTTATTAACATCATCACAAATTCTCATGCCACATCACCATGAATCATCATTATCAGCTGCAGCAACAGTAGAACTCATTTCACCACCACTACCACCAGTCATCATAAATCTCCTTGCTGCATCATTAACTGGTTTCATCATCATCCTGTCTTATCATCATCATCATGTCACATAATCATCATCATCATCATCATCATCATGTCACATCATAATGAACATTGTGACATTGCCATCATCATCATCATCAGATGTCATCATCAGCATCATTATCATCTTCATCACCATCATCATCATAACTTATCATGTCACATCATCAACATTGTGAAGTTATCCTCCTCCTCATCATCATCACTCCTCATATCACAACATCATCATCACAACTCTTCATATCATATCATCATCATCAACATTGTGACATCATCATCATCATGAATTATCACCATCATCATAATCATCAGGAGCAGATGTTATCACCACCATCATTAACATCTTCATCATCGCCATTATCATCATCATCAGCAGCAGCAGTAGAACATGTGTCACATTATTTACGTGGTTACTTCATCATCATCATCATCATGGGCAGGAACAGAACTCATGTCACCATAATCATCATCATAATCAGCATCATCATCATAGCTTATGTCACATCGTCATCATCATTATCATTGGCAGTAGCAGAACTTAATGCCATCACCTCCACCATTGTCATCATCTTCATCATAATCATCATTATCGGCATCAACTGAACTAGTGTCACAACCACCATCATCATCAACATCATCATAGCTTCTAATGTCTTATCATCATCTGACATCATGGTGACATCATCAGCATCATCGTCACCGTCATCATCATCAGCAGAACTGAATGTCACCACTATTATCATTATTTTCATCAGATCATCATGCCACATCATCATCAAGTGTCATCATCACATAAAAAACCTTCACCATGACCAGCTACTTCCCTTTATTTGCATTTGACACATAAACTTGTTTTCCTTTCCAATGTTTAAGTCATTTATTTAATTCACTATATTCACAATTAATTTGAAGAAAAAAAATAAAACAAAATTAAAAATAATAAATCTTTGTTTTAGTGTAAATTTAAATGTAGTTAAAGTTATTGTGGAATTCATATAAATTGACCAAGTGAGCTTCAAAAGCCTGAATTGCTATAAACAATTCTGACACATCCTATCGCCCCTAAGCTAACAATTTGCATCTCCCAATAACAGAAGTTGTCCAGGTAACTGTCTTTCAGAAGTTTGTTGACAAGAATGGTGTACAAAAGGGGGCAATATTTCTTAATATGATTAATTGATAATAAATTTATTATTATTTGGATAACTGAAATGTCCAACATTATCCTCTGCTGCAATAAAATTACTTTGAATTTAAATATTATTAGGTGGTTGGATAATTTTATTTTACTGATTTTAAATGTCCAGGTAATTTACTCCCGCTGTGGGCCCCACTAAAAGGTGAAAAAAGTCAATACGTCTGAAGAACCAGACACTGTTCTATTTATAGTTGACAAAGTGTGTAAAAGTGTTGATTTATTCAGAGTGAGAATTTTATTAACATCAGGTTCTAATTCACGGACTAATTATTATTATCAAGTGACCACCGGGATTTTTAAGGTAAGAATACCACAATCTCGGACTTTCCATTTTGTCCGTGCAAGTTTATCATGACACACGTGGATTGAAACTATTTATGGATTGAAACTGTTTTTACACTTATTCAATAATTTTTGTGTTCCCGAGGATGGCATTTAAAAGTGACTGCATGTTGTAGACACGGGTGGTCGCTATATAAAATTTGCATTCAGATTGAACTGTAATTTACACTACAATATGATGAAGTTTCATTTTTATTCACTTTAACATGGCGTTATGAACGATTAATGCTGATACACGCTAATTTTGCTTCTCGTAAAGTGGTGAAAATTCTGTCCTGAATTTTCACACAATATCCCCGATTGTCCCGGATAAATTTTAAACTGAAATCCCGATTATGATGCTCAACTCGGCCGTAATTTTCAATTGATGTAAAGGGGGGGGGGGGGAAGTTACATTTAAAGATCGCCGATGTAAAAATTATATTTGTTTACATACGGGCTAGTTTAACCATCCTACGATCTTCTAGATCTACTCAATATTTTATAAACGGACGACGTGAAATTAATTTTATTTAGCCTAACCACAAAAAAATTATTTTTATTTATTACATTTATATGCTTCAGTAGCCAAAATATCGTTTGAAAGTGTCATTTTAATTTAACGTGAAATCTAATTTAATCTGAAAGTGAATGTTCCGCCCACTGACCAATCAAATCCATTGCCTAATTATATATGCATGTACAATGGGAATTCCCGGAACTTTGCGTCCTGTGATGTCTTTTATAATAATTGATTGTAAGACCTTAAAATTATTATTTATTTAAAAAATGGTAGATGTATTTCATAGATTCTATATGGAATTTACGTTATTATTATTTTTTTATTTCATCGAGTATCACGAACGTTAGTGTCGATGTCTTTCTGTGAAGTACAGTGCCGTGTGCAAACTTACGCACATTTTTGCCGATAGTGGAATATATGGCGCTGATGTTTTTCTTCCGGTCAAATCTTCCTGATCGCAATAAAGCTGACGCTGTTAGCGTCTGCTTTAAAAATAGTCTCATTCCTATATTAACTGAACCTGACATCTGATAACAAACTTTATTACTGATTTTATTATTTGCTTTATCATCAGTTATTACATCTTACATAGTTTGAAACTGTTTCTAATCTTGGCAATGATTTAATGAGGTTTTATGCCTCAGTCAAGAATATTTCACTTATATTGAGATGCCACTAGCTATAGGTAAGTGCAGAAATGTTTACCTTAGCAGTGTGCCCTAGACATCAGTGAGTAAGGTCTCTTCTGAAGGACCTCATGACTCATTCTAATCTAAAATGCTGAGTGTTTGGCGAAAGAACGGCCACAACCTATTTTCAAGTATTGGTCAGATCCCAGGTACTCTGACCTCACACACACATGAAGCAAACACTGTCATTTTGAACATTTTCTAAAAGGTCTTAAGCTTACATTACAATGTACACAGAACATTAAAAAGAAATAGTTATTTGTGTTCAATTGGCTCTAAATTGAACTTAAAAAGGCTTTATATTTAAAATCAAAATAACAAAGTAACTTGGTAATAACTCAGTAAATGTGTCAACAGACAGTTGTTTTGTGTTATTTAATAATCAATGACATTTTTATTGCTTTCTACAGAATCTTTGTTTTCACTGACAACTTCTTCTTCATGAGCGATATCATCAATGGATACAGTTACCGGTGCTAAAGATGACAGGTTTGCATCTTTATTGAATGGATAAATCCCACATTTTCGGAATCCGGACAACAAATTTTCTGTGCAAATAGCTTTGGAATAGGCTTTGCACATTAACCCACACATATCAGTTTTGGTGGAGTCCAGGCATAAATGATTAAAGTAAACATAAAGTGGAGGAAAGCAAGAAACATCAAGTGGTTGAAGTATGTCCGAAGTATTAATAGGTACAATGAAAATGAGTATCCTGTTCTCTGTTGCCCATTCCATAACATCAACAGCAATATGAGATGAATGTCCATCTAATAGGATTAAGGCATATTGATCTGGTTCCCGATTCGGAATATATTTGATAAAATGTGTCTTCATATACTGTCTAAATGTATCTATATTTGACCATCCAGTCTTTGAAACTGTCCCACTAACTCCATTTTTTAACAAACTGGGCATCATTTTGGCACCTGGAAAGACAAAATATGGTGGAATAGCTACTCCAGAAGCACTGCCGGCCCCAATTACTGTTACTATTTTAGATTTTGGTGGAGTTCCTGTCTGTTGTTTGATATCAAATTCTGCTGAGGTCATTACAAAAGGTAATTTTTTATTTGGAATGAAACCAGATTCATTAATGTTAAATATAAGATGGGGATTCTCTTTTAAACCATACTTTGATAAAATCTCATCAAGTTTTTCAAAACAATTTTCAACATGTATAATGGTTGCACATCTGGCACTTTCAGACTCCAATGTTCCTGTTTGGACATCTTTAATTTTTGGCCATCTATTTCGGAAACTTTGAAACCAATGTGATGTTAGAGGATTATTAACAGACCGTTTTTGTAGTTGAACAGCATAATCTGATGCTATGTCGGTGAGTTCCTGGCGAGTATAACTATATCCTAATTTAGCCATCGCTGCTATATGGTTGACTAATTTTTCTTCTTCCTCAATTGAAAGCACTGGTGCCCTTCCTGTAGTTACACAGTCGATGTCAATTAAGCCTTTAACCCGATCTCGTAGCGTCTGTTCTGGTACACCGTAAATCCTTGATGCAGAATAAACAGAAAGCCCATCAACATTAACAGCATTATATGCATTAGATAAGTCAATATGGGAATACTGTCTATATCTCCTGTCATGTCGGATTGGAAGCTAAAAAAATAAAATAAAATAAAACGAGTTACAACTGAAATGGGATGCCATTTCAAAAGTGTCCCCCAAACAAACCCCAAATTCTTTTGGGGGACATAAAAATAACTCAATATGATAGGAATTAATATATTCCTGGTAACCTTTAACTTACTGTGTATAATTAACTTCATATTTCCCTTTATATTTGGTAAATACATGTACCTCTTTTTTTTATTTACCAGTAATACCTAATATGGTATTTCATGTTCACCAATTTTATAAATCTTTTGCACTATCAATTTTATATCTAAATATTTTCAGTATCATTATTTTTTATTATTGCTGTTATTATTATTACATGTATTGTTGTTGTTGATGTGTTTGTCGAAGTTGGTCTTTGGTTGGATTCTGTGTCATTATACTGCACATATGAGTATCACAGCAGGAAAAACATAATGGCAGTTTTTTTTTGGTTTTTTTTGGTTTTTTTTAAGTGTGTATGTGTATATCTCCCACCTGAAGCTATATCTTGTTATATAAATGGTCCTCTAAAGTTTCTTTTTTTTGGCCTCATAGTCAAATTAAATACCACAGTACTTGTCCTAAGTATGCAGCATCTTAAATACCTAGTAGTATAGCTAGTGTATGCTCATTTAAGAGTAGAGTGAAGGAATGGTGTTTTACACCCTAGTCAAGATTATTTAACTTATATATCAAAGGGGTCATGTCTAGGATGGCGGAGAAAACCAGAGCCCCAGAGAAAAGCATTGACCTTTGGTAAGCAAACTGACAAATTTTTCATACTATGATCTGTATTAAATGGGATTTAAGCCTAGTTGCCGGCTCTTTAGACCATTTAAAAATCAGAGGTTCTCTCTAAATATATCTAAGATGCAATACTAGATGGACATATCATAAACAATGCAACAAAATTACCATAACATAAACCATGTTACACTAGATGGACTAACTTATACAGTCAAACCATGCAACACAGAAATTAACATATCATGTAATCATCGTGGGGGTGTATTATTAAAGCTCTCCTGATAACATATTACATTATATAGAATCTGCAAACTTTCCCGTAGAGGGAAAAGCTGTCCTGATAATATGTTACATCTACCGGTATATGGAATCTGCAAACTTTCCCGTAGAGGGGAAAGCTGTCTTGATAACATGTTACAAGTATAGGGAATCTGCAAACTTTCCTGTAGGGGAGAAAGCTGTCTTGTTAACATGTTACAAGTATAGGGAATCTGCAAACTTTCCTGTAGGGGAGAAAGCTGTCTTGATAACATGTTACAAGTATAGGGAATCTGCAAACTTTCCTGTAGGGGAGAAAGCTGTCTTGATAACATGTTACAAGTATAGGGAATCTGCAAACTTTCCTGTAGGGGAGAAAGCTGTCTTGATAACATGTTACAAGTATAGGGAATCTGCAAACTTTTCCGTAGGGGGAATATTATTAAAACTGGCCTGAAAGCTTGTCATATGTATACAGAATTGACAAACCTCTCTGTAGTGAAATAATAATAGAATCTATCATGAGTATCCATGTAGGATAGGGAAATCTCACCCGAGGGGTTGAATATTTCAGTCGGAGACGAGGCTTGCCAAGTCTGACTGAAATATTCAACCCCGAGGGTAAGATTTCCCTATCCTACATGGATACTCATGATTGATTTTTTTCTTCCATTTTAATGACAATTTTTTGTTTGAAGTATCAGTCACATCGACATCGACGCCATTTTTGTAAATCTAACTTTGTTATTTAACGTTTTTACATAAAAATAAATATGACCATCGAACAGAATGTACCTGATTTTGGTTTATTCAAAATGTATAAACTAGAAAACATAGCAATTTATTCTAATCTCCCAAAATAAACATTTGAAATGCAGTGAAAATTTCTAAATTTTGGAGACTCAGGTGTCATTTTCCCACAAGAAGACGTCATGTCTCCACGATATGACATCATAATTTCTACCATCGTGTATTCAAGTGGAAATCTCTATTTCAAACATAGGAAGATGGAAGAATAAGCTATCTACACATCAATGAATAAATAAGATGATTATTAACCATTTATTTGCACCATTTCCTTGTAAGGCTTTAATTATAGTATTGCTTCTTGCATAAAATCATCAAAACCAGTATCAATTGTTTTAACAAAAACATGTAACTTCTTACATAGGTAATAAAACAAAACCAAGAGAGACCAAATAGGGCCTGAATTGCCTGGTGTGCATTAGCCAAAATCAAAGAAATTTTCAGTGGTAGACATCTTATGATTCTATATATGGAATTTGAGGACGACAAAACTTTGGTTAATGAGACATCATTTTTAGCATTTTCTGTATAAGGTCATTGTGACCTTGAATGAAGGTCAATGTCAAATCTATTTGCAAACTTTGTAGAATTTAACATGCTGATTAATATGTTTATTCAGTTTGAGGATCCTAGGTCTTTTAATTCAGAAGTCATTTTAGTGATGTTACACTTATGGTCACTTTTTCAGCAATTGTGACCTTGAACATATCGTAAATAAAGGTCAACGATTTTAGGAAACCTTAAATGGCATTTCTTGTGGATAATTCCCCTAAAGTTTCATCAAAATCTGTCAAGTGGTTCAGGAAAAGAAGTTGTTTAAATAAAGTTTACAGACACATACACAGGTCACATCATACCATAAGCTCACACTGGCTTTAGCCAGGTGAGCTAACTAGCCACCGAAGTATTAATATCAACAAAGTAATGAAAATATCTCCATGGCATGAATTCAACTATTTAAAGACTGATACAGGCCATGATAACATATATATATATATATATATATATATATATATATATATATATGTATCAGTCCTGAACCAAATGATTTACTTGATGGTAAAGTAATGTAACTTCAAAAGGCACCAGTTCACACTTGTCATGAATCTGCTTTTCTATAAGCTGGTGTACAATAAAAAAAGGAAAAATCAGACTGTCTATTTCTGTTCAGTGTTCAATCTAGGATTGTTTCAGTGGGTCATTTTCAATATCTTTTTCTAAAACACCATAGCAACAGCAATGTTGTTTATGTTATGTCAAATGTTGCCTGCTAAGGCCTTAAGGCTTAACAATCAGGTCATTTGGCAAACTAAAGGATCAATGGCCCCAAGGTCCCTTCGAGGATGAATGCTGCTTGTTGAGTGGCATCACAAGACTTTTTGTGAGATTTGGCATCACAAGACTTTTTGTGAGATTTTAATGATTGTAAATATTTCAGTTGTTTACCACAAATCTCACAACTGTATTTTCCTAATGAATGAACTGTGTCTTTGTGCTGGCGGAGATATTTTTTTGACAAAAAGCTCTTGTCACACATATCACAAAAAGCGATATGTTCATGGTTTTTACCACAGACTTTAAGATGGTCTGGTAAATTCTTGAATAATCCACCACATATTCCACATAACTCCTTTGCATTTGTGTGAACATTTTCATGTCTTTTAAGAAAGAACAAATTTCTGAAGTTTTTGTTACAGATTTCACATTGTACTGTATTTTTCCTGTGATAAAATTTATCATGGTCAAAAAGTGCCCCTTTACTTCTGTATGTTTTTCCACATTTATCACATATGTAGCTTGGTTTTTGTGTGTCGTGTATTTTTTCATGGCGTAGTAAAAGATACTTCTCCCGAAACTGCTTGCCACATGCACAAATAAATAGTTTGTCATCTGTGTGCATCAGCATGTATCTCTTTAAGCTCCCTTTTGAATGATATATCTTGCTGCATATTCCACATTTAAAATTTACTTCTACCACACCTAACACGTTCATCTGTAAAAACAGCATACATGTATATTCTGATTCCGTTGACGATTCAGGTATAATAAGACAAAATATTTTAACACTGTTGTCAATGAAGCAACATCCGAAAAATTAACTTATTAACTAAACCACATGTTATATAGTTACATACTACCAACATGAATATAGATAAAATAACTTGTCTACAGGCTGAAGTGAATAATATTTAGCAATTCTCACATATTTATACTGAATGACAAGTGATCCTCACATGCTTGTCATCACAAAATTGTCCATATTTACTCTTTTTGTTTAATTTTTTTTTACTAATGGTCTTGTTTGCAAGTGTGTGTGGGGGCTACTTGAATCTATATTCTACTCAGATTATACAGACATACAGCGGCAATGGCAAGATTTTGGTCAAAATATGACAAAATGTACGCATCTGCTTTGATAGACTGAAACCAAACCAAAGTGTTTGAAGAAACATCTGGTTCACTTAATAAGTGGTTAAATACATTGGGATATGTGATCAAGGGTCTTTTGTTCCATAAGGTATAGGATAATCGCCATGCTTATGATTATTAAATAATAGTATGACTTTTCAATTCTCATATGCCTGTTTTGCTATATTCACTGAATGTGTTGTACTTGTGTTGGTACGAGGGTTTCCTGTTTTGTTGTGTACACAATGTGTCAAATGTAAGTTTCAACTAAAATGTTTTTTTCTAGTTTTTAATTGGAAATTAAATGTTGTGTAAAGGTTGTAAAAATTATTTTGGCATACACTACTGCACTTAATTATTGCAGAACACTTACATTTCTCAGGTTAACTCTGAACAGTTTCACACAGCATGATAATTTTGCTCAGCTAGTGTTTTTTTCATTATTTTCTCAGCCTTGTGGATTTTCTTAACAGTTTATAGATTCTATGTAAAGTTTTTATTTCATTGCAGCTTTCAAAATCAAAATCTTAACAAATCTTAAAAGATGTGTTAAAAAAGTATGTCCATTTTATTTTCAGATTAACATAAATATAAAACATTAGGTTATCAATTGCTGCGAGTCTAGGGTTTTCCTTCCACAGTCCACACAAATAAAATAAAATGTAATATTCAATCAATTGGAGTGACAAGATTTGAGTTGCTAGAGATATCATAATGATGTAAAACATGTATAGTCCGTCCACAATCTGATGGCAGAGTGTTTATAAACACAAGAAGTTTAAATAACGCATAAATAGGTGTAAGTGGCGTATGGCCATATGTGTATAATCACGCCGGCTTACACCTTTTTCGTTACAATTACCCTAATATTAAAATAGACTCGCTGTATACTCTGCCATCAGAATGTGGACAACCTATACTTGTTACATACATATTAATCATTGCAGGGACAAAATTCTGTTTTATTCAATTTGAAAAAAAGACAAAAGGGTAAAAGATAATATTCATATTCAAGATAAAAGCTACCAGGGTAGTACATAGCTACCAATACATGATGACATATCAAAACATAAAGTCTAATCTACAAAAAACATCATTTCATTACAATGCAAAGAATAAGATCAGACAATATACCTGGGAATAATACAAAGCAAATCACTGATACACATGCACAGCAAGATAGTGTGACAATACAAAGTCAAGTAATACCACAACCACATTTGTATTTTGTCTGCTCACTATGTTTATTTTTGGTATGTTGTTTTAAGTAAATTTCGGAAACAAACAATTTGTCGCATACATCACATTTACCAAGTATATGTTGGGTACTTCTGGCATCACATTTACCAAGTATATGTTGGGTACTTCTGGCATCACATTTACCAAGTGTATGTTGGGTAATTCTGGCATCACATTTACCAAGTATATGTTGGGTACTTCTGGCATCACATTTACCAAGTGTATGTTGGGTACTTCTGGCATCACATTTACCAAGTATATGTTGGGTACTTCTGGCATCGTTTAACATGAGACTCTGTTTCATTAATTTATTACACTTGGGGCATTGCTCTATAGTAGGGTTGTGTTTACTGGAATGTCTATTCAATGCATACATGTCCTTAAACGTTGCACCACAAATGCTACAAATATAGCCTTTTTCTTTGTGAACATTCTTTATATGTTTAGATAAACATAGCGCTGATGGAAGCTTTTTTCCACAGAGATCACAAATTTGAGGATCATGTATTTTATGCTGTCTCTTTACATGCTGCTTAAGTTGTTCCTTCATAGCAAATTTCTTCCCACATTCATTACAAGTATGTGATTCTCGACGGCATGGTGCGACTCCAAATGTCATGTCAAATTACTTTTATGTTTGGTGATTTTTCCACAAATGCTGCAGATAAACTTGTCTTATGTTGCCTTTTCCTTGTGATTAATTATATCACTTTTTCCATCTGGAAAAATAATTGTCTTTAAAGATGGAGAGAATGTAGAAACTTAACCATATTTCCTGGACAAAAACTTTTTGAAGATAAACATGCATTTTAAAACAAAGTCAAATAGATAAAATACTCAAATAAACTGATTTGCTATTTATTGTCAATGGATTTCACCAATGTACCACATGATCAATACCACTTAAAGTTTGTGCGGAATGTTTTGGAAAACAAAACCCTGCAAAAATATTATTTCTATGGAGAATCGCCAACTTGTGCTACTCCATATCCAATAGTTCTGTACAAATGTTAGGGGGCATCAAGTGGTTCTTTGGTATAATCCATTGAATCACTACCTACAGAACCAAATATTCCACTGTAGAAAGAGATACTACCTAACAGAATGAGCTAACCCAAATGTTTATTCATAATAGTAAAATTGTCATCAGATGGTAATAAATGATATGTGTTTGATTAAACTGACTGTAGAATAGAATATATTCGATAAAACCAAAAAATGATAAGCTTTTCTTAAATTTTGTGTTACCAGGTATTTGTTAAGTTCATTTTCAGAGCATTTGCTAGAATAACATCATCAGTCAAACCGAAGATGATAGTCTAAATAGAACTAGTACCATTCAAATGCATTACTGACTACTGGTAGAATTGTTACTACCTATGTATGTAGCTTTATGAGTTAAATGTCATGACCAGGACTGCATTACATACAAATGTTATTACATATATATTGTACATTAATATTATATCTCTAGCAACATATAACTTGGATTAAATCATTCAAAAAGATCGAAAATACATATTACCGGCACTTTATTATTGCGGAAACCTGCTGGATTTGTTAAGATTTTGATATTGAAAGCTGCAATGAAATTCAAACTTTACATAGTTAAGAGTCCATGGCAGATAAATATTTTAATTTTTACCACATTTTACTATCCAAGGACCTTCCACACAAAATTTTGTTTAAATTTGGCCCTGTGGTTTCATAGAAGATGCACACATGTTACTATGTCAAAAGCTCATTTTGGCCCTGCCAGACGAGCTATAAAAATGTGTGCCAGACCAATCATGAACATGATACAATACAAAACACATTCAAATATATAAATCAATCAAAAGTTATGGCACATATGGGTAGAAGATTAAAGGATATAACAAAATAATGCATGACCCCTTCTTAACCTTGATATGATTGTGTAGTGCATTACAACAGTGAAAAGAATTATAACAGAAACTTATGCAAGCATATCGGGAAACTTAATGAATAAATTGATGTGTTACTATAGAAATTCAAACACTTCTAGAAATATTAGATCCTTTATTTATTTGTTGTGAAAATTGTTTGATGTGCCAAGGAAAAATTTATGTAACTTCTTGTAAACTGTATGTACATAGTTCACAAACACGTTAAAACTTAATTCATATATGTTCATATGTTCTTTATCATTTGTATAAAGTCACTGATAGGACAGAATGTAAGGTATTATTGCGCAAAAGTATCTAAAAATTAAACTTTAAGGGGCTATGACAAAGTATCTCCTATTTCTGGTAGCTGTTTTACAAATGGTTAGTTTGTATGCTGCAAAATTTATAATGAATCTGTTAATACAATCAAGCATTGTTTTGTTGTTGGTTGTAATCCAGACAGTTTCTTCTATGGAACTTGAGATGACTACGCCATTTAAACAAATTACCACAGGCACACTGATAATGTTGATTTTCATGTTGACTCCGGTTGTGGTCCCTAAATGATGCCCTACAACTGTACGATGTTTTACAAATTAAACATTTAAATCGTGGATTTCCTTCTCGACAGTGTTTGTAATGTTTCTGCCAGCCGGTTTTTGTAGAATATTTATGGCCACAATTAAGAGGACAGACATATGGCTGTCTGTTATAATGAATGTTCATATGATCATTTAGCTGCTGCGGTCCGTAAAAACACTTGCTACATAAACTGCAGATAAATGACCCTGACATTTTATGAACCATTTTAATATGTTTTTTAATGGAGGATTTATTGACATATTTACCACAAATGTCACAAATAGATATTGACTTTTCTCTTTGCTTAGGTTTGGAGGTAGACAATAAAGGAAAGGGTGGTAATTGAGATGGCTGCACTTCTTGTTCAGAAAGGTCTAAAATAGCCCCTTCAGTTGAACTTATATAGTCATCCATACTAGTAACCTGAAATTAAAAATGAAAAACAGTCACATGATTATGTCTCATAATATGAGACGGACATACAGTTTTCAGGATGACACTTGGAATGTTTCTCTCATTATCATACTACTGGACACTTGGAATGTTTCTCTCATTATCATACTACTGGACACTTGGAATGTTTCTCTCATTATCATACTACTGGACACTTGGAATGTTTCTCTCATTATCATACTACTGGACACTTGGAATGTTTCTCTCATTATCATACTACTGGACACTTGGAATGTTTCTCTCATTATCATACTAATGGACAGAAAAGTTTACATTTTTAACTCTTGCTTCCTTTTTTTTTCTTTTTAGTATGTGGATCTGTCTGCTCAGTGCCCTTAAAAGTCGGAAATTTTAATCATGGTAAACAGTAATTTCAATTTGCACATTTATCTATAACTTTCTTTCTTTTTCTCTCTCTCATTTTTTGGTACATGCATCTGTCTGAAAGGTGTCCTTTAAAGCCCATAAAGACTTTGTGTCTGTATCTCTTTCTTTCTTTCTCTCTTTTCCAGTACAAATATATGATTGTCTGTTTGATTGATTGAATTTGGTTTTATGACCCATTTAAAGACTATTTCACTTATATTGGGACATTTCCAGTTACAAGTGAAGTTGCAGAAAGTTATACCTATATATATATATTGATCTCAAAGTAAGGTGCAGTAAGTGTTTTTAAGCATGCCACATATACAGTAATATGGCACATGTTTTCAAGGCCTTCATAGAGGCTAACCTCATTCCTTAATCACGATGCTACTTAAACAATCACTTCCTATTTCCAAGTCTTGATCACACATGCTAGGGTTCGAAAGCGACCTTCCACATACAGAGAAAGCTGACATACATCGTTTGAGATATACAATAAAATCTGTCTATAAAAACCACACAAGGGAACAAGGAAAAGTGGCCTTTATATACAGGTTTAAATCATATGAATGTAGAACAATTGGGATATAATGCTACCAGCCTTTATAACCAAGTGGCCCTTATATAGAGATGGTCTTTAAGGCAGGTTGAACTGTACAATAAAACTCTGACACATTGCCATAATTTATTCAGTCACATTTTGGTGTTATAAAGGAGGTTTGTCAATAAAACAAGGTTGGCTTCAAAAAAAGATAAGGATTGTATTTTGGGACTTCAAAAATAGTCTGGCAATAAGCAAGGTGACAAAGTTATTATTGGGTAATAAAATGAGGATTTAGCATAATAAACATATGTGTTGCTTGATTTTTGTTTATTGTTTAATAAACCAGCACAAGGCAGATTGAGTGGTTTCAAAAAAAAGTTTGTACACAATCTATATGTCATGATTTTACTATATGAATATACATGAATTGAAGTGTCTGTAATATGTTAGGATATATGTACATTATCGTTTTTGTATCAACATATGATTTGTAAATAACCATTGTGCAGTCATTATACTTTATTATTTTGTAGTTTTGTTGTATTGTTGCAGTATAAAAAAGGTAAATATGCTAAATAATGTGCCCGTTTACCTGTCTAAGTTAACACTTGATGATCAGTATATGTATATCAAATACTGTAAGCATTTTTGTACACACTACATACCGTATTTAGACTCATATTGCAATTCTTAGTTCCTTAGCCTACTGATGTAATCAATCGCATGATGACAGAAACAGTATCACTATCGACATATCTTTGACAGAAACTGTATCACTATCAACATATCTTTGACAGAAACTGTATCACTATCAACATATCTTTGACAGAAACTGTATCACTATCAACATATCTTTGACAGAAACTGTATCACTATCAACTTATCTTTGACAGAAACTGTATCACTATCAACATATCTTTGACAGAAACTGTATCACTATCAACATATCTTTGACAGAAACTGTATCACTATCAACATATCTTTGACAGAAACAGTATCACTATCAACATATCTTTGACAGAAACAGTATCACTATCAACATATCTTTGACAGAAACAGTATCACTATCAACTTATCTATGACAGAAACTGTATCACTATCAACATATCTTTGACAGAAACTGTATCACTATCAACATCTTTGACAGAAACTGTATCACTATCAACATATCTTTGACAGAAACAGTATCACTATCAACATATCTTTGACAGAAACAGTATCACTATCAACTTATCTATGACAGAAACAGTATCACTATCAACATATCTTTGACAGAAACAGTATCACTATCAACTTATCTATAACAGAAACTGTATCACTATCAACATATCTTTGACAGAAACTGTATCACTATCAACATATCTTTGACAGAAACTGTATCACTATCAACATATCTTTGACAGAAACAGTATTACTATCAACATATCTTTGACAGAAACAGTATTACTATCAACATATCTTTGACAGAAACTGTATCACTATCAACATATCTTTGACAGAAACAGTATTACTATCAACATATCTTTGACAGAAACTGTATTACTATCAACATATCTTTGACAGAAACAGTATTACTATCAACATATCTTTGACAGAAACTGTATCACTATCAACATATCTTTGACAGAAACAGTATCACTATCAATGTATCTATAACAGAAACTGTATCACTGTATATTTTGTTGACAAAATGATAATCTTAAGTAATCTTTTTTTTCATTTTAATACATGTATTATAATCAGTTAGAATTAAAGTTAACAAGATGCTTTATAATTCTGAAAGCAAATCTCATGTGGATTCAACTGATTTGTCCTCTTTGTTACTTCAGTAACAGATGTAATTGAAACATACAACTTTGTTTCCTGCTTTGTTTTAAGTTCTTTGACATCAAGATAATGTAATTTTGTATAAAATATAAATATGAAAACAGAAAAATGAGAATTAACCAATTAATTATGTTCTCTTCATAAAATTTTACCTAATTTCCTTTTTTTCACCCCATGTGACAGAAATTGCAACTCCCTGCAAGAAAACTTTTGTTCCAGCAAATAGCAAAGTAGCATACAGTCAGAAACCAAAAACATTTATCTCTTGAAACAGTTGAGGACTGTGTTTAATTTTTCATCAAACCCTGTGATAACTGAACTCAGAGTAAATAAAAAACCTGTCTACACTGATCGACTGATTGTCTTAATAAGGACATACTAGTATTGGCAAACAACATTGACCTGTCCGTTTGACCTTTAATTTGGAATATTCACATAGAAAAGTCTACCTTATACATACGTAGTAGTAGGATTCACAGTTAATAATGTATACACATGATAAGTGATCAGTGTTCACATTATGTATATAAAATAAACCCTTGTGATTCCTATATATAAATGCAGTTGCCCATAATATTTAAATTAAAGGTTAAACAGACAAGTCAAAGTTGTTTACCTATACCATTAATATTGTTTATGTAAATGTGTGGCATAGTGGTTAGTGTTGTTGACAATTGTTCATCATGCTAAAGATCCTCAAGATGTAAGTGAGACCATTTGAAATCATGGCTACTCATGAATACATATATGGATTTTTAATGTTGACTCGTGGTTTTCCTCCCACATTTACACTTCCTGCAGGTAGAAATTCAGGATTGTAGTGTGACAAATTTGACCTGGTTGTATGACCTTTAATTTTAATATTAGATTGGGCTAATAGACTGCATCATTTAGGGAAGACAGCATGTTTCATTACCATAAACCCCCGGTACCCAGTATTACTATCATCTTTCCTTATATATCATCTTTATATAGCCCCTAAATTACACAATAGATATATATGTTTTAAAATTCAAATTAAACGTCAATTGACCAGGTCAAACTTGACAAACTATACAAGACTTCTTAGAACTTAAAAACATCTTAGCTTGCCTGTAATACATGCATCATAACACAGTGGTTTTGTTACATTTTTAAAAACTACCTCCTGCCTTTTTAAATTGGGAAAATTTGAAGTTCTGAAATGCAGCAAACTGCTTAATAACATGCATACAATAGCATTGGATCCTCATTGTAACGATGTTACATTGTAACAATATATAACATTTTGTGGGAAATGACAAATAAATTTAATTTGCTAGTATGGCACTGTTATGTCAGGAATTTTAGTGATCAAATTAGGAAAATTTAGTCATTTTTCCCAAGGGGAAACCACCTTTATTTGGTAATTATTCTAGGCAAACAAAATCATTGTTAACAGGATAACAAACTACACAGTCTGATGTTTTAAACAACATATGTAACTTACACTGTAACTAAACAGAACAATTTTACTATCTGTAGTAAACTTTATTCTCATCTACATAGGGGCTTAAGTGGCCAAGTGGTCTAAAGCGTGAGCTTGAAGATCATAGGGCTACTCACCACCTACCTGCAAACCCCACTAAACACAAATCCTTTTGTGAGAAAATTTGTCAGTTCTCTTACTAAGTGAAGGTTTTTTTATTACAGGCACTCTGGTTTTCTCACCCATTCTTGAGTTGACTGCCTCAATATATATGCGAAAGAATCTTTACTGGAGCAGTAAAACTCCACTCTGCCTCTATAAATAGTTATGGTGTAAGGAAAGTTCAAATAACTTCGTGGATGTGGAATAATTAGCCAAACAAAAGTGATTTTAAAGTACATCAACGTAATTAGTACTAATAAACATGGATACTTTTATACTGATAAAATCTCAACCAAAGCGAAAAAAAACAGCATGTTTTATCTTTAATTACTCAAGGTCCCATTTTAATGTAAACAACACGGCATATAGTTATTTTGATCACATAATGTAGTTATGTATTACATAGGGAAGTGTTTGAGGCTCAAATTGGACAAGTGATCACATGAATTACAAACATAAGGGCTCAAAATAAGGGCAAAGTTGGGTGATACCTTTGCTCTATTTCCAAAAACTTGAATTATTACTTAATATTTCAGCAATTATACACTGTACTGATTTTCTCTATGTGGTTATTTTATTCATTTTGCGTTGGAGATATATATTTGGACCGAGTCACAATGGTTTCAATACAGCCATCAAGTTGTCTGCTACTTGTTTGTATTTTGATTAAGTTTGTTGCCTAATAAGCTAACATTATGTGAAGCCTAATTCCACTAAGTTAAATTATGTGAAGCTTGATTCTACTAATTTAACATTATGTGAAGCCTAATTCCACTAAGTTAACATTATGTGAAGCCTAATTCCACTAAGTTAACATTATGTGAAGCCTAATTCCACTAAGTTAACATTATGTGAAGCCTAATTCCACTAAGTTAACATTACGTGAAGCCAATTCCACTAGTAAAAGTAACATTATGTGAAGCCTAATTCCACTAAGTTAACATTACGTGAAGCCTAATTCCACTTAGTTAACATTACGTGAAGCCAATTCCACTAGTAAAAGTAACATTATGTGAAGCCTAATTCCACTAAGTTAACATTACGTGAAGCCTAATTCCACTAAGTTAACATTACGTGAAGCCTAATTCCACTTAGTTAACATTACGTGAAGCCAATTCCACTAGTAAAAGTAACATTATGTGAAGCCTAATTCCACTAAGTTAACATTACGTGAAGCCTAATTCCACTAAGTTAACATTATGTGAAGCCTAATTCCACTAAGTTAACATTATGTGAAGCCTAATATTCCACTAAGTTAACATTACGTGAAGCCTAATTCCACTAAGTTAACATTATTTGAAGCCTAATATTCCACTAAGTTAACATTATGTGAAGCCTAATTCCACTAAGTTAACATTATGTGAAGCCTAATTCCACTAAGTTAACATTATGTGAAGCCTAATATTCCACTAAATTAACATTACTGTATGTGAAGCTTAATTCCACTAAGTTAACATTATGTGAAGCCTAATTCCACTAAGTTAACATTACGTGAAGCCTAATTCCACTAAGTCAACATTATGTGAAGCCTAATTCCACTAAGTTAACATTATGTGAAGCCTAATTCCACTAAGTTAACATTATGTGAAGCCTAATATTCCACTAAATTAACATTACTGTATGTGAAGCGTAATTCCACTAAGTTAACATTTTGTGAAGCCTAATTCCACTAAGTTAACATTATGTAAACATGTTTTGTAGTACATATTTTCCTATACTTGAAGCCTACTTTTGAGACATTTTTCTTCTTCTTTAACATTTACTAAAAAGACTCAATTAGTATTACTAGTATTAGCTGGAACATTTTACTGGGTATAAACTACAGTTTATCAGTATCCACTTCAATAATCGTTGATGGAGCTATGTTTGAAATGTTAAGAAGCTGTGTTTTCAGAAGAATTATCAGTATTCACTTCAATAATCGTTGATGGAGCTATGTTTGAAATGTTAACAAGCTGTGTTTTCAGAAGAATTATCATTATCCACTTCAATAATCGTTGATGGAGCTATGTTTGAAATGTTAGGAAGCTGTGTTTTCAGAAGAATTATCAGTATCCAATTCAATAATCGTTGATGGAGCTATGTTTGAAATGTTAACAAGCTGTGTTTTCAGAAGAATTATCAATATCCACTTCAATAATCGTTGATGGAGCTATGTTTGAAATGTTAACAAGCTGTGTTTTCAGAAGAATTATCAATATCCACTTCAATAATCGTTGATGGAGCTATGTTTGAAATGTTAAGAAGCTGTGTTTTCAGAAGAATTATCAGTATCCACTTCAATAATCGTTGATGGAGCTTTGTTTGAAATGTTAACAAGCTGTGTTTTCAGAAGAATTATCAATATCCACTTCAATAATCGTTGATGGAGCTATGTTTAAAATGTTAACAAGCTGTGTTTTCAGAAGAATTATCAATATCCACTTCAATAATTGTTGATGGAGCTATGTTTGAAATGTTAAGAAGCTGTGTTTTCAGAAGAATTATCAGTATCCACTTCAATAATTGTTGATGGAGCTATGTTTGAAATGTTAACAAGCTGTGTTTTCAGAAGAATTATCAGTATCCACTTCAATAATCGTTGATGGAGCTATGTTTGAAATGTTAAAGGCTAAGGGATCGAAGGGATAGATCCCTAACTTCCTAAACGCCGAGCAAAGATTTTCAGGTGAAAGAGTATGGATGTAAGCTTTAGATAAAATCTGAGAAACATTTATCCTCGATATAGTCTGGCCTGGGTGGTTTATAAGGAAAGCGGAGCATTCTTTGTTGTAAATACTTTCCAAGGGACCAAGACATCCCATATCTAAAATCTGTTGTATGTGTGAATTATGAGGTGGCAGCACGAATAAGATTATGCCCATATCCTTGGCCCACTCAATCACTGAAAGCGTGATGTGACTAGTATGACCATCAAACAGCAGTAATACAGGATTGTCTGGCGAGGCATGTACATGTTGCTGAAAATGGTCACAAAGATAGAGTTCAAAGACGAATGAGTTAGACAAACCATTATCTGTTACTGTGCCTGCAGTACCAGGCAAACAGTCATCTAACAACTCTTGTCTCATCCGTTTGCCGGCAAATATATAGTATGGTGGTATCTTTTGACCGAGAGCATTTCCACACCCAATAATTGTCATATTGGCTCCTCTAGGAGAGGTGACTGATTGAGAACAAACACCATGCTTAGCTACAATATTTGGGGGATGATGCTGTGTGGAGATTTCTTTTTTGTCTAGGTTGTAAATGGACTGAGGTTTGTCAAGAAAATTATATTTATCCAAAGTGGATTTAAGTTCTTCAAAATATTTGTCAATAATATCTGGTGCAACACTTTGTTCTCTAACAGCTGCTGATGTTCTGGGTTTTACCACAGGCAATTCTGGCCAGCGACCCAAAAATTCATAGAACCAGAACATAGACAATGGTTGATTCCTGTCTCTCTTTCCTGAACTCACAGCAAGGTCTGTAGCAAATTCCAAAACTTGTGTTCTACTAAATCCATAACCAAGGGAAGCCATATAAGAAATGTAATTTACTAATTTAGCTTCTTCCTCTTGACTCAATAAGGGTTCAGGTCCAGATTTTATAGTTTCCACTGAATGTCGCCCATCCACTCTATCACGGAGAGTTGTAAGGGGGACATTATACAACTTTGCTGCCTTCCTTACAGAGATGTTTCGCTCTCTAATGATTTTTATGGCATTTAACATGTCTGCTGGTGACCATTGTCTGTATTTGGCTGTGTTTATTTTCTGAAAATAATAATAATAATAACAATAATTACTGCTCATATCATAGTGTTTGTGACAGTGGTTTATGCTTTTTTTTCAAAGATATCGAAAAAAACTTGAATAAAGATTGATATTTTTCACTTACTTACACCTTGTTGTAACAAGAACTATGCATGTGCATACGTGATTAGCGTAGAATCTGCACAGAGTAAAATATTGTTGCTAATTAACATTAGGAAAAAAATAGGCAAAAGGCAGATACTGCTATGCATACAACATAAAATGTAACCAAGGCTATCAATTTCTGTGTAAACATCGCCATATCAGCCATGTAAAACCACATAGGGCCAACATTTTACTTTCTACAGAAATACTTTATGACAATAACATACATACAGATGTCCAGTTACAACTAGGTATAAGTAAACAATATCAAACATTATTCAAGTTGATAGGATTTTCTATGGGAATAAAGCATAACTCACTGTCAGAAACACAGTGATTCGGACAATAATTTATTATTATTACTACTATTATTAATTCATTTATGTAATTATTTATTATAAGTGTGTAAACATATTCTTGGAGTAAACAACAATAAGGTTTTATTTTTCATTTTCATATTTCTAATATACATACATATATTATACATATATATAATCAGTACATTAAAATAATTATATTTGATATTATGTTGTATACAATCCTTCTATGACGCTGCATTGCATTTCTTATTTCAATAAACATTTTACCAATATTCAATTTATGGACTGTCGATTTACTAGCATCATCTATAGCCAGAAGCGCAACATAGAGAAGATTAAGTAAGTGTAGTCTGGATGTGATGAATGACCATACCTCTCGGCTCTGGAGTCCCAAGACATTGCACCAACTTCAACAGTATCTGCACAGGAGTCGATGGAGCTGGCTGAGGAGGATCAGCCTGGGACAGATGAAGTTCAAGATGACTTCTTCTCAGAGAAGGAAGTCTTATTCTCTGAGTCAATGAGTGACCCAAAGACAACCCGCTCCTCTGGAGATGAGGGTGGCTAGTTCAGTACCCTGGATGAAGATGAAGGAGAATCTTCTTCACCATCTGTTTATCCTTAAACATCTCTCAGGGGTAAAGTATTTACCCTTTTGAGAGATAGTCCTGGGGTGCAGATGTCATCTCCTTCAAGGTGGAAATTTGTACTCTTAGACTTTCAAACTTGATCTGGATTGGTTAAAGATGTGTCCACGCAGTACAAATCTTTTACCCGGAGTTACAGCATGGGAAAGATGTCATTTAGACAGTCAATGACTCTAAAAAGTCTTACTGAAAAAGTAGACTCAAGGAGGAAGTTTGCGGGTTTTAGTCTCACTTCTTTCCCAAGTGTTTTTAGTAGCCTCAAGGAGGAAGTTTGCAGGTTTTAGTCCAACTTCTTTCCCAAGTGTTTTTAGTAGATTCAAGGAGGAAGTTTGTGGGTTTTAGGCCAACTTCTTTCCCAAGTGTTTTAGCAGCCTCAAGGAGGAAGTTTGTGGGTTTTAGTCCAAATTCTTTCCCATGTGTTTTAGTAGCCTCAAGGAGGAAGTTTGTGGGTTTTAGTCCAACTTCTTTCCCAAGTGTTTTTAAGCTTTTTTATCTTTATGTTTCCTAAATTGAATAGTGTAAGATAGAGAAAGCAATCATCAAGCAATCAGTATTGCTGTAGCAAACCTTATGGTTAGATATAAAATGAAACTTTTTTGTCACATGCAAGTAAAAAGCTGTCACAGTACAAACTGTAGACATTGGTAGAAAAGATGGCAGATGGATATTCTTGACTAATATGAAGGACATCCATTTTATACTCTCAAGTAAAATTTTAATTTTGACTTAAAAAGCCTAAAATGACAAAATCAAGCCATCGTCAATATTTTTTGAAAAATGCAAATATTTTACAAAGCATTTAATTGTGTTTAGGATACAAAAGGAAGTGTTACCCTTAATCAGGTCAAGTCAATGTCATATGATTTATCAGTGGTGGAATCCAGGCAAAACTTGTAATGTGAATTTTTTCTTAAAAGTAAGTTAAATTTTGACAACTATATAAGTATATTGGCTGAAAACAGCATTTGACACAATCATGTTGTTCATGACATCCATAGAAATACACAATGTATTCTTAAGCAGTGTGAGCTTTGTTCTCCACTTTGTAAAACAAGAAGAGTGTGTTACATGGCTGTGTTGTTGTGAAAACTTTGATAAGGTTTTATAAAGCACTTAGAACTGAGGAATTATCCACTGTCATTGGACTTGCCTATTATTCATTTTGTAAAAAGTTTGATTAAACAAATAGTACCTTTTTAAAATAATGTCCATCCCTGAAATACAGTTGCTGAGTTAGTGCCAAAGTGGGGTCACCTTGGCTCAAAGGCAATGAAAAATAGGTCTTTTTTCTAAACTTTCTAAAACTCAGCTAAGATTAAAAACACAGACCCGCAGACAGTATTTTTCTGGCACAAAATTATTATTTTGGGATCAATGGTACAAGGGGTTGAACATTGCTTAAGTGGCAGACTTGACAAAATCACCTCTGGGGCAGCTGGTGGTGATATTGATGTCATATATAGAAGACAGCTACAGTTATGAAGGAAACACTTTGGTACTCTTTTTTTAAAAAATGACATTCTGCTCATTGTATTTCAAGAGGTAATTGCAAGATAGTGTGGTGTGTGCCAAGTTTGATGAAGGGCAAAGCCATTCATTTTGAATGGGGGCATGAATCATCTTGCAGGAAAATGGCACCCAAGTCACGGGACATAACCCCAATTGTCTTTTAACAGGAATTGAAATACAATTGTTTCTGCATGCTTCAACGAAGAGAGATACAGTCATATTGTAAAATATTATTTGTTGAAAGTACATTTTATGGTTGTATGAAATCATAATATTTAACCTGGATAATTATTTAATACCCCTAATATCAGGATATACTGAAAAAAGAAATTAATGCGAAAAATGCGAGGCCCGTTTCATCGCATTAATTTTTGTCGCATTAATTTTTTCCAACAAAGGTCAATGTAAATTGATTTATCTCCCTTGAACCGGAAGTTGTAATTGTGGTTCATTTATTAGAACCCCTCTCCTCTGTTAGTTGACGATAATTCTCAATGGTTCTGATGTAAAGTATTATTAATCTCTTCATAAATTGTCAAAAATTTAGCGATATAAGTGATTTCCGATACTTTTTTCGCCCAAGTGATTTCCATGTTTAAAACACAATGATTTACAGTGAAACGAGACATTCTTTTTATGCACCAAAAGAATTTCTTTGTAGTACCGATTCTACTCCAACCCCAAGCGTAATACTTGTCGTACTGTTTGTTTCTAAACAAACTTCTATCCGTTTCTTTGTTTTGACAATCAGAAACTATTCTTTTAAATGATTTAAAACCTGTTATAGTTGCATCAACATTTACCGTCGGTACCCTCTGTAAGCTATACCCTGTTTATTTTTATAAATACATTACCAGAAAGTGTATGGTTATTACATGTTTATGGAATAATAAACAAGTCATAAGAAAATAGTTCAACATTTTTTTGTTATTTTTTCAAGATAAAAGATGGCTAAAGTAATTTTTGGAATTTCTAAAAAATTGCATTAATTTAAATACGCATCTTACAGCAAAATCGGCAATTTGCATTAATTTCATGACACATTAAATTCCTGATTTACAGTATATTGTAGACATTTTTCCATACCATAAAATACTGGCAGGAATCTGCTATTCTTCTGCCATTTTGGGGCTACAATGTATGTATGTGTACAATGTGATTTGTGTGTGGTTAAAAAACTAAGTCACCATACCTAGGTTTCCACAAATTTAAAATAATTAGTAGCCAAATTTCCAAAATTTGTGAAAATATAGTCCCTTTTAAAGTATTTTTCCACAAATCTGCTAAAATAGGTTACTTTTTGAAAGAATTCCTCAAAAATTAGTAGCCAATGGCGATTTTGGCTACCAGGAATGGAAACATAGCATACTTAGCGGTACATCAAAGTTGTTAAACTAGTGATAGATTCCAAATATGTATCATGTGCTAACCTATTAAATTTAAAAAGAATGGAATCGATAAATTAATAATGTTACACATGTGAAATTCTAGGTTTCAACAAATTGAAATTAATAGTAGCCAAATTTCTAAATTTTGCAAAAGTATAGTCACTTTTTAAAGTGTTTCTCAAAAATCAGTAGCTACTGTAATGACCATTTTGGCTACAAAAAGTACAAGGCATGGAAACATATTTGAATTTGTAGAAAATAAGTTTTGATTACCAGCATAGAAATTAAAATCCTACATAAATGCTACATATAAGGAAATAGGGCTGCCATCACATAATATATAAATGTTATCCATCAGTTTAACAACTTAGAATTTTAATAATGTAAGAACTTACCTTTTCATTGGTTGTTGTTTCCATAGTAACTGGAGTGTTGTTTGTTTCTGTAGATACTGGAATTTCATCATTATCCCCTTTCTGTTTGTCCGTTGTTTTTTCCTGTTTTACTGTGTAACCAGTCTCAAGCTGATTGGACGAGATGCCATGTTTCTCCAGCATATGGCTCACTAAGTTAGATCCTCTTGTTATTTTAAAGTCACACATACCACATCGTAAGGAATGTTTTTCTTCTCGGTGTTTGATAAAGTCTTCCTTTGTAGTATATCTTATGTGACACCTCATACATGTCATTGTGTCCATGCTAGGCGAGAATTCACAAACACATTCCCGTACATCTAGGCTACACTCTGAACAAATTGTACCTTCTTCAAGTAAAACCTTATTTATCTCTGATGATGATGGTGATGATTCGAATGTTTCGTTCTGTTGATCCTCTACTGAATTCACCGTTTCTTTCTTTTTTGTTCTTGGGCTCTTTCTTTTGTTTGCAGATTCTACTTGTATCTTCTTTGTTTCCTCAATTGTAGGTACTGCTTTTCTCTTTCTTTTCTCAGCTAAAGGTACTGGCTCCTTCTTCCTTTTCTTGGCTGAAGCTAGCCTTTTCTTCTTGCCCCTCACAGCAGGAGGTTTAATTTTTACATCTTCAAGTTTTACCAACTCTCCAGTCGTTTCATCAAAAATTTGAACTTGTCCAACAAAATCACTTCTTTCCTCAACTTCCCCTTCTTGCATATTGGAGATTTCTATTTCAAAAGGTTCGTTCTCAGAATCACCACTGTCAGATTTTTCAGGGGAATCCTTAAGTTTGTTGGAATCCATTTGGTCATCTTTGTCCCCCGATTTATCTTTATCTTCACACTCTGATTCAATGCTAACTCCCTTTTCCATAGCTGCTGTAGTGGTGTTACCTTTTAATTTCTCTAAATCAATTTCCAAAAACTGGAAAAGTTTTAAGCAAGAGTCTGACTCAATACAAGATATCTTTAATTTGCCAGTGTATAGATATGTGATCAAGGCTAAAACATCTTCATGTAGGACGTGACTCAGATCAATGTTACACATAGTTGTATCTAATGACACAGTTCTACTGATTTGTTCTTGTAAAAATGGACCACCATTAGCAAACAACACAATCTTATGTGCATTTATACCACCTGTCTTGGTTTTAATAAATGTGTCAATTAAATGTCCACTTTGTTGTAGTTGGTACAAGGAATTCGATAACTCACTGGCATACCCAGGGTCCGACACAAAATCACTTGTTTCCATTATTATATCCAAACAGTAACTTTCACCACAAGATTACTATTACTATTAAGTTTCATTCCTGCAAAATAAAAGAACAATATTTTAATTCAAAGACAACAAACTTCTACGTCTTATGCACTTTAGTCCTAGAGTCTGATTTTACAAGGCAGTGATTTTGTTTGCCTAAAATAACAACCAAATAAAGGTAGCTTCACCCAGGAAGAAAAGACTTATAATTTCCCAACTTGATCACTGAAATTCCCAAACAAGTGATATACTAGCAAATTAAATTGTACTTTGGTGGTTATTATGACAAAATGCATATTTCACAATGATATATGGTTTATTGATTTTATATTACCATTATTTAAGGAAAGAAAACGTGTACAGAAATCTATAGGCCAACTATATATGGATGGAGGAAGTGCAGTTGACATAATAATTAATATATTTTGATTTTCAAAAGGCATTCGACTCAGTTCCACACCAGAGGCTTTTACACCGTCTCTAAACCGTGTCACAGGATCTAAACTTTATTTGACCATCACATTTTCTGACATGGCCACTGTCATCTGTGAATACAGATCCCATACTGAATTTTGTTAAACGTTCTGATTGGCTAAAAGTGAAAGTACATAAGGATAAAAGAATCAAACAATCAAAAGAAGATTGATTTAGCCAATCAGAACGTTTATCGAAATTTGGTACATGGACTTTTTAGAGTAGCTTAGAACATTTTAACACATGCAAATTGTTTTTTTTACCAGATATTTTTTAGCACTTTTATTTCCCGCCATTTTGGATATCTTGATCTCGAACCTCGGTCACACTCACAAACTTTTAAAATATGAGTCAGTTCAACAGACTATGCGCAACCACTCCAAAACTAAACGTTATCAGGCGCAGTACAAGAACTAGTAGAGGAAGAAATATTCTGTTTAGCCCGCAAAATAAAAACCAAAATGTTAGGCTTGAAAATTCCAACAGATATTACGAGCTGGACAAAGAAAAAGCGCTAGCCAGGAAACTTGATAGTTGCCAAAAACCCCACATTAAATACGAATTAAAAGCAAAAGACAATTTCATAATAGAAATGAGCACTTCAGCTTACGAAATGTTTAAAACAGAACTGCTTCTGCAACTCAACGAACTTTCTAGATCAGATAGGAATCACTTCTACAAAATAACCCACGGTGTGGACAATAATGGTGCCGTAGTCGACACTTCTGTTAAGGTGTTCAATATGAAAAGGAACGGCATGCCCGGCAGTCAGCATAAATTTACAATTAACCTATACCAAACTGTCAGCAAGGCCCTGGTGAATGGTAAACAAATCAAACTGTTTCAAGATGGAATATTCAAAAACATATTATGTACACTTAAGTCAAAGTACTATGACCTGGACATCAAGAATGAAGCTATTGCCCTTCAAATTGAGGAACGCACCTTGTCAGTTCACCGACAAAACTCTCCCCCTGACTGTCGAAATCTCACAAATTCCCATGCTTTACCACAACCACAAAGTTCCAGTCAAGACCAACAGCCACCCCAAATAACAAATAAAGAGACTGTTTATAGCAACACTTATACATGTCAGCTATGTCATGAAGTAGCCGAACAAGACACCATAGCTTGTGATACCTGCGATGAATGGTTTCATTATAAATGCGTACATCTTGACAAAGATAAAATAAACAAAATAAAGCCCAATGCACCGTTTACGTGCCCGATATGTATAGATCATCTGATCCATGCTTCGACTTCACCTGTCGACAAAGCAACTGTTCAGGAAAGCACATGTACACCTACACTGGCTACACCAAGCAAGACAACTGCAAATAACGAACTTTTAACAAACTCTAGTAATCAGATACAGGGATCTCTCAACATCAGAGCAGACCTCCCATCTTCGCAGTCAATTTGTACTACTAGCCAAACGGAAACCGTATTGAGGGGTGAAACATACGAAACCCAGCTACATATTACACCAACCCAGCGTGTTAAACAAATATCTCGTAATGTTACACCTGAATATGATACATACCTAACAAGACCTGCCCATGTAACAACTTCATCAGTTAACGAAAAACACCCGGCCAAAGCAACATTCTTTGTAGATACACACCATCAGGATACAAGACCTACAGGTTTTGCACAGATAGATAACCAAATGTATAACACCAAAACTATTCCTAATACAGCCAAAACCAAAAAAGGTAAAGCATCGAGGTCAACATCAGATAAATTAGACCCCTCTGTATATGTCGATCAACAGAGCTACATTTTCGAATTAGAAAGAAAGCTAAAAGACAAAGACGACAAAATTAATTTACTCTACAAGAGAATTGATTGTTCTCACCCTCAGCAACCAAACACTGAGCAACACACAAGGGATATACCACACTTGACAGACATGGAAAATCGTCTACGCAAATTAGAGCTAGCAACAATGGAGAACAAAATCCAGCATGTGGAAAACATGCTCGCCAATCAACAACTAATATTCCAACAACAGCAACAGTTAATTATGCAAATGCAAGCTCAGCTACATCTATGCCAAAGTCAGACTCGCTTACCGCACTTGTACCAACCCACCATTTCCGGTTACTTACCGCAACATAGAGGTACTTATCAGTATCAAGTACCACCACACTACATAACTAGAGTACAAACAACAGATCCACATGCAAACCTGCACTTCAAGGCTCCACCTTACAACAGACCACCAGACATAGGCAAGGCATCTAACAAACAACAAACTTCATCTCTTCATAAAACAACAACACCTCAACCCGATAATTTAAGAGACAACAAACAACAACAATCGCCCTTCGAACAAATGTGCAATGGAAAATTAACAAATATATCAACTCCACAAAGTACAAGTAAAATCCCACATCGTATCAACGAACAGCTACACGTTGAAGCCAGTCACAAATTAAACCCGCAACCTGTTAATGTACAACCCTCTCAACCATCGGCACAACAACAGTATTTTTTAGAGATTCCCAGTCTCGTAAAAGTACCTCCGGATACAGCGGAAGACTACAACAAAACTCAGTCAGCAAGAAACCAATAAGCCTCATGTCATTCAACGTAGAAGGAATCAAGCGAAATATTCCATATCTGCTCAACCTGTCGAGAACCGACAAAATCATCTGTATACAAGAACACTGGCTCTGGGAGTTCGAAAAACGTACAATTGACTTTTTACTTCCGAATTATTCCGCACACAGTAGGTCATATGATACAAACAATCCTATACCAAACTTTCAACGCCCTTCAGCAAGAGGTGGAACAGCAATTTTGTGGCCCAAGTCCTGGGATAGACTCGTAACAAAACTTGACGTTGGAAATGACAGAATTGTCGCTATTGAATTAAGGACAAATAGTAAACCGCTTTGTATCGTAAATGCATACATGCCAACACCATGTGCAGGATCAAAGGAAAACTATAACGACTGTCTAGACGTAATAAGCTCAATATTGGACAAATATAGAGTTACTCACCACACCTTCATTTGTGGTGATATGAATGGTACCTTACTTCAAAGTAGAAATAATACACACGACAACCTTTTCAAGAAATTCATGTCGCACCAACAACTATACTGGCAGACACAACATTTAAAGCCGACCTATTACCACACAGATGGTGTTAGTAAGTCACAGATTGACTATATTATTACGACAAACCAAGATCATATACAGCAGTACCAGATATTAAGTGAGGATGCGATAAATTTCTCTACTCATGTTCCAATTATTGCTAGTTTAAAATTCTTTTTACCAACTGTAAACATTGAAAGAACTACAAGCAAAAGAAAAACAAACGTAGGATATAGGCCCCAGTGGAACCTAACAAATAAAACTCTCTATAACCAGTTACTTAAAAGAAAGTTGGACAATCTCCCGTCATTTGATAATACCACAGACTCGCTAGACAAGTATACGTGCCAAATATTCGATGCTATCAATCATGCAGCTAAAATTGCTATACCATCAAAGCCAATCAACATCAATGGTCCAAAATGGAAGGCAACACCAGAAGTCCTGCAAAAACTAAAAGCCTCCAAACGAGCACATGTAGCGTGGTCAGCAGCTGGTAGACCTGATAAAGATCACCCTCTCACCATACACCGTAAACAAGCAAAAAAGGACAGCAACAGGAGTATTCGACAGCAACATGCAGCCGAGAGGAAAAAGTTCTATGAGGATATAATGGAGAGTGCATCAGATCAAAACTTCTTCAAGCTAGTAAAGCGCAATCAGCAAAGCGTGTCGTCTCAAGTAGATTGTCTTCTTGTAAATGGGGAATCCGTCTTCGATGACCTAGACCAGTGTGAAGCCTTCGCCAAATACTACGAGGATCTAGCTACACCTAGTCAACACGACAAATTTGACAATTCCTACTTAACCAACGTTAGAGAAAATATCCAGCTAATAGAGGATGTATATGATAGAGAAAATTCCAGAACTGATCATCTTATTACTGTCTCGAGAGAGGAAGTCACAACAGCTATATCGCAACTAAACACAGGGAAATCCCTGGATGAGTACAACATTGCAGCAGAGCACCTTAAATTTGCAGATGTCTCATTATGTGATTGCCTGTGTAAACTCTTCAATGAAATTTACAGAACTAAAGATATTCCGTCTTGTTTTAAAACTGCTATTTTAACCCCCATACATAAAAAAGGAAAGGATGCTCACAAAGTGGATAGCTATAGAGGTATTTCTGTTCGTCAGTGTTAGGCAAACTCTTCGAGTGTATTCTCCGTAACAAATTGGAAAACCAACTCCCTAGCCAGCAGTCAGACTTACAATTTGGTTTTACTAAGGGACTTTCTCCATCTATGGCAGCCTTGATATTAACTGAAGCAAGACTTGATTCTGAAATGTTTGGGAAAACTTTGTATATTGCATCTCTCGATAGCCAAAAGGCATTCGACGTTGTTGATCATGAAATTCTGTCTTACCATGTATACAAACAAGGGATAAATCTACAGTCGTGGAAAGTGCTAAAAAACTTATATACAGGCTTAACAACTAGAATAAAGTGGAAAAATAATCTGAGCGAACCATTCAAAATTTTACAAGGTGTTCGACAAGGAGGAATTCTATCAACATTTTTATACAAAACATATATTAACAACTTACTAGAAGAGCTACAACAACAAGGGGTTGGATTATCCATTGGAACGTGTTACACTGGAAACCCTACCTGTGCTGATGACGTTGCACTTCTGTCTCATGACGAAATTGATCTACAAGTAATGATAAATACCGTACATAGATACTCTACAAAGCTCCGATATAATATTAACGCCGACAAGAGCGGGATAATGCGACAGAACTCTAGTGCTAGCAAGCAAGATAAAGAAAACATCAATACCTGGAAATTAGGAGGAATTAATCTACCTGTACAACACAAGATTCAACATCTAGGCATAGTCAGATGCAGTAAAAAGGAAGCAACAGTCAACATAGAAAAAAAATCTCACTCTGTAGAAGAACTTTATATGCTTTAATTAATGTTGGCGTTCATGGTTCAAATGGAATTAAACCGACAACTTCTTTTCGAATATACAATACTTATGTGTTACCAAGATTATTATATGGTCTAGAAATAATTCCGCTGAACAAAGACCAGTTACTCGAGTTGGAGAGATTTCACCTATCAACCCTGCGTAATATCCAATCATTGCCACAAAGGACTGCAAACTGTGCTGTTCTACTATTACTCGGAGCACTCCCGATTGGAGCTGAAATTCACAGGAAACAACTTTCTCTACTTTATGCCATCATTGTTTCAAAAAACAGGACTCTCACGGATTTAATGGCCCGTCAGCTGGCAGTAGGAAATGACAACAGCTTTTTTGTGACCACAAAAGCTCTACTTATACAGTATGGGCTACCGTCAATAACAGACATCCAATCTACGTACTACACCAAAATACAGTGGAAGAAGATGACAAAACTAGCAATCGCCAACTATTGGACTGAATGTAGAATCAAATCAACTCTACAAAACTGCTCCATCGAGGAACTATCTATCGGTAAAACACATCCTGTATGGAAGAACATAAGTTTTAATCTTAAAGACGTTAGACGAGGCATAGTAAAAGTAAAATACCTAACTGGAACCATATTTCTGCAGTCTCATAAGTCAAAATTTCAACAAACCAATGCTACCTGTCCGTTATGTCAATTAGAAGATGAAACTATATACCATCATCTCATAACTTGCTCAGCTTTATTTAGTGCCAGACAAAAAACATTTGAATCCATCAAAAACCTTGTAATTGCGTCAGTTTCACTCTCAAAATGGACTCAGATAGCATCATGTAAAGAATTACTTGTTCAACTGATTATAGACTGTAGAAAACTTGTGTATAACCAGCTGCTACCAGAAGATACAGATTTGTGTGACAATTTAGAAAACTTATCCAGGTGCTTGTGTTTTAATATTTATTCAACCAGAACTTTTCTTCTTAATGATTAAGAGTGTGACTGAGACTCGGGTTCATGGTAACCAGAACTTTTTTAGTTTAACTATTTTAGTTTAAAGAACGCAAACTTTTTAAAGTAAAACTGTGATACACCTATAGGTGGTGCCTCAATCCAGTGAGGGATTATCCAACCTGAAGAAGAAGAAGGTACAAGATCACCATTCACAGTTGACTGTGGCCATGTCACAAAATGCAATGGTCAAATAAAGTTTAGATCCTGTGAAACAGTTTAGAGACGACAATGATGGACATTTTATATACATCATTCTTTAGCGAAATATATGTAGAAAAGAGCACTATGTTTCCATTCCTGATGGCCAAAATCCCCAAATGGCTACTACTTTCTGAGTATTATTTAAAAAAGTAACCCATTTTAGCAAATTTGTAGAAAAATACTTTAAAAAGTACTATATTTTAACAAATTTTGGAAATTTGGCAACTATAATTATTTTCAATTTGTGGAAACCTAGAAGCAGCATATGTTGTGTTTTTGAATTCCCAAGCATTAAGCAAAAACAAAGAATAACCAAGGAGGTGTCAATGATTTGGATAGAGTGAAGATGAATACCTTGTGTTATGTTTTAGAAGGTTTTTTTTTTTAATATGAGAAACAAGTGCCTGTGTTGGCAACAGCCAAATGATCATGTTGATGGCAAATCAACAAAGAACACAACACAAACATGAAATGAATTTAAATAGATATATGTAAAATCTTACATGCAATTACCACCATATTCATCTTCAAATATGAATCGTAAATTGCATTTCAGTTGAACAAAGCTTCTAAACCAACTTCCCGTCTTTCGCCACAACTTCCCCCCTCTCATCAGAAATCGAAAGTAAACTGCAAATCGAACAACGGAAAGGCATTATCCGGAATAATGTGACGATCTGCAACTGTTTCTATTGATTGATACGTCTTCAAAATTAAATGTTATTGTATAAATATCTATGTATACTTTTAAAATTTCGTTGTATCCCTTTAAACACTTCAATAAAAATATAATCTATAAAAAAATTTCCGTATTTTCCCGGTTCGGAACCAGTATGGAAATTAGTCTCAAATGTGTATTTCCTGTTGAAAGATGGCGACGAAAAGCTGGCCTTGCAAGATTAATTTTACGTCTTTCACATGAATTTCAAGAGTATGGTTGATAGAAAATTGTATCGACATCATTTTTAAAGATCTGAGTTCAACCTTAAGTGCAAGATTAACAATGTCAATGAAAAGAGTGAGAAATAAAGAGAAGGTTCATTCTCTTGTAAATACGCTGTCTAAAAAAGGAATAGTGCTAATGGCAGTTGATTTTGACCAGACACTGATATCTTTTCACTCTGGCGGTATATGGAAAGATAGCATAGATAAGTTGGCAGAGTACGTGCGGCCATGTATGAAAGATTTAATGGACGTTGCCATTGAGAGAGGCCTACATGTCTGCATTGTTACATATTTTATGCAGTCATGGGTTATTAAGGAGTTGCTGAAGAAATTATTTGGAAGGTATTTCTTCTTCTTCAAACTACAGTGCAAAACCACTAAAGTATTATCACACTTTAATGCACATGCGTGGGAGTGAGGTCTATGTACAGGTGCACAATTAAAAACAGGCTAAAACATAATCCATTAGTTGCTGCTTGACCTAAACAGCAAGATCTTGAAACTGTCAGTTACCGTTAGTTATGACCTCTGGTCCTTGTGGATATCTATTGTAGATGATGCTTTGCAGGGATTTCCACCAAGGAATGCACTACACGATAAAACATCACAACCTGCAATATATCTTTCCTATCCTGTAATGCCTGCCATTGTAGTTTTTGCAGCATGGCTGTTGTGCTGCTGGTGCGTCTGTAATCATTGGTGGCAAATCTTGTTGCTCTCCTTTGAACTGATTCGATCTTGCTGATGTTTTTCAGTTTTGTTTGGTTCCACACACTGGATGCATACTCTAGTGATGGTCTTACAAGCGTAGTATAGCACTGTACCTTGATGTTGATTGGGCAGTGGTGTAGATTACACCTTTAAAACGCTAAGTTGGAGTTTGCCTTCTTGGTGATCTTATTGATGTGCATGTCCCATTTCAGTTCTTTGTGGATGTTGAGTCCCAGGTATTATGCAGAATTAGGAGTGTTAAGAGCCTGACCGTCGATTGTGTAGTTGCTGATGAGTGGCTGTTTCCTGTTGGTGACTCTCAATATCTCACACTTATCTGGATTGAAGCTCATCAGCCATTTGCTCTCCCAGTCTTAAAATTGATTGCAGTATTGCTTGGTCTTCCGGTGATCTTATCCGTCTGTAGAGTAAACAGTCATTTGCAAAGAGTCTGGTGGTAGATCTGACTGTTGATGGTAGATTCATGATGTACAGGAGAAATAGCAGAGGTCCTATGACTCTCTTGTGGCATACCTGATGTGACTGTTGTGATATTTGAGGATTTACCATCTAATACTACATGTTGGATGTGATCCAGTAGGAAGCTGGAGATTCAGTTATGTAGTCGCCCTCGCACCCCATAATGGTGTAGTTTCATCAGGAGATGGTTGTGTTGGACCTTGACAAAAGCCTTTGAAAAGTCCAAGAAGATGCAATCTACCTGATGCGATAGGCTAAACTTTTTGCCATATTATTGATGAACAAAATAAGCTGAGACTCTGTTGACCGTCTCATCCTGAAGCCATGTTGTGAATCTGTCAAGATGTTGTTGGCATCCATATGTGAGATCACATGACTGTGGATGATTTGCTCCAAGATTTTGCTGCACACTGAAGTTAGAGAGACAGGCAGGTAGTTTGCAGGTGAACTTCTATCTTCTTTCTTAAACAAGGGTGTTACATGTATGTTGGCATGTTTCCAATCCTCTGGTACCTTGCCTTGGTCAAGTGAGGCCTGGAATACATGAGATAAGGCTGGAGCTATCTCGTTGGCTGTTTCTTTCAGGAATCTAGATTTTACTCCATCAGGACCTGTTGCCTTGTGTGGGTTTCGTTGTTTGAGTAGTTTCAGGACTCCTTCATGGCTGACCTTTATGTCTGTGACCATTGTGTGTGGACTTGGTCCCATGTCCAGCTTTTGTAGTGACTGGTCTTCTGACCTGAATATAGATGTGAACTGGTCATTTAGGATATTCGCCTTCACTGCTTCATCCCTGAGGGATAGTCTGTCTCGCTTGAGTGGGGCAACACCACTGGCATCTGTTTGTCTACTCTTTATGAAACTCCACAGGCATTTTGGTTTCCTGTTTTCATGCAAGACAATAGCGTTGTATTTTTATAGAGGGTATCTTGTCGACTCAATCTGATGGGGTTTGCCACTGTACCATAGGATAACACCTAATGTCTGTGTAGGACAATTATTTTCAATGGATGTGAAATCATATTGGTTCACATTTTGTCTTAAAGTTATTCCAGGAATTTTTTATGCATTTTCCAAAAGGTTTCGCAGGGTGTTGAACACATTGTACAGTGGTGAGCTTTCATCTGGTTCCTGGAGGGTTCTTTATCCTTGCAATAATACTAATATGAGGCCAAGTGTTTGTATCATACAAACGCAACTTTATTAAAATCATAAAAAACTTTGTTACAGAATTTGCAATACTAGTAGTTGGTAATAGTTGGAGACTAAAACAGGTTCTTTTTATGTAGAAAAACTGTTTGAAAATGATACAGATCCTGGTTCAGATTGCAAATGGTGCATAAACTGTCTGACGAAGGAGATGAGCATTCTGAAAACGTTGTCGTCTGGTGACAACGAAGAGAGATGAAACACTGTGAAAATATTGGTAACAATGGTAACAATTTACGCTTGAACATTGCTTTACTTTACTCATGAGAAAAATTATGGATTTTGTCAAATTGGGTTGCTTGCCCTATTTCTTTGAGGAAGAGTTTAATATAAAAGTGTAGGATTAACTGGTATATCAGCTTTAATGTGGTGGCTATTTAATGCAGAACAATCTTGAATCTGAATAATTTGATTAGAATAAGTATCCATTGCAGGATTTCAACCAAATACATTGGAAATCGGTTGCACTTCTCTGAATCGGTGAATGTCCCATCCCTCATATCCTTTTAGTTAACCTGATAGCCACATTTAATTTTTTATATTATTTGAAAGTGACGGGCTTTAAATTGTCATTAAGATTGACATTTTTATTAGGATAGTTAATTATCTGACATTTGACATTTAGCACATAATTTTTGGATGGATTTCAGACAATCTCTCATAAATTAATAACAGTACCACACAACATGACCATGAAAACTTTATTTACTATTCTTTCTAAGTTGTAGATCACCCAAATTGTCCCTCGTATGGGTAGAAATACACTATAGTTTTCCATAGACATGATCATGTCCATCTTTCTTCAAAATTATAAGAACTGACGAAAAAGAAATTACTGGTAAAGGTTTTGCTCTGTATCATTGCATGGCCTCAACTCAATGAGAATTGAATCATAAGCCTGTTGTCTTTTTTACTAAACTATCCATTTCCACTCTGTTGGAACTTACAATCACATCTAATATTATTTATTTCTCTCTAGTTATAGGTTAGAACTTACATTTACAATTCATCTCAAAACTGCTATTTCATTATAGCCACACAAACCAAGTTAAGGGGTATAAAAAATCACCTTTCTATCTATCTGTCTCACAATTCATCTGGTCATCCATCCCAATATCGTATTGACTCCATATTTTCCATGTATCTGTATATGGATGGATTTTGATCAAACTTGGCACAAATGAAAACCAACATTAGATGATGTTTCATACACCAAAAATGTGCATAGGAATAACAACTCTGCAATGTTGGGGTGGTGGGGAGTATTTGTTGCTAAAGAAACCAATCTACCTGGTAGTTTAATTTTACATTAATTATGTATTTTTATTTTTACAGGTCTGAGGCAGACAAGATATTTGTTCAAGCCAATACAACAGATTTTAAGGAGAAACATAACAATGATTTCTTGGGAAAGGAAGCTCACATAGCATCAGTACTAACTGAGTTGTATAATAGACACCATCTTATAATAAAACCAGAAGAAATCATTCTGTTTGACGATGACAAAGGTAACGTGGACAAAGCTCTGGAATTCGGACATTGGGCAGTAGAGGTCAAGGATGATATATCGTACGACTCCTTTGAAGAATTTGCCTGGCAGTTAGGAAGGAAATCTAAAACTAAATAACAGATGCTGGAGTTGTATAGTGTATAACCATGGTTACAGCTAATGTTTTGTTTTAGTAGGTAGTTAGAGAATTTAAGACAAAAATTTGTTGTGTCATACATGTTACAAGATGATAATGAAGTTGTCTTATGCCATACTTAATACAAGTAATGATAGTGTATGCATCACCATATTGTCAAAAATTGATGTATTTTAAATTGTAGTAGAATATGGCAGTTTACTTACTGTATTACTGATATCATGGAGACGACTGTATTATTATTATTTATGATCTTAATTAGTAACAAGAGACAACAAAATGGAAAGTAGCCACAAAACCAAAACCACCAATATTTATACCATCAAAATCTCCTACTTACATTGTATGTATACACTTTATATTTTGTAGTCATGTTTTAGTTGTACTTTTGTGTGATCACCGTCATATTGATATAGGCAATCATCATAAAAATTGTCAAACAGATTCCTTTTGTTGGCTGAGAAACAGGTGCCCTTTTTACTAGTATAACAAAACAATTGATTTTAAATACAAAGTAGTTAAGTCTGACCTCTGGCCTTAATATGATGATTGTTTGAGTTTAATGACTACATGTGGCCTGTCAGCCATTGTGCATCTTATATTAATAGAGTTGGTAACTAAGGTTTGATTATTGTACACTTGTATGAAGATATTACTGGTATCTATGACGAAGCCACAAGCTGATATGCATATTGTATACCCTTATGTGTGGAGATATGTTTTGTAGCACTTGTTGTGAACAATCAGTTTTAAGACACCTATAACCTCAGTTGTGATGTATAACATTCTGACACCTATAACCTCAGTTGTGATGTATAACATTCTGATTTGTATAGTACATTATTACAGTGATTTTGTTTGCCAAAACTTCTGCATTTGTTCGGTAGTCTCCCCAGTGAAAAATGACAAATTTTTTCCAAATTTGACCGTTTTAATTTCCAAAACAATAATGATACAAGAGAAAAATCTTGACATAAATTAAATCCAGATATACAATACTTACCTGACACTAAAACAAACCAGGTATTGTCTTTTACATATGTCATATTTGCAATGATGCTTCTAACTACCAACCTGTAATTATATTGTTTGTCCATTTAAAAACTTCAAGTTTCCCAATTTTCAAAAAAGTCAAAATCTTCCAAATTTAAACGGCAGAGGGTAGTCATTGAAGATTGTGACAAAATCCCTGGTGTAATTTTGTATACATATTCAAATATGGGTTCATTTATGTTGAACATTCTTATAATTGTTGGAACTCATTCAAATCCAAGTCAGTTAATATCTTACCAGGCAATATTTTATGATTTTTATTTGCCCTTTTTCAATTTTTTTTTTGTGTTTTATCAGGTAGATTCTTGACTACCAGTAATTCAGTAATAGTAAAGTACAGTAACAATATTGATGTTTTTAATTGGTATTTGTTAGAGTGAGATAATTTCCCCCCACAAATTGTAATTAAATTCATCCCACATAAATGTGCATTTGTGTACAGTCTGTTTAAGCAACAATTACACTACAAAAACTGATGACCATATACATGTAGTAAATATTTTTTGCTGTCAACACATATCATGTTCACAGATATAAAATGTGTTTTATGTAATTATTGTTGTTGTGCACCATTTGCCTTTTAATACAATACATATTATGCTCAAGTTTTCAGGTTACATGTTTGTTTTATATACAATACTTGGTTGTTATACTTATACATAGGATAGGACCTTTAATGGTACTTTTCCAACTAAATCAAGGCAATCAACATTATTATGGTGGGGAAAACAGGAGTGCTGACCATTTTGTAATTAGTTGTTATAGTTATTGTATGTAGGAAGAGATCTTTGTAATGCCTAAATGTTACAGTTAAACATCGTTTTAATACCATCAATTGTTGTAATTATACATAGGATAGTCGGGCATGTAATGGTACAATGAGACATTAATTTAATGTCACCATTTGTTCTGAAGTAGAGTTTTGGCAATATAAATGAGTGAAGTTCAGTAATGGTATTTTATAGCCATGTCAATGCTCTTTTAACCATATCTAGGTTAACAAGTTCTTGATGGTAAGGAAAGCTGGAGTTATAACCTTTAGCAAGAGAACTAATATACATTCTCACCCTAGGATTTTAATCCAGAAAATAAGAGGTGCTGTGATCTGTTCATGGGTGCTTAGACCACTTGGCCACCTGGGTCCTCTAGGCAATATAACAAGGATTTGGCAATAAATAGATAGCTTATAAAGAAAACAAGAAAGAAATAATCTATGGAACAGTGGCAATAACTTCATCTCAATAAGGGAGGTGGCAAAGGGATGAGGCATTAATCATTAGTTGTACATATAACTGTATTGTGCAAGAATTTCATATCTGTGCCATTTTCTAAATAGTAAAAATAAAATATTGCAGTATTTGGGTATGTTTAGAAAATAAAAAGCCACGTAGTTAATATACTGATACAGAACTCATAACTGCAACAGAGAATCCAGTGTCATTCAATACAATTTACAGTAGGTCATTCCAGAAGATCCACAACTTCTCATCCTAAACCTGGTTGTTCAAAGCCCTGGTAGCTTAAGGATTTAGTTATGTTTATGGTAGATCTTCATATAAGTAATCATTGGATATTTTGAGATATTAGTAAGTTGGAATTTCTGCCAAAATTCAAATATCTAGCTTCTCGTTGATTTCGTGATATTTGCAGCAATTTTGCTGTTGGTTTAAGAAAGATAGGGCAAGTTATGAACATACATATTAAAACATAATGATTTATGTCACTGTGATAAAATTGTTCAGTTGATTATATTTTTGTGCTGTGTTTATTTTTTGTTATTTGTTGATTTTGAATCATTGTGTACTACATATGAAAAATAATATAACGACCATAGAATGATAACTACTGTATGTGGTTTTTAACTAAGTTTGTAACTTAGCTATGTTCCCATTCTTGGTAGCTAAAATTGCAAATGGGTACTAATTTCTGTGAAAATCTTTCAAAAAGTAACCTATTTTAGCTAATTTGTTTAAAATACTTTATACCGGTAAAAGGACTAAATTTCACAAATTTGGGAAATTTGGCTACTAATAATTTTAAATTTATGGAAACCTAGATTAAGTTACTAAGAGTGTAACCGAGTCTGTTCCTTAATTTTTTAATTTGCACCCAGATATGAAATTTGATGTCAAGCAGGGCCCACATTGGCAAAGTTATTTTTTTTGTCACAAATTCATAAAAAGAGTGGCAAATTGCGACATTTGCGACTGGCAGTGTGAGCCCTTGTCAAGAGAACAATCACTAACATTTGTTCATAAAAATATGTACTGGTACATATATTGTATAACAACATAACATGGTTATTATATCATGGCTACTTTTGTTGTACCCAGAAATCACAAATCTATAATCATCACATAATACTATATTATATCTATAATGTTGTGTATGGGTACTTGATGTATAAATAAGTTTTAAATGTCTATACAATCATTTTAATATACCCAACATTTTAGATGCTTGTCTGATATTTAGGATGGAATTTTTACTTGGTTCATGTTTTGATTGTTTTCAATTATGAATCTGAGTGAACTGTGGTTTTATAATAGATACTGGTAAATTGTATAATCTTACCAAAGTAAAAAAAAATCATTGTTTAAGAAATTGATAAAAATATAGGCCACAGTAGGCTATAACTACGGGGTATTACTGCATATTCTTCTATCTTCCCATGTTTGAGATAGAGATTTCCGCTTGAAGAAACGATGGAAGAAATTTCTATCTTCACCTCCACATGCGGCTTTCAGTGACGTCACAATCAAAGGACAATTAAATGACGTCATATCGTGGAGACATGACGTCGTCTTGCGGGAAAATGACACCCGAGTCTCCAAAATTTAGATATTTTCACTGCCTTTCAAATGTTTATTTTGGGAGATTAGAATAACTGGCTTTGTTTTCTAGTTTATACATTGTATAAACCAAAATCAGGTACATTTTTTCCCATGGTTATTTATTTTATGTAGAATGTTAAATAACAAAGATAGATTTACAAAGATGGCGTCCATGTCAATGTGACTGATACTTCAAGCAAAAACTTGTCATTAAAATGGAGAAAAAGAATCAATCATAGTTTATCCATGTAGGATAGGGAAATCTCACCCTCCGGGTTTAATATTTCTGTCAGAGGCTCGGCAAGCCTCGTCTCCGACTGAAATATTCACTCGGGTGAGATTTCCTTATCCTACATGGATACCCATGATAGATTCTATTATTGTATTTAATTGTTAAGTAAAGGTTATATAGGCCATTTTTACAAAATACAGAGCAATAATCATGTACCGGTAATTTATTTTCAAAATTATTTTTGCTATGAGGTGAATATACAATATGTATAACAATGTATTACTGATTTTATAAATGATTACAATGTATACATATGATCCAAACCTGTTTGTTTTTGCACATTTGAATATCTGATCAGATGAATTGTGAATGACAATGTATACATTGAATAATTATGTTCAATATAAAATTATATATATATATATATATATACACACATGTATATATATATATATATAATGGCAAATTATGAAATTCATTTCTGTAAGATTTGCATTTTCCTCATTGTTTAATCTTTAAGAATTATTTTAATCATTGCATACTGGTACTGTAATTTGGGAAATTTTCGCATTCGTTTAATTTGGCATAAATTCCTGAGAATAATAAGGCACTAAAATTTTATTTTCGGTAATGTTTTATTTTGAGTCACTTACATTTGCACAGAATATCATCTGACAATGCAAAAATAAAAGTCTACAAATATTTTGAAATAACAATTTTCACTAAAATTAACTGACATGAAAATTTCATTATTTACAGAATGTATAAGGAAAATACAGAAGGATATTACCAAAACATAATTTGACAAAAAACTTACATATTTATCAACAGAATTCTCTGAATTCTTCTAGACTGATTTAGATAAAAATTTCATCGTAAAAAGCAAAATTGTTTCCAATTCTTGTTATAACTCTGATGCTTTTTGTTTTTTTTGGTTATGAAAGCCACAAATTAAACAAAGCTGTAGAAAAAATTACCAAACAATTCTCTGTATTAACAAAAATTCAAATGTGCCATAATTTTTTAATTTTTTTAATTTGTTCAACTTTTGACATTGAAAAAATATGAGTGAACATTAAGAGAAGACCATTTGATAAAAAATGTGTCTTATAAATAGTGGCAGTTTCATTGTAATCAGATTAAGAATAAATCTGGGGTTATTTTTTGAAAGAAATTATATTTAACATAGGGGTTATCAGCAAAACGATGATTTTGTATTGTTTTAGTATTTCAAGGTAAAGAAAAGCATCTCTGAGGCATTGGTGCTTTTGTAGTGTTTTAGTATTTCAAGGTAAAGAAAGGCATCTCTGAGGCTTAGATGATTTTGTAGTGTTGTAGTATTTCAAGGTAAAGAAAGGTATCTCTGAGGCTTAGATGATTTTGTAGTGTTGTAGTATTTCAAGGTAAAGAAAGGTATCTCTGGGGCTTTGATGCTTTTGTAGTGTTGTTTTAGTATTTCAAGGTCTGAGGCTTTGATGATTTTGTAGTGTTGTAGTATTTCAAGGTAAAGAAAGGCATCTCTGAGGCTTTGATACTTTTGTAGTGTTGTTTTATTATTTCAAGGTAAAGAAAGGTATCTCTGGGTCTTTGATGCTTTTGTAGTGTTGTTTCAGTATTTCAAGGTAAAGAAAGGCATCTCTGAGGCTTTGATACTTTTGTAGTGCTGTTTGTAGTTTATATCATCACCACCAGTATATGTACAGTTGTGACCGTTTACATAAGCTAGTATTACATGTTAGACGTATGTTGAACATATCATTATAAGTTTTATAATTTTGTGCTTTATCAATTTTTCTTTGTGTCTGCTTTTGCAATTTTATGACTTTTTTATTTTTATCTTGTAACATATATTTGTGTGCTACTTATGTGTGATGATTTTAAGGGTTCTTTAGTGTTGAGTTGTCCCCCTTAGTCTTTTTTGGGAAAAGTTTACATTTCAATTATGCTGTCAAATTGAATAGTTTAAACATGTTTTCTTTCCTGATAATCAAAAGAGCATGTTTTATTATCAAATTTGTGCCTAGACTTATTTTTTGTAGTTTTAATGCTCATTCTCTTGGAATGTTTCAAACTCTTGAGATGATGGAAATTTGCAAATACAGAAAATCCTGCTATTGTGGCCACCTTTATAAAGACCACCTGTTCTTAAAGACCAGTGTTTAAAGGTTTCCCTACTTTATATTTCAACCAACAAGAACCTCTATATAAAGTTCATATTGCAGGCAAACATTTCTGTAGGCCACCCAAGGGAACCAGTAAAAGTGACCTTTTTAGGCAGGTGGTGCTTTTATAGAGGTTCAAATAACATTCATATAGAGAAATGAGGATAATTTTTGAGTGACCTTTAAAACCAAGTGACACTTATAAAGAGGTGGCCTTTAAGGCAGGTTAGACTGTATTTAGGTTCCATTGGTTGTCTTTTAACACAGGAATTATTGTAAAAGCAGTTCATGAGGGTTGTCTGTAGATTGAGCATCAATTTTAATTATGGCTAGTCGTTAGATATTACGGTGTGTAAAATTTGAAAATTGTGTAAATTCTCAACATGTAATGATAATCAGTGCTACACGTATTCTGTATTTCTTGTCTCCGTCCATTTGAATCCAAGCATGTTAAGGTTTTACCTCCAACTAGTTATCTTGCATTTAGAGATTTTTGGGGTTTTACATGTATACATCCTGTAAAGTGTCATTAAGATTTCAGAAAAAATTGGAAATAAGTATGCTATTTTCATAGAATATCTTATATGTTGCTTGATAGATTGTAGTGCCAGAATCAGTTTTAATGGATTTATGTTGTAAATTGTATTTTCAGTCAACATTGTCAGTTTATATATCAATTTATATAATTATTAAAAATTGCTATTGAGTTTTAAGTTTAACATCTCAAAGGTTAACTTTAAGTTTAACATGAAATGAAAAAAATGTGGGCGTTATCTTGTAAGTTGAGGTTTTAGGGTGAAAGTATGGAGATCAATTGCTATCACCCTGGCATTTCATCTTATATGAAAGATTTTACAGAGCTACTATGGTCAGAATGGAGGTGAGTTGAGTTATATTGTCTTCTGAAAGATCTATTTTATACCAGTATGTATAAGCTACCAAATATTTATTGATTGTATATTGAGATATATAAGACAGTATAGGTGTTATAATACATACAGTCAAACCTTTCTTAAAGGTCACCTCTATGTAAGGGCCACCTGCTTTTAAAGGCCAGTAGAATTGTATCCCAATTGCTCTTTAATCATATTTTTTGAACCTGTATTTAAGGGGCACCTGCCTATGAAGGCCACTTTTCCTGGTTCCCTAAGTTGGCCTTTATAAACAGGTTTGGCTGTATATACAATACTATTCTGTAAACACTTTGCCAGAAATATCAGAATTTATTTTTTGTACTACCAGTATACATAAATTAACACATTTACATATTCCAATAAATAGAAAATTTTGTATGTAAAGGTAGAAAAAAGTTGATATTAATGTTGTTTTAAAGATTAGATCTTAAGTTACAAGTTGTAAACTAAAAGTGATTTTTGAAGATTTTTTCTCTAGATTTGTTCCATTGAGGTATAGCTTAAAACTTTTAATTAAAGTGGTGAATTGTAACTTGTTTTAAATTAAACAATAAGATGAAATCATATTACTTGCTTTCATGGAAACTTGGTGAATATCAGTAATGTTTTCTCCACACTCTAATACATGTACTTGATATTATGGGGGCGTGTCCTGTCTTAGCTGAATATTAGGTATTGTGAACCCCTGTCTAAACTGACCTTTTTTATTAGTATGAATTATACATATTAGTTTATAAATTAACCTATGTTAGCTAAAGATGTTTCTCATCCAAGCAGGAACTTCAGTCAAGACTAGAGGGTGTTCATTACTTATAAATTCAATGTGTTTATGACTACATGCATATTTAACCACAAATACACAAGTACACAGTATCAAATGTGTTGTATTTACACACATCTATGTATTAGATATATGCATTTCATTGCCAGTATAATTTTAGTCTTTCGAAAGGTACATTAAAATGCTCATGTTTTTTTTTATAAAATTAATTTTACTTTCAATGGGTAAATTTTTCTTCGAATGTTCACATGTAATTTTTTATTCAAAGGTAATCTAAGCATGCTTTGGAGTAAAAAATCTACTTTAAAATCCTTTTATTCCCTGCCGAGCTCTTGGATATTAAATTTGAACTTCCATCCTTCAGTCTGTTCAGACAGTTCTTGTCTGAGGTAATTCTCCAAAACTATGAAGCACTATCTTATCAAACTTAATGCAAAACATCAAAATTGATAGGAGTTGTACATATTATCTTCCAGAGTTGGTTTGCTCATTTTTCTGGGAGTTATGGCCCTTTAAATATAAGTGCAAATCACATAAAAGTACCAACTGGTGGGGTATCCTCATTCACTGTATTTGCTTGTTTTCTTTTAGATATGAAAATTAAGATTTTATGGTATGTCTGGTATACCACAACAAAATCTGTATCTATTGGTAACCATAGAAACATGCTTTAATTGGTATCACATTTTTTGAGTGTTTTTTTATTTACTGTAACTTAAACTACAGTTGTAGGATTTTTTTCGTTTGATAAAAGATGTAGCCTAATCATGTTTTCTGTTTATATTTTTATGATGGCTAATTGGAAGTATTTACAATGACATATGTTGTTATGTGCAGAGATATAAAAGCTTATACATGCACATTGTATAATTTGTGTTTAATGATCGAGTGATATTATGTCAGGCCGTGATATTTTTGTTTTAATCAATTGTGGATTGATTTATTGTTAAATTATGTGTTCACTGAAACAATAAAGATATTTAAAATGTCATTTGAATTTATTGTCTATAATTTCACTATCATTCTATAATTAAGATCGTCAAAATTTAACTTAAATATAGCAAATTTTGTTAATCTTTTTTTGGAACTATTGATGAATATTTTTGTCAAAACTAAATGCAAATATTTTAATCTAGAATTGATTAAAAAAATTACACCTTAATTTTCTGAATATCTTAAAAATGAACAAAATTATAAAGATTTGATTTAAGTTAAGGAAAATCTTAGCTAAGGAATGATTGTGAAACTGGAGTCGGGTCTAAAGCAGGTAAAGATGGTAAAACAACCATATGGAACCAGGCAGGATTGGTGCATGACTCGTTGATAGATTGTCCACCTTGAGGGTTGGGGGCCATGGTTCGAACCTGGGCTAAATTATACATAAGACTTTAAAATTTGAGATACTACTTCCTTGCCGGAGAATTGGTATCATGTACAATGTGACTGGGGGATCAATCGATCCGAGTTTATATGCTTGTCTGTGGCATACTAATTTTGTAAGCTAAACACCTTAAAGTTGCCCCGAGTGCATGCCAGTGCAAACAGATCACAAAACACACTTACACATACATAAACTCGCTCTTAATTATAAGGAATTTATAAACTTATAGGTGAAATTGCTGATTGACATTAAAACAACATATGAAAGTTACAAAGAAACTTCTATACCATTATGAAGAAAGTAAGATATACACACATGTAACCTATTAACAAACTTGCTTACCTATCTGGAGCACCCAGCCTCACTTCTCTGGTGGAAGTTCACATTTCTAACCTAACTTGTCAGTTCCAAAGTTTTTACTTTGCTTCTGGATAGTGATTCGGACATGGATTACCGGTGGTATGTTTGTTTTTGATTACACATGTAATGTAACCATTGTAGATAAAACAAAATACAGACCAGGTACTTGCTCTTGCATTAGACTTGAAATCAGCAGTGATATTTTCTTTAATTAAGCAATTTAAAAAATACTGAGCATTTTAACCACACCACTTCAAAAAAAATAATTTAACAAAATTTATGATACAAGAGTGAGTGAGTGAGTAATGGTGTTTAACGTCCCAGTCAAGAATATTTCACTTGCTAGTATATCAAGACGTCACCAGGTATAGGCGAAGATGCAGAAATTTTGCCTGCGCAATGCGCTAATGGCATTATACACAGGGTTCTTAATTGTGTCAAGCCTACCGTACACAGGACTTTGTTTATTTTAAGATCCCATCTGAAAGAACCGTGGCTTTCATAATGTAATGCAGAGTGCTTAAAGTCTTGAGTCAGACCTGGTCAGGCTCAAACCCATGCCCTCCTACTTAGGGAGGGAGCACTCTACCAACTGAGCTTCCGCAGTGGTGCTTATGACACAAGAGCTTGCCTACACATCTATTACATCAAATTATTTATCCATCAAATCACTTTTATCAGATACAGCTATGGTATCTCAGTAGGCAGAATGCTCCTCCATATGTGGGATGTCATGGGTTTACTCAGGATGGGGTCTGACCAAGAACATAGTAGTGACCATTCTTTCACCAAGCACTCAGCATTTACAAATGATAGTCACAGGGTTCTTAAAAAGATACCTTTAAAACCAATGCACCACATAATGACACACGTGGCACATTTAAGAAACCTCTCTGCACATTTCCCCCCGAGTGCAATGAAAAGGTTTAAAATATCTGCCATCTCACCTATAGCTGGTGACATATAGATATAAGTGAAATGTTCTTGATTAGGATGTAAAACCCCATTCAATTAATCAATTTTTTATTAGACACTTTATCACTGGATATGGCTACCAATGATGTCATTTACACTCGCACAGCATATGACTAGTTTTTCTACACCACTGCGGTAGCTCAGTTGGTAGAGTGCTCGCTCTGTAAGTGGGAGGTCTAACCTAAGACTTGAAAGGGTTAGTGACTGTTCTTTTTCCAACCACTTGGAATAATGAAATGAAAGTAGATTCTTTCAGATGGGAACTTAAAATAAAAAAGGTCTCGTGTCACAGTAAGTGTGGTATAAGAAAGAACCCTACTGTATATGCTATCAGCGCAATGCACAAGCAAAATTTCTGCAACTATGCCTGTAGCTGGCAACATCTCAATGTAAGTAAAATATTCTTGACTGGGATGTAAAACACCATTACTCAACACAACTAGCTTTTCTACATCATGTACAATGGGTATTAGTGACTGGGTAGTCTTAAGCACAAACTTATGAATCAATGCCTCTCACCACCAGTCAACCTACGTTGAATCCCACATGGGCAGATCCTAGTGTTAGACAGTTTGTAAGTTCATTTGCTGAAGATCAGTGGTTTTCTTCATAGTACTTCTGTTTACTCCATTATCTAAGAACTGACGTCTTGATATAAGTACAAAAATCTTGACAAGCACAAAAAACACTCTGCTCACCATCATTATATACAGGTGAAGAACAGTTATGTCTTGTGATTTAGTCACATTAAAATCTTATCATTAAATGACGACAGATTTCCAATTCGCTGACTATAAACTATAGAAATAACATGCGACAAAAACAAGACAAATTTTTATTTTTTATTTATTTTATTTTTCATTTTTTTTTTTTTCATTTTTTTTTATAATAGTTTTATTTATTCTGACAAGAAAAACTTATTAACCCAAAAAACGAGTTTTTTCTTCAAATGTAAATTTAAATTATTCTTTATAAAACAATAGGACAATACATTAACATCAACAACAATTGCAATCTTTGTAGTAAAGTACACAATATAAACAACGCATAATACAAAAACATAATAAATTGGATGGCATGGATGTAAAATTAAAAAAATATAAATTTACAAAAATATATGAAAAATATTTTACAAAAGATGTGAAAAAAATAAACTAAGTATCAAACTGCAACTAATTTAATGTACATACTACAAAAGTGATATAAATAAATAAATATAAATATAGATGGAATGTTTGAAATTTGGTATGTGTATTGAAAGAATTGATATAATTTGATGTGTGTACTATTTTTTATTTGGACGGAATATTTGTACAATTATACTGAGAAAAAAAATCTCTGCACCAAATAATCATAATTTTATAAGAGATCTATTTTGAATGGACCATTTTCAGTTTGGTTAAACTAAGAAAACAGATAAAACTAATTAATTTAAATGAAAAAATAATTGGTGTAAATTACATTTCTCTATCACTATGATTGCACATATAGTTTAACATTGATTGTAATCGGTACTCCAATAATATTGTTTACACCTAGGCAGAATTTTTCTTCAACTTACTGATATATGTATATATCTAAATGGCTCTCAAAGACATTAATAAACACTATCTCCCTTCTATTATAATTATAATTGTGTTCTATGTATTTTCTTTAATGTCGAAAGAAAAAAATCAATTTAAATTAAGCATGATTAAATAATATTGCAATGTCAGGATTGCTGTATTCAGATAGGGCTGACTTCTTAAAGGGAGACAAATGTATTAAAGGTATTGTTGTGTGTATATCTTTTGAAAAGTTATGCCAACTTGAGAGGATAAAAAAAGAGAGAATTTCTATCTAAACTAGATATGATTAAAAAGAATAATATCCTTTTTTACAGGTTGTAAAGGGTGACAACTGCACTAAAATGAGAATTCTAAATCTAAATTATTATAAACATGATTTCACTGCAAAAATATAACTCAAATGATGAAAATTTACACAATGCTTCTTTATCACAGATAGCTTGGATGAGTGCCTGAAATTTCTTTTTCAACGGCATTACAAAAATAAATAAACATTTCAATATATAAATAAATAAATACTAATATCTAAATAAATATTTCTACCTAATAAATTCTGAAAATTACTTTTGAAATCACGAAGAATTTCAGCAAAGAAATTTATAGAATTTTCATCTAAATTCTACTCTAGTATAAATATATATATATTTTAATAATCAATGGACGGAATTGTAATATTAGAAAAACTATATCATATTTTTTTCTAAATGTTTTCATTTCTATGGAATTATAGCACTATTGGTTGTCATAATCTGGTTGGTCCTTCTGTAGAGAACAGAACAAATTCAAATAAACATAATCTTCTGATAATAATACTGTAACTTAAAATCATAAAACCAGTAAATTTACCATGCGAGTCATCCAGAAACACAAATTTGGCACATAATAAGAAACAATGTCAAAAAACTGTCAACTTTGAAATCTCTAAAAGGAATAAATAAACAACAAAACAACTGGAACAAGTTATAATCTCAACTTCCTATAAATTGTATAGAATTCCTTCATATCTGAACTATCTGAAATGTCTAGAGTTTCTTCAAATCTGAATTTTTTCTTAAATTTTCAACATTTCAAACTGTCTAATCTGTGTTGAGGATCAGGCAGACTCCTTGTAACACCCAGTGACTCAGATGTTCATGTGTAGCTAAATCTGCCTCAAATACGAGTCCTACACCCATAGCGTTCCTTCTCTGTGATGTCACATATACTGGTGTTCTATAGGTGTTCTGAAATTATAAAAAACATTTAAATGATTATATTTATATTGAATAAGACTGAACATTGTATTTAGTGATTTCCATTACATATTTTAAAAGTCAATATATCCTTGACAAAAAAAAAAAAAAAAAAAAATAATAATAATGTTTAGGACTTAGTCTTAGCAAGCATTTTTTTTTACTAATAATAAGGTTAACATTTTTTTAAAACTAAATCTTACTCACAAACATAAATTAAAATGACTGTTGCACAAGGATTGATGATGTTACTTATTACTAATATTATGGTCACAGTCACTTTATTTTATGCTTGCACGATAAATTTTCCACTTGAAAATGCTTAACCTTACCATGAAAACTAAACATTTGATACAAGCATTAAAAGGCACCAAACAATGTATAAGTAAATTCAATTAGAAAACAGACTGCTCAAATTTTGTCCCTGTTTATTTAAATACTGATTTTGATTGTTGAACTTTAACAATCTCATAAATAACCACCTTGGTGTATGCTAGCCATTAGCACATCATTTTTGGCTCAGGGTACATAAAAGGGTTCGTGTGGCTGTGTAAACTTTATAACTTATAGTATAGATTATCATCTGTCATCTAATCTTGGCCCTGTAATTGTTCGGACATTATCAACAATAGAGTACTTGACATACCTGTAATTTAAGTCTGTGAGCCTCTATAGGTATGATCTTCAGTACAGGTAAGTCCTGTATTAACTGTTTGGGTTGCTGTCTGATAATCTGGTTGGTTTCTTTATCCCAGGCTCCGCCTTCCAGATACAAGCCATGTACAAAGCAACCTGAAAAATTCAAAATCGTTAACAAAATTTCTAGATACAAGACGAATATGTGTAAACAGTTGTAATTCTAATGTTGAATGTTCTCTATTGTTCTCAATCTGTTGGAATTCTATTTGGCCTATCATATAAGTTGTGTTCTCTATAATGAAACACAAACATACCAGTCCATGTCCAAATCACAATCCTTAAAGCAAAGTCTAAACTTTGAAAACTGATAAGTTAAACACATGAACTTCCACCAAGGAAGTGAGACGGAGTGCTTGGAAAGGACCTGCCTAGCTACTTATCAACAATTTAAGGGCCTTGATAAGCCTAGGCTTACAATCAAAATTGCTAGCACAATTACATCTAGCCATGCATCCAATTCTGTGTGTTTAACTGATTGTTTGTTTTTATGAATTTTGTGTTTACTATAATCTAATTGTTGCTCCCTTTGTGTTTGAAATATTGCATTATAGATCTTTTTGTACTAGTGTTAAACTGCATGATCAAATGATGAAACTTAAATTATTGTACTGAATCTGAATTCATATACAGAACAGATATACAAACCTTGATGTGCTCTCTCAGTAACATCTTCTGCTGTCTGCCAGTGTGTGACAGAGGTATACAGGGTGGATTTATCCAGTGGCCAACCATTCTTGCGGCATGTGGCTTGTACAAGAGCTGTAAGGTAAGATTCAGGGATGTGGAGTCCAGACAGCCACATTACTGGTGGTTCACCTTCATTGATCTGGAAAACAAAAAATGTCAACATTTATTACTACTTCTTAAAGCACTTATATTTTGAATGTGTTGATGGCCAAGTGGTCTTAAGCACTGACTTACAGATGACAATGCCTCACAATGTCTAGATCTGGCTCCCACTCAGGGAAGATCCTAGTGAGTGAGTTTGTCAATTCGCTTGTCATAGTTGGCTAGTTTTTTCCAGATACTCCAGTTTCTACTATCCCAGAATTGACCACCTCAATATAAACCTCGACTGAGGCATAAAATGATATACTCCACACTCTCCTCTTGATACAAGCTTTTACTTTTCTTCAATTTGAAATACACTATAAAAAGGCTCATTTCAGATTCCAGAGGAAATTATCACACATCCACTATTATAATCAAAGTCTATTTTTTTTGCTTGACTTGATCTTTAGGATCACAAATGATGTTTAATCATCTTGATTATCAATGAAATGTATTGGGTTTTTTATCATGAAGACCATTTAGTCACTGCATTCACTTATATTAGAAATTAACTGGTAAATACAAATATTTGGTAAAGAATATACATTGACATATCTAATCAAGAGTTGTCAGATGGACAGAATAGTTGGTCAAAAAAACAAAACCCTTTCAAATGGAAAACTGCCATTCATAATAGATTAAGACAAATTAAAATTTTACCATTAACTGTGACACTTTGTTAATCTTGTGATGTGTTTACTTTACAATTTACATACAATTTACATGCAAAGAAAATAAGTCTATAATCTAGTGACTTACCCATGAGTAGTACTGTTTGAAGCGTCTTTCAAAGTGTATCATCCAGTTTCCGAGTGATTTGAGTGTAGCGGGAGCGAGTCTTCTCCAGATGGACGGGATTTGACCATTAAACAGAGCTCTGGCTACTTCATCAAGCTCATTACTCATACCAACCTCACCAACTAAAGCCTGTATAATGAAAACAAATTAAAATTACACTAGTTCACCTTAAAGACAACAAAATGCTTATACAGAAATGTAGATTTAGACTTTTTTGGATAATTTTATTTTGCAATATGCAACACATTTACAAGGCATGAAACTCAAGTCCGTGGAAAAGGTGTGGTTAAAGGCAGGGAGTGGAGTAATGGTCGTAAAGGTCAAGAATATATCATTATACCAAGGTGGTCAGTTCTAGGATTATGGATCAAGGACACTGATGTACCAAGAGAAAACTATATACCTGAGAACTTTAGAAAGTGAATTGTCAGAACTTTCTCACACTGGGATCTGCCCACTTGATGGTGAGAGGCACTGTAATGGCATTGGATGACATTTTCTTGCACCCCAGATAGAAAAATCCATAAAAAGAGAGGTGCAAGATATCTCCATCTTGTACCCCCCTGTGCAAGATAGCCCATATGATGTTTTTCCCGCAAAATTTTATCAACAAAATCAGAGGTGTATCGAAAGTTGAAATTGATTTAAAATTGAAAAATTGTACTTTCTGATGCAATAAATAGAATCAATCACTACTTGTGGTGCCAGATAAGGAAATCTCAACCCTCGTTCTAATATATTTGGTCCAGAACTCGGCAAGCCTAGTTCTGGACCAAATATATTAGAACTCGGGTTGAGATTTCCCTATCTGGCACCACAAGTAGTGATAGATTCTATTAATGCATTGGATATCACAAACAAATTCATGTTGCAATATAATTATTGCAATTACTTCAGAATTGAGGCAAATTACAAAGAAACCCTCCTAGAGCTAGATATTACCTTCTTCAAAGTGGCTAGAGATTTGCTCATCCTGTTAATAAGTTTGTTAAATCGTTCTAGTTCTTGAAGCAGTACAATGGTGGTTGGTGACACTTCAATACCATATTTCCTGCGTATTTTGTCCATATCAAACTCTTCTGGAAGTTTGTTCAGGACTTCATCAGCAATTTTCCCAATGAAATCTTCACGACTTATTCCTGAACCAGTATCGCCTGTATAGAGAAAATAAAAAAAAAGGGATTTAAAAATTAATATCCAAAAGACAATTTTGAATACAATGGTGCTTTTCTTTGTTTTCATGATGTAAAGTTACCCTACCTCTGACTAAAATGTAAGAGAGTGATTGGCTAAATGGAATCACATGACCAACCCAGTATCATTCTGTACATAGCTGCACACCTTACCCGGTGTTTTTTCTACTGAGCCTGTATCATTCTGTACCGGACACTTACAAACCATGTAACTTATAGTACCAAACTCCCCTTAAAATAAGCCATTACTTCATGAAAAAATTAACCCCCAATAATTCTGCTGAGGTGTATTAATTCATCAGGTGGATAGAATGAAGCAAATGTCTTAGACATTCCACACAAGCTGGCTAAGGCTTGAAACTCAAACCTTTGAATCACAAGTCTGTGGTCTTAACCATGGGTCTCTACCTCCACGACTTATGTATTTGAGGTTGTCCCAGATGAAGTACTAATATGTGGTGTCTTAATTTAAAAAATAATCATGCTGGTTCACATGTTTCTCATTCAGAGTTTACCAATAATCAGCTATCTGTGATGGTTTGTTATATGTAGTGATGTCGTCTCACTCACCTGTCTGTGGCTGTAGATCCACCAGATGGAGCCACATGTCTCTAGCGGCCTGTGTGTAGTAACCAATCTCAGCATTAGGATGTAAACCAAACACTTCTGGGGTATTAGCATGTGGCAATGATTCAATGTAATCTGGAATAATATAATATGATAAGATAATGCAAAAATACTCAATGTTTAGTTGTAAGAACAAAAATATTTTTGTGCTATACCATCGTATAGTGAAATTACTCTTTTTGTAATAAAAGTAAGATTTATGTCCAGGTTATAATCACTATGGTGGTGGTGCACTATAAAAATTAACAATTTGTTTCCATAAACATCCTTTACATCAAAATAAATAGTTAAAATGTCTTTGAATCTTAAAGGTCACCGGTCACCAAAAACCGAATTTTTTTTAGTACTATTTTCCGAAAGATTACATCATAAAAAGTCGATTTAGCCACAAATAACATTTTTAAATCATTTCTGTCCCTTTCTACGGCGTAAATTAAAGCCCTGAAACTGTTGAAAATCTGTATTATCTCCCTTTGGTAGTAAAAGGGCACAAAACCGGAAGTGACGCAGAAGGTGTTATCCAAGCTATTTAGGAAATGAAGCTTGTATAGTGAACTGCATTTATTACCCAGATTAATCGGAAATAACTTCTAGTGTTTTAATATATATATTTATTTTTTTTAGCATTGGGTATTTCAGTTTCCTTCAGCAGAAAAAAATATATAAAAAATAAACATAATAATAGGAAATAAATCAAGAAAAAAGAAACTATATTTGTGTTTGCTCTAAGTATGATATACTATTTACTAATATTTTTACAAAACATAATTTTACATTTCTTTTGAAATTTATTTATTTATTTATTTATTTATTTATTTATTTATTTATTTATTCATTTATTTATTTATTTATTTATTTCTATTTATCACAACAAATAATGAAAGAACCCAAATTTCAGTTTTTTATTTAAAATATTGTTCATATTAATTTTCAATTTATATTTAATATCATTTTAATTATCTTTGCTTATCTCTGATTAATTAATTAAATAATTAACTAATTAACTAATTACGTTATTTATTTATTTATTTATTTATTTATTTATTTATTTATTTATTTATTTATATCTATTTATCACAACAAATAATAAAAGACACAAATTTCCGTTTTTTATTTAAAATATTGTTCACATTAATTTTTATTAATATTTAATATCATTTTAATTATCTTTACATATCTCTGATTAATTAATTAAATAATTAATTAATTATTTACGTTATTTATTTATTTATTTATTTATTTATTTATTTATATTTTTTATCTATTTATCATAAGGAATAATAATTTTGATTCATATTTGTTTTAGAAATTGTCCAATTTTTAATTCCTTTTTAGATTAAAATCAAAGATTTATTATTATTATTATTATTATTATTATTATTATTATTTACCTATGTAATGAATAAAAAAACATGTTTTCGGGTAGAACTGGGTTCAAGACCTGTAGTTTTTTGCACAACTAAATTATCAAAATAAAGGTTTAAAAAATAATTTGTTATTGTCTCTTAAAATAAAATATTTTACCCCAGTATTACATAAATATGAAAACTATTTTAATTCAATAGCTTCCTATTTCTTATTTGCAATAATAATCATCATCATTAATGTTTCCATGATAAAATAAAAAAATAAATTCATATAATAACTTTATTACGCTTAATTTTAATGGGATGAAAAGAACGTCATGAAAATGTGATACCAGTGGGATTACGCTCGACTAACTAAGAACTCAAAACTCGAGTGAAACTTTCTTTCATTTATTCACAATAAATTAATATCGTTCAAAGTGTGATTTACACCCCATCACATACCAGTAATTAAGAGATTATCAATATGCTACATTGGGAAACATCCTGTTAAGAAGTAGACATTTACCACCTGTAATTAACAGAGTTTACCTTACAATATGCAACATTAATTGACACGTGCGTATATCTTTATGATATACCCCGTAAATGTTATTTGTCATTTTTTATAGATTCTGAAAATAGAATAAATTAAAGTTAAATTAGATTTGTTAATTTGAACAAGGCACACGTCTCTGTTTCAACTTGTGAATTTGTGAACTGATTGAATAACCGAATTAAATTAATTTTGAAAATTAAAATTGTTTAAAATCTATATATTTGACTGAATTCGTTCATAATAATTTGAATTGTCTTAAATGATTATACCACTCATATTTCCCTGACTTAATTTAATTTAAGTGTTTAATTTGAATACATTCAAAACAATTAAAAAGCTGCATGAACAGCTGTGTAAATCTGGCTTCAATTTGTTCTGAATTTTGTGGAAAAAAACATGTTCATCGGTCATTGTGATTTTATTATATTCAAACTTCACAAAAAATATCATTTTGACTTGAAATCAAACTTTAAAAGCCTTCAAAACACCACACAAACCAACATGTAATATATGGATACATATAGAGGTTATGTGTCTTTCCTCAGCAGCTTAACACCATGTACGTCATCAATTAGGTCGCCGGAAAGTTACGAGCGGTGTCGGAAACTACCGAGTATTAGCAGTTCGTTCAGGTAAGGTTTTAGTGTATTACAGGTAAATTTAAGGCGTGGGAAACCGTCAGACACATCAATATTGACTATTCTACCCATTAGAATGCAAAATACAAAATTGATAAATTTGGTGACCGGTGACCTTTAAGAATTTCAAACCATGTTGTCCCCCACTGTTGATCGACCAAATAATAAATGCAAACTAGGTGGCCATTTATAGATATACCTGTGTAGTTATCCCTGGGTCCATCTTCTGGAATTTTGTAATCCACTTCCTCATTGAAGTAGAAATGGAATGGCTGGAACGTATCAAAGATAAAGTCTCCCATGTATTCATCCATGTACGTCCTCAGGATACGTCTGTCAAAGTTGTCAATGGCACGACCACCATACATAACCTACAATTTCATAGACATCACATTATCAGTGAGTTCAATTTTTTTTAAATGTATAAAAATATAAGATCAACCTCAATCATGATTTTTTCAGTAATTTCCAAGTTTAAAATATTTGAGATTCATGTTATTTATTCCTTTAATCTAGAAATTCATGAAGTCTCTAAGTATAAGAACTCTATAGCAATTTGCTATTTAAAAAGAAAAGAAAAATATCAGTGTATTCATAATTCATCACGACATTCACAATATGTTCATCCCACAGCAGTTGAAGAAAATCTAAACAATTTGGGTAATATACTAGACAGATGAACACCTCCAATAAAACTGAAGATGAAAGTATTTGTGCAAGACTGTTCTACTAAGTAAATCTATAAAGATAATTTAGCTAAGATACTGTGACTTGGATACTAACCTCTCCAATTAGATATTTCAAGCTGTTCCATGGTATCTTTGTTTCACCTAACTCAAAAGCCTTGGTCAGGTAGGTATTCAAAATCTGCATACATACACGGAAATCAGACTCATTGAAGTCATAACCAATGTTCCATCCAATCTTTCCATATTTTCTCCTTTCTTGTACTACAGCATGGAAGAATGCCAATACAAACACAAGTGATGAGAAGGCAGGGTTTGGACATTCTGCTAAAGCTATGGAGGATATCTTCTGGTATGTTCCACGCAAGTTCAACTTCAAACCGTTTGGTGGTTCTGTGACAACCTAGATGTCATTAAAATTATAATTATAGTTTGTGTGTTATAGGAGCCAAGATGTGTAAATATTTATATTACTTAACTTCCACTGAAAAATTCTACAAATGAATATTCTGTTTTTCATCAGTTCTGTATTATCTGCCCAAAATTTGAGGACTGTCTCTCAAAAATCTAACACAAAAAGGAAAACTTGAAACAAAGATTAGTCTTTTACAACGGTCAATAATCATGATAACGGATGATTGGCCACTCTGTCATGATAATAACTAATTTAGCAATATTGTGTAGTTTTTATTTTCTTTATTTTCATGAAGTGCGAATTTTTAAAATTCTACATCCAAATTGACACAAACATAAGACCAATAACTACCTTCAATGACCTCTGAAGAATACCGATGGGGAAGCTTTGTGTAGGTTCTGTTGTAAGCCACAGACGGAAATCTGGATGTGGTTTGGTCAGTTTTTCTAGTTGTTTCTCCAGTTCTCTTAACCAACTGACCAACAGATGGCAGTTCTGTAACATCAGCCACTGGCCACGAGCAATGGCAGTCTCCAGGTATTGTAATGCAAGCTACAAAGAGAGATATATCAATGTATTAAACATTTAGCATATGGTATATGACAAATACATTGTACTATTTTGTGTTTTTCATCAATCTTTTCAATTCAATTACTAGTATAGTCTGTATATGGCTTGCTTGAATACTTTTGATTTTGCACCTGGTTATAATGGCTAGGGTTCCCCATGATCAACATCAGAGAATAAACCATCCCTTCATTCTTGTACTTGAAAATGAATCAATCACATGACAAACCCCTCATAACTAAAGGTAACTCATGACTTTTTAAGGAAAACAATTATAACTGTTTGACAACTTTAACTAAATATTTGTTTATTATACAGAAAATCTTGGAATAATGAAGTTTTCAGTTTACACAACATTATTATTATTACTGATATTCTTTTTGCTGATTTTTAAAATTAACAAACAAACAAACAAATAAATACATTTTTTATTTATTTCTTGTATTTATTTATTTACCTTTTCTTGTCCCTGACCCATGGACAGGAATTTCAGTTTATTTGATCCAAATTCTATTCTTTCAGCTAGCTTCATAAGGTCACTTGCTGGATCCGAACCAGGACTGAGAATGAATACGATTGGTGACATTGGTGTACTCTGTTCAAAAATAGACTCGAAGCTGATGATGGGTGGGGTTACGTATTTTTCTCCCATGCTCTTTGTGACATATTCTTCAACTGCACGATAGATACGGTCCACTCTGAAGCATCTTAGTAACATAAGTTTCTGGAAATCGGTCAAGGAGTCCTGATATTTCATGGGGAATGGTATCATCTCTGGTGTGTCGTGATCAAACCACTAAAATAACAAAAACATCATGTAAGTTGTTGTCAGAGTTATAATGTTTAAGATGCAAATTTAAACATCTAAACATGAAGTTAAAATAAAATTCAGATTTTCAAAAAAAAAAAAAAAATCCATGATTTAACAAAACTTCTGTTTTGTAGATTGTAAGTTTAAAAAAAGTCATGATTGCAATTTGAACTAAACATCCTTATAACCACTAACAACAATTACCATTTCATGAATTATTTATAGATAGGCTAATTAATTCAAATAAATGATCAGTAGCCTGCCTGAAAACAAACTTTATAAACCAAAATCTGTGTATAATGTTCATGACAATGTCCAACAGCTCCAATACGCATGGGTTGTTCTATAATATACTGGTGAGACAATAATTCCATTTGAAAAAAATGCCCAGAATTTGTGGAAACATTTGGTGTTATCTTACCTTTTTCCAGACTTTCTCATTGCGTTCAATGTCATCTAACAGTGTACCAAATTTATCACTCATAGCTTCTACCAGTCGAATACAATCTTCCCATCCTGCCTCAGGGAACCAGGCATATGGTTTCCTTCTCTTACTCTTCTCTAATGCAATGTTACCCTATAAATCAAAAACATTATTATTATTATTATTATATAATTATTATTATTACCAGTATTATTTTTATTAAAGTGATGACGAGTGTACATGAATCTATAAACTATTAAAAGGTGGTAAATTTAGCGGTTTATTCATACTTTTTATTTTACTGATAACCTCCAGAGGAAAATTCAAACAAATTAAAGCTATACCCACATTTCATCCTTGTTCTGTTCTGATAAAAATGCATCACTATTTGTTGTGTCCTATAGAGAAATCTCAAAATATTTCCCCAAGCCTTGTTCTGTACCAAATATATTAAAATGAAGTATTTCCTGATTCTATTTTTTGGACAGAGAAAAAGTATGATGATATATTTCTTTCTTCTTGATAAAAATTTGTTTGATAACTAAGAAAGAGGCTAGATAATTTAGCCAATGAACCAAAACCCAATGGCTGGACTTTGCTCAAATAAAGATAATAGCTAGATTATGGTATACACATTATCAATGTTTAGCTTGACTTACCTTTATGAAGAAATCCAGTTCATCCTGTGTTACGCGGTTCTCATCCTGCTCCAATTTTATTGTAATTTGGAAAGAGAAGAGTAGCTTATGTCTCTCAAAAATACCTGTAAATAAATTATGTGTTTATTATTACTATGAAACTTATTTATCATTATTTAAATATGTTACTTCAAATCTATATCAAATTATGTGCACTACTACCTCAAATCATATCGGCATATGTCCTCAGAATAATTCTACAATCTCTCAGATGAATGATGATCATATTTATAGATTTATTAAAGAAATTATGCTTAAGAAATAGAAAATAATATCAAGTCAACAAAGTGCACAACAAAGACTGCTAAAATGAACACTTTCAGAATTTGATCATCTTAAAGATTCACTATTTCAAACTAAATAAGTCATAACTGAAATGCCAGGATGACATTTCAAAAGTGTCCTCATTTGAACCCCAACTGGGAAATTCCCCAACCATGTGTATGATAAATATGAATAGTCAATGACTAATAAGAATATGAGAAACATAATAAGAATAAAAACCCAGTGCTGTCCGTACCTGTACAACCATAGTTATACATATTGTGTGTAAGTGTATCCATGATGTTTCTCAATCGTTTCTGTAACAGTGGGTCTGGCATTGATTTCTTAAGTGACAGTTCAAACACATCCAAGTATGAGGCTAGTGAGTACTGGTACATAGTGTTGATGGTCGACATTTCTGCCAAGATGAAAAACAAAATGGCTCCTCTCCTAGCAGCTGGACGGTAACCGTCACGAAGCTTATCAATATCTATAGCAGTCTTTGCACCAAGTTTTAACTTTTCTGACACCTGTTAATAAAAAAGTGATCAATTTAGAAGTTAATAATATTAGCTATGCAGACAAAATTCATCCTTTTATATTCAATTATCTTAATTAGAAAGTCTCTATGTTACATGAAAGCTGATATGTCAATTATATGTGACATTAATTCATTTCACAAAGTTTTGTAAGTATCACAAAATTCTAAAATATCATGGTTAGTACAGGAAAGTGTCAACTGATATGATTCCACATCCAATGGAAATAAATGTTCCACAAAAATGTTTGGGGTATCATGTGGTACAATGCCAAACCCTATTGAGGTATCCTGTCAAATTATCTATATTTGTACACCTAAATGGAACAAGTTCTTGGTTGTCACATAGAAAACTTAGATATAGGTGTTTTATTAAAACCATTGTCAAAATTGTTATACATGTAATCATTTATACCTCTGTAGCCTTGGTCTTGGTCTCCTCAAGTGTTCCTATAAGCTCTGTGTTGTCCAACATGTTACCCTGTGACTGTGCCAACTCTCTCAACAAAGCATCTTCTAGATCCTTTAAGAGCTTCTTGTTCTCGCTGGTTTCTTGGATCAATCTCTCACGTTGTTCTTCTAACTCTCGTCTCTCAAACTTCACAATGACGCTCAACAACTGGTCCTCCAAACCCTGGGGAAAAATGAAATATAGTAAGTATAAATGTTATATACACATTACAACCTTACCCACAGAATTGTAAAACTGCAATCCATTACTGAAATCTATGTACTTTCTTTTCTTGTTATGTGTTATGTATAAACCAGAGTTTTTATTACTGGTTAGTTTTCATTGGTTATGTGAACGTATAATGATGAAGAAGTCATAAAAACCCGGTGTCTATATAAATCAGATTAGAAGCAAAATAATGAAATTAAAATTAAAGAAAAACAATCAATTATGATTTATCCATATACATGCAGCTGATTTAGGATTGGGAAGGGTTAAATATTCTATTAAAAGTTTCAGCAAGTGTCACCTTTGACTGAAATATCCAACATTCCAGTGAGATTTCCCTATTCTATGTGTAGACTTACCAGGATAATAATTATATTGTTATAATCCTAGAGCTGGTAAAACACAATAAATAATAACAGTTCCGCAGAACATAACTTAATAAGTTGGAAAGGAGCAGTTAACTTTTTACTGAATTTGGTGAAAGTTTTTCAAAAACAAAACAAAACAAAACAAACATAAACTAGCAAATTCAGTGAATTAGGTTCCCCGCTGACAGGTTCTTCTTATGTTAAAAGGGCCATAACTCCAAGGAAAATGAGCAAACCAATTCAGTTGAAGATATGCACATCCCTATCTATGTTTATTTTGCACCAAGTTTCGTGAAAAAGTGCTTCATAATTTTGGAGAATTAGCGCAGACAAGAATTTTGGATGGACAGAAGGACGGAAGGAAGGACAGACAAAAGGATGGAAACTCAAATTTAATATCCCCATCTTTCTTCAAAAGACAGATGATAAAAACAAACAACTAATTAAAAAAATTTAAACCAACCTTGAGTGTTACAGTAAAGTTGATGACCATTGATTTACCAAACACATTAGGTGTGTATTTAGGGTTGGCTAATTTTGTGTTGAGGTATAGTCTGAAGTTAGGATCATAGTCCACCTCCTTGTCTCCCAGGACAACCACCTGTCTACCAGCCTCACCTGTGTATATAGATAAAATACAGTAAATAATCCTCAAAATAGCTAAAATATATATGGAATTCACAAAAATCTCAATTTTGTTCTGGATATCATATTTCTAAAATAGTGACATCCGAGTGCAACTGTTACCCTTGATTTGATGGATTTTTATGTGATGCAATTTAACAGTTTCTAATCATACCTATTGTTTTTGTACAAGAAATGGCAAATTTGCATTACATGAGAAGACTGAGAGACTCTACACAAATCAGCATCTAAATGAAAGTGTATCACCTACAAGTTAATGGATTTAGATTAGCAATATGCTATAAGTAACTTAAGACTACAAAACTCTGTCTTGAACTACGCTCTGTTGCCAGAAACAAGCAGAACTTTTATTATGGAGTGCATACGGAATCATTAATAATCTGTGTCATGGTTAGTTCTTAAATGATTCATCAATAAAATGTTTCACCTTTTTCTCAAATTCTGAAAGTTTAGAGCACTATAAATCTCTTCCCATTTGAAACCTTGATTCAGATTTGACTAGGGATAGAACCCACAGCCCCTTTTTGTATAGGTAGTTTGTCTACCAACTGAGCTATCTAAAGATAATACATACCCTTGATATTTTTCTCTAGGACATTATCAATGACTGGATCTATATACTCATCTACATCTTTGAACAAGAATGGGAAGCCATATTTGATAGCCAATTCTAACTGTTTCAAGAAATCTGGATCATTGAATGTGCAGATCTGAAAAGGAAACAAGACAATATATGAATTTATGAATTTATAAAAATGCCTACCAGACAATATATGAATCTTTATAAAAATGCCTATCAGACAATATATGAATCTTTATAAAAATGTCGCTCTCTGTTTGAAATTTTAATTGTCAGAATATTTTATGCTTTGATATAAAATATTTTGGAAAATGGAAAATGAACAGAACTTTATAAAATGTCAACATTTGCTGCATAAAAAAATAAAAATTCTGAGGTGCTTGGTAGTTTTAAGAGAATATCTTGTGGTATTTTATAATTTCAAGTCATATGTTTATTGACATTTCACAAAATTTCCTGTCCACAAATATATTTCACTTTAAGCTTTATAATTTGTTTATAAACAACAAACCTTGAGGTTATTTTTCTCTTCTCGTCTCCTGATCCAGTTCAATGCTTGTTGTTGTGGATCTATACACATAGGGAATCTACTAGCTCTGATGGTCAGTATACCATTCTGAATGGACAACTCATCTGGGGGTAAGGCTTCTGATGTCCACCTATATAGAGAAATAGAATTTATACTCATCAAAAGTTCTTAATGAGACGTGTGTAAAGTCAAAGAAAATAATAAATACATGTACATCAATTATGGATGAATGAATGAATGAATGAATAAAACTAGCAAAAAATTCAAAAAATTACCGCAAACTGATAAACACTGTCACTTAAGCTCAGTTGAAACAAAGAAAAATTGTATGCATTTTAAGGATAAATCATTTTTTGGATAAAATTTCATTCTTACCAAAATCATCAGACATGTACTCATGTGAAATATGATCATGTTTTATGTTTTCATTTTTGTGATCACCTCTACACCTAACTGGCATTATGAAAAATCATCCTCAGTAAGTTGAGAGTGAAGAACAAGATATAACTTATAATAAAATGATTCTTACTTGCTTATTTCAACATCATTGGTCAGCAACTGCTCAAGTCTGAATGGATCACTGAGTGGGACACCTCTTGACCTGAGATCTTCAACCCAGATCTGATATACCAGGTCATTACGGAACTCCCAGCTGAAGGCACCCACGTAACTCAGGAAGGCAGAGCTTACCAGACAGTCACCCAACAACTTAACTCTGTTGGCCTTCAATTCTTGTAAGTCATTATTCCATCTATTCAAATAAGGAAAACAATATTACCATATTTATAACATCATGAACATTGAAAATTAAAAGTTATCTAATCTATAATTTAAGAATGATATTAGATGAATGATTGGAAAACCTAATAAATAAATAATAAATTCAAATCAAAGTAAGTTTTTTTCTCCTCTTGGGTTTGGTGGTAGATGTTCATCCAGTTGACACTTATGTCATACATTATACAGTGAAATTCAATTCACTTCCACAATCTGTTCAGTCAAATTGTGGTGTTACAAAGGAGTTTGATGATAAATTGTGGTGTTAATAAGGAGTTTGATGATAAATTGCGGTGTTACAAAGGAGTTTGATGATGAATTGCGGTGTTACAAAGGAGTTTGATGATAAATTGTGGTGTTGCAAAGGAGTTTGATGATAAATTGTGGTGTTACAAAGGAGTTTGATGATAAATTGTGGTGTTACAAAGGAGTTTGATGATGAATTGTGGTGTTACAAAGGAGTTTGATGATAAATTGTGGTGTTACAAAGGAGTTTGATGATAAATTGTGGTGTTACAAAGGAGTTTGATGATAAATTGCGGTGTTACAAAGGAGTTTGATGATCAATTGTGGTGTTACAAAGGAGTTTGATGATCAATTGCGGTGTTACAAAGGAGTTTGATGATCAATTGCGGTGTTACAAAGGAGTTTGATGATGAATTGCGGTGTTACAAAGGAGTTTGATGATAAATTGTGGTGTTACAAAGGAGTTTGATGATAAATTGTGGTGTTACAAAGGAGTTTGATGATAAATTGTGGTGTTACAAAGGAGTTTGATGATAAATTGTGGTGTTACAAAGGAGTTTGATGATAAATTGTGGTGTTACAAAGGAGTTTGATGATGAATTGCGGTGTTACAAAGGAGTTTGATGATAAATTGCGGTGTTACAAAGGAGTTTGATGATAAATTGCGGTGTTACAAAGGAGTTTGATGATCAATTGTGGTGTTACAAAGGAGTTTGATGATCAATTGTGGTGTTACAAAGGAGTTTGATGATGAATTGTGGTGTTACAAAGGAGTTTGATGATGAATTGTGGTGTTACAAAGGAGTTTGATGATAAATTGTGGTGTTACAAAGGAGTTTGATGATAAATTGTGGTGTTACAAAGGAGTTTGATGATAAATTGTGGTGTTACAAAGGAGTTTGATGATAAATCGTGGTGTTACAAAGGAGTTTGATGATAAATCGTGGTGTTACAAAGGAGTCTGATGATAAATTGTGGTGTTACAAAGGAGTTTGATGATGAATTGTGGTGTTACAAAGGAGTTTGATGATAAATTGTGGTGTTACAAAGGAGTTTGATGATCAATTGTGGTGTTACAAAGGAGTTTGATGATCAATTGTGGTGTTACAAAGGAGTTTGATGATGAATTGTGGTGTTACAAAGGAGTTTGATGAAAATTGTGGTGTTACAAAGGAGTTTGATGATAAGTTGTGGTGTTACAAAGGAGTTTGATGATAAATTGTGGTGTTACAAAGGAGTTTGATGATAAATTGTGGTGTTACAAAGGAGTTTGATGATAAATTGTGGTGTTACAAAGGAGTTTGATGATAAATTGTGGTGTTACAAAGGAGTTTGATGATAAACTGTGGTGTTACAAAGGAGTTTGATGATAAATTGTGGTGTTACAAAGGAGTTTGATGATAAATTGTGGTGTTACAAAGGAGTTTGATGATAAATTGTGGTGTTACAAAGGAGTTTGATGATAAATTGTGGTGTTACAAAGGAGTTTGATGATAAATTGTGGTGTTACAAAGGAGTTTGATGATAAGTTGTGGTGTTACAAAGGAGTTTGATGATAAGTTGTGGTGTTACAAAGGAGTTTGATGATAAATTGTGGTGTTACAAAGGAGTTTGATGATAAATCGTGGTGTTACAAAGGAGTTTGATGATAAATCGTGGTGTTACAAAGGAGTTTGATGATAAATCGTGGTGTTACAAAGGAGTTTGATGATAAGTTGTGGTGTTACAAAGGAGTTTGATGATAAATTGTGGTGTTACAAAGGAGTTTGATGATAAATTGTGGTGTTACAAAGGAGTTTGATGATAAATTGTGGTGTTACAAAGGAGTCTGATAAATTGTGGTGTTACAAAGGAGTCGATGATAAATTGTGGTGTTACAAAGGAGTTTGATGATAAATTGTGGTGTTACAAAGGAGTTTGATGATAAACTGTGGTGTTACAAAGGAGTTTGATGATAAACTGTGGTGTTACAAAGGAGTTTGATGATAAATTGTGGTGTTACAAAGGAGTTTGATGATAAATTGTGGTGTTACAAAGGAGTTTGATGATAAGTTGTGGTGTTACAAAGGAGTTTGATGATAAGTTGTGGTGTTACAAAGGAGTTTGATGATAAATTGTGGTGTTACAAAGGAGTTTGATGATAAATTGTGGTGTTACAAAGGAGTTTGATGATAAATCGTGGTGTTACAAAGGAGTTTGATGATAAATCGTGGTGTTACAAAGGAGGTTGATGATAAGTTGTGGTGTTACAAAGGAGTTTGATGATAAATTGTGGTGTTACAAAGGAGTTTGATGATAAATTGTGGTGTTACAAAGGAGTTTGATGATAAATTGTGGTGTTACAAAGGAGTTTGATGATAAATTGTGGTGTTACAAAGGAGTTTGATGATAAATTGTGGTGTTACAAAGGAGTCTGATGATAAATATATGGTGTTACAAAGGAGTTTGATGATAAATTGTGGTGTTACAAAGGAGTCTGATGATAAATTGTGGTGTTACGAAGGAGTCTGATGATAAATTGTGGTGTTACAAAGGAGTTTGATGATAAATTGTGGTGTTACAAAGGAGTTTGATGATAAATTGTGGTGTTACAAAGGAGTTTGATGATAAATTGTGGTGTTACAAAGGAGTTTGATGATAAATTGTGGTGTTACAAAGGAGTTTGATGATAAATCAAGGGAGACTTATACAGAAAAAATACAAGAAACAGAGCACAGGACTTCAAAATAAAGTAGTTATATACGAGGTTGCAAAGCTATTAAGGGTCCTTATAACAAATTTTTTACTGTATCATGTGTACTTGTATTAAGAATAGGTAATTCAACATCCAAGTGAAACAGTGCTAGAGGCATAGCAACTAAACAGATTTATGTGTATCCTTTCTAGTTGAACTGCAAAAATTTGTACAAGAAATTTGAAATTCAGACTGGTAACATGAAAAAACTTATATCCCTATAAAACATACCTGACATTTTCTGATCCCAGACCGGAGATGAGTTTATCGGCAGCGATGAGTCTACGTTCCATTATTTCAGCTTCCTCTGACAATCGTTTCTGTTCTGATGTTGCTTCCTCATACTTCTGACTTAGCTCTTTCAAGTCCTCATCTAACTGTGCCACTTCTTTGTTGATTTTATCTAAATCTCTCTTTGCCTGATGGTAGTTCTTTTCCAATCTTGCCACCTGCATTCCAAATTAAAATGCTGATTAAAATAATGTCAACTTTCATAATTTTAAATTTCAACATGATTTGGTAACCATAGAATATTATTTATCGTCATTTTCAAGCACAATTTAGTTACTAAAGAAATATTATTTATTATCACTAATACTAGCACCTATAACTTTTTAGTCAAACCTGTTATGTTTTGAAAATCTGTGTAGATGTTAAAAAAGAATGAGTTTTCACTCAAATTTTGAAACTGGTATGTGTCTTCTTTTGGTGGGAACATCAACATAATCCATGATGATGTCACATTTTCAGTGATTATCAATAAAAAACATAATTGTATACTTGTAAGGCAGTATTTATTGTTATGAACCTCTTCTTTGGAATATTATGTAATTCAAAGTAGGACGTGGTGACAGAATCAGATGAGATGTGACAAGGCCAGGTTACAGTGTTTCAACAGGTGACATGGATCTGCAGGCTGGAATTTCACCATTATTTACCTTTTCTCTCTTTGGTTTGATTTCTCTAGCAACGACACAGTAACCAAGTACAGCTTCCACGAACTTAAGTAGACCAGTACCAGCTTTACTGATAGTCTTCATGGCCTCCACAGACAAGGACATACTCTTATCACTCATCAAACCTAAATTCAATTAAATAGATAATTAGGTCAAGGTCATACTCTTATCACTCATCAAACCTAAATTCAAATAAATTGAAAATTAATTTCAAGGCCATATGCATATCACTCATCAAACCTTAATTCAAATGAATTGATAATTAGGTCAAGGTCATAAGCATATCACTTATCAAACCTAAATTAAATGAATTGATAATTAAGTTTGAGGTCATGCATTCTCATATCACTCATCAAGCCTAAATTCAAATGAATCTATAATTAAGTTCAAGGTCATTCTCATATCAGTTGTAGACTCAGAGACTGTACCATTATTATACAGGGACTGAATTGTTTCGTTATTTTATACTGACCTTTAACAGCTTGTGTTTGTTTGACCGTTATACCATCTACATCCATATTTGTCAATGAACCAAGGAAGTTAGCTTCTGCCATCATGGCTTTAGCAGACTTCCATGACACTTCACGGATACCCTTCAGTACCACAATACATTCACAAACCCTCTGTACCTCAGGTGGTGGTTTGGCAAAGGATCTAGAAGTAAAAAGTAACAGGAATGTTTTATATAAATGTACAAATATACAATGTAGTTCAGTTACTCCACTAGAACCAGTATCTCCAATGAAAATGGATTTATAATTTATTCTTGCATCCTAAATAGAAAAATCTGTTAAAAGGGTGGTGACAGTTGAATATAACATAGCCTTTCTTTACATTGGAGACACAGAAATCTGGCCCTTGCTAAGATTGTTTCTGCCAAGGTAGCAGTAGGTATCATGCAGTACCTGACTGAATGTAGTCAATCACCAAGAAATCTTCAAGATATGTACTTGTAACTGCATTTAATAGCAAGCAACTAACCACCCAAAGCTCCAGATAGGAGGTGTATCTGCATAAATATTCTTTTAAAATTTAATTGAATGCGTATCAGAATGCATAGAAAGTAAGCAGTATGCTTAACAGATCCATTTTTTAAACAACGTAAAAAAGAGATAAAAAATATTAGGGTAGGATCCCTATGTCAAATTCTTATCTAGAGTGTTGACCCCCTAGCTTTGATAGATAGGCTACATGGTAAACTTAAATATGATTATTATTATGTCTCTTGATGGTTTTCTGAACCACCAAAAAGAGAAAAATTATATGTCTCTTGATATTTTGATTTGTAATAAAAATTAATTGATATATACCTAATTTCTGTTACATCAGATTTATCAAGATCTTCTAGAGCCAACTTGGCAGCTTCTAAAGCTGGCAATGCCTCAGCAAGGGCATCTTCTGCTTCTTTCTGTAAAATAAAGATGTTGTAAAATATATGAAATTTATACAAACATATAGTTCAAATCTGAACCCATTAAATCCAAATGTTTTTAATCACAACAGTAAATATTTCAGAATCACTTTCATTTTAAACAGTGAAACCAATTCATTAAGAGGCGGTTGGGGGATGTTGTCGCAAATAAGTAAAATGAGACCTTATAGGCAGGTGGTCGTAATCAGATTATGTGGCAAAATAATGTGGCTCCACAACTTCTCAAATAAAAAACACACTTTTATTTATGGATATTAACTTTCACAATTCTCTTACCAAAACTAATTTGCAACTATTAACTTTCATGAGATTGACAAAACCTGAATATTTGGTGTCAATAAAACCATTTTTGGAAACAAGATCACAACGATTAACTTTCACAATTATTCTGTCCCCATGAAAGTTTATTGTACACGTATGAAAATTGGTTAACAGTACTGCTAAGATACTGAACAATAAGTGACAAAGAACAAGAACCAACCTTTTCAAAAGATATAACAACACTCTGTTCTTCTATTTCTTTTCCTTTAGCTTCAGCTAACTGTTTCTTCTCGGTAGCCCTGGCTGTACCTGAGGAGATTTCTTTCAGGAGTAATTCACAAGCAGCTGTTTTCTCTGTGACAGCAACTTTTTGTACAGCAAGCCTGTCATTTAGAACAGCCAACTGCTCACTGGCTTCTGCTATTTTCTGGAGACCACCAGCTAAACGATCACACTAGAAAAATGAATTTAAAAAATGGATTTATTTTTGGAAGATGAAAAATATATAAAAGATACAACTTCCACTAAATTAAAAAAATACAAATTTTCTTTAAATAAATATAATGAAGCTTATGTATGTTGAAGATTTTATAAAGAGAATCACCATTGAATGAAAACATGGGAAAATACATGTGCGGGAATTGTTGTTAAAAGCCTAACTTGATATGGAAATATGGAAGATAAAGTTAAAAAGCTTAAAATGTCACATTCAAATTGTATATATTTTTTGCAACCTGGCAAACATAACTTTAATATGTTTATAAAAATCCAACTATATTGCTGATAACAACAGAAAATCTCAACCGCAAAAGGAAAAAAATGAAATTGTGTCAATATATACATGATATATACACTATTGCATATTAAGAATGATACAAAAGTAAAGCCTCCACTTACCTGAGCTAAAATATATTTATCTTTCTCTTCTAGAAGTCTCAGGTAAGAGTTGATAAAATCCAGGTAATTTTTAGGTGTTACATAGTTATTTCTGCGCAGACGCTGCAGGAAAATTTTACTGTATTCCCCGACTTTCTGATGGACCATGACAATATGGCTGACAACATTCTCTCTGTGGTTCTCAGGTATAAGCTGGTTCTGAAAAAGTTAATTAAATCTTATATACACTAGAGTTTGAAAATTCATTGGTGTTTCTGGTTTGAAGACAGTAAATTGACTCTGCCATTGGGCTAATTGACCAATTCAAAATTGGTTGATATTATAAACTTGTTAAAAGTCATATCAGCAATTTTTCAGCAACTAGTATTCAAATTCTTTGATCAAGTTGATTAATCTCTAGGGGTTAATCCAAGATGCTAGCTCACAGAGTCAGCATGCCTCAGACAAGCATGCCATTAACCTGGTCACATTATACTAACACCAGGTGAACCAGACTGCAGGTTTGGATTTTGGGGCATTTTTCCAGTCATTGTTAATTTTGATGAACAAGAAAAAGTTTTGAAAATGATTGAATTTATTTTGTCTTTAGTCAATAAATACTTCAAACAGAAGTAGAATGGAGTGGGTTAAAGTAGAGGAAACTAGAGTGCCCAGAGAAAACCACCGATCTTTGACAAGTGAACTGACAAAGTTTCTCACACTAGGATCTGTTCCGAGTGGGATTAAAACTTAGGTTGTGAGAGATGATGTGATCTGTAAGCATGGGCTTTAGTCCACTATCCCCCTGTACTTCATACATGCAAGCTAAAATGTTTCATTATATAATGTGACATAATGTATGTTTTATAAAGTTTATATTTCTTACATCAGGTGATATGAAGACGCTGGCTACGGCTAACAAAGCCTGTTCTGGCCATGGGAAGAACCAATCTATATTAGCACAGTTAACCATACCTGAAACAAAATTGGAAATATGAAATTCTGTCGACAGCTCAAGATACAACACTTTAAACACCTTATAATCACTATATCTAACTCATTGCAAGTATTCTTTCTTGTAATCGTGTTTTGTTTTATTTTCAAGATCATTGTCAACCTTATAAACCAATCCACCATGAAATTCAATATCCACCATATTGGAAATTAGATACAGTGGTTACTGTCTAAACCAAACACAATGCGGACAAGAGATTCTATTTGATTGGACAGGTCTTCAGTTTGCACAGGTGAATTTTACCAACAATAGTAATGAAACGTTATACCTGTAAATATAAGTTTTAGTTTATACAGGTAACAAACCTAGTCTCTGACACTATTTCAATTCTGCAAAAAGTTAAATAGACACACTGGAATGACAAAAAAATATGAAAGGAATCATAGTCCATCTGAAATATATACCTCTTACATAGACCAAATTTATACAATTCTCTCAAAATAAGCCATATTTAACACTATATCAAGGCAATGTAAAATCTTACCTGGGAAATTCCTACATCTTGTTCTAAGATCATCACCTACTGGGGACATAGCTAAGACAATATGAAGATTTCCAGCACATTTATTTACAAAATACTGCCATATCATTTCCCTAGCATGAGGGGAACCTGCAGCAATGGCTTCATTACGAATCTGAAATAATATGGAATATGGAATGTTTAATAATTGATTTTCATTTTCAGTAGTTTATTAGTGTCATATACTAGCATCAGATGGCATATTACAATATATGTATAAAACTAGAATTAGTGTAGTAAAGTGGAACTTCCATTTTATTTCTATAACTCTAAAACTCAAAAAGCAGAGAACTGAGTAATTGTCAATAAAGCTTTTGTTTTTCAATGTTTTTCAATATTAAAAATGGCCTAATTTAACTGATATAAATGCCTACAGTTTAGTATGGTAAATCTACTGAATTATAAAACAAGAACACTAGAACTATGTCACAAATGTAAAATTATTTTGTACGGCAAATGTTTGGTATGCTGTAGAAGCAGATTTACATAAAGGAAGAATAACAAATACAATGTTTCCTTGCAAATAAGAATGTACAATCTAGATTTTAGTTATATAATTATATTTCACGATGACTTACAGATCCTATTATACTTTCTTTTTCATCATCAGCATACAGAGCAGGAACCATTCCTGATGTTAACATGTTATTTATCAACTCCAAAAATCCTGAAAAAATACAAATCATACTATAACTGCTGCCAGTGCTAGGGTATACAGTAAAACTTTGAATCATTGTCACCATTTGTTCACTCAATTTTTGGTACTATATAAAGGGTTGGCAAAAAATTGGGGGACTCTCTAAAAGAAAAACACAAATAAAATGTTTATTGGAACTTCAAAATAGTGTGGCAATAAGTGAAGTTGCAAAGGTAATCGATTGACATTCAAATGAGGTGTCACTGTACTTTTATATTTTAATGAATCATTCAGTCTTGTGATGAAGAGACGTCAATGATAAGGTTGAATTAAAATAATAAATGAAATAGTGACTCTGAGTTACTAATGGTATTCATGAATAACAACTTGGGGTTATCATAAGTATTACTGTACAAAATGTTTTGGTCCAGTAATCATTCTAGGGGCCTCGGTGCCTGAGTGTGGTGCCAGTGCTTATAGGTCGCAGTACCTTTCAGCACCTAGGTTCAAATCCTTAAAGCAGATCCTAATGTAAGAAAGTTTGCCAGTTCAGTTGTAAAATGTCAATGGATTTCTCCAGGCACTCCAGTTTCCTCCACCATCCCAGAACTGACCACCTCAATATAAGTGAAACAATCTTGACTGGGATATAAAAACTCCACTCCACTCCAGTAATCATTCTGGTTCATAAAACATGTTTTAAGATTAACCAGGGTAAAAATTATCACAACACAAAATAATAAATAAAACCATACCTTCTTCTGCTACATGCTGGTCTGTGAACAAAAATACCATCTTTTTATTTTCCATTCCTAGTTTATTATATAATATTTTCAAATCGTCTCTGAATGAGTTTTCATTATAACCACGACTAAGTGTGATCTCAAACACTTCACATCCCGCTGTAAATGATGCAAGCTTACACAAACTCTGTTTACCACTACCACCGACACCAACCAGTAAAGCATGTCCTTGATCCATACGGAGAACACGGTGTATACGTGTCAAATGTTCCAAGGCATCGTCGAAGAGGACAAGATTCATAGCAGTATGACTTTCGTTATACTCTTCAAGGATCTATAAAATAAAATTTTGAAAACATTATCGTGGATTAAAATACTTTAATTAATTTTCATACAAAATCAAATACATAGCAATTTGTTTAAAATCAGAATTTTAGTATGCATTACTAAATATTGTGTAAATGCCTATAAAAGTGATCTGTGATATATCTTAATTTATATGCTATATCTGTAGAAAACCATTATGTAAATACATTTCTTCTAGCTCCTATTCTAAATTGTATACACTAACTTTTAAATAAACAGTCCAACCTGCCTTAAAGGCCACCTTTATATAAGGACCACCTGCTTATAAAGGCCACTTTCACTGGTTCCCTTGGGTGGCCTTTATAGGCAGGTTTGACTGTACATTAGAAACATGAACAAATAAACAAGATACACAGGGTTTCCCCTAACTAGGTGGTAAAGTTAACAAAGTTTTGAACACATATCAGGGCCCGGTTTTTCAAAGCTCTATTAGCATAACTTAGTGGTTAGCAAAATTAAAAATTAAAAATGTTTGATGTAAAAATACAGGTTTGACTTTAACTACTGCAATTTGATAACAAATGTATGCACAAACTTTTGAACAGAAATTTCATAAATATTGTTTAGGACACACAAAATACAAATTTTCAATAACCAAATGGTTAAGCCAACAGGGCTTTGAACAACCCAGCTCAAATATTTATATTCCCTCCTTACCTCTTGGAAGAGAGCTTTTGCAGCATCGTAATCCTGGATGTCTTCGTACAATCTTGGTTCACCATCCTCCAACGCAGTACGATAATCACCAAATAGACAAGGATCACGGATGGCCTTCTCTGTGTAACTGCTGTAGTTCTCATCCAACAAATTCTTTATGGTTTTCTGATCAAAATGAACAAAATAACCAAATTAGAATTACCAATTACTCATAATTATATAATGTGATGTATCAGACAAAAATGATACCAGACACTAATGGGCAATTCAATTAATACATGTATTCAGATTTGTGTTTTAATTTTTGATTAAGTTGATATGAAATTATACAAAGCTTTGGCATTAAGCACAAAATCAGCAGATTTAAAGTTACTGTTCACAAAAGATTGTACTCAGTTTTCAAGTTATGCTCAATTTATACTATTTACTATACTAGTAATGTCTTTTTGTAAGAAACTATTCAGCCATTTTGTATTCTTTGATGATGTTTTTAAAATTTATCTTAAATTTATTTGATTTACATATTATAGAAGTGGATTGTTGATAATCATGTGAAGAGGTAAAATCTAAGATAGATTACTGAAGTCAATGTATTATACTTGACAGGATTTTCGATCATGGGAAGAATGTCAACCATTTTCAGGTACCACATTTAATGGCAGGGGTCTCTCTCACACTTTTGTAAATGGAGCCAGGGCCACGCAATTGTGAAAATGTGCATCCTAATGGCAAAAAACTACATAAAAAAAGAAAAAGTTGTAGAAAACCACATTTACTGTTTTTAAAGCTGAATTTCAAAATTGTGAAAATTAGCAAAGTGATTGTGAAAAATCCATAAGATTTTGAATTGTGCATGGGGCAGAAAGTGGAAATTAAAACAACCCAGCGAGAGCCCTGAATGTACTTACATTAACTAGATCCTTATCCTCATCGTTGATCAACCTGTCCCCGATCACACGCAGACACTCGTTTCTCCACACTCTAACAAACAACTCTGGTTTACCAAACCGGTCTGGAGTGGTCAGGCATAAGCCGTGGTATATACGAGACAAATCTCGCAGGTTGAAAATATAATGGAATTTTGATGGTGTTGGAGGTAAATCTTTGACTATGGTGCTATAAACAGAAAATAACAAATATATGTTGAAATGAATGAAGACATAGAAAAATGTGCTTTTGAAATGTCAACAAGAGTATCTTGAAATGTGAGTTTTCTAGAAAATAAAAGATGATAAATTCTTAATTTCAATACTTTTTCATTTCTGAACAGGGCTATATAATCTTAAAATTTAGAAAAATGTGCACTACCTAATAAATAAAAATGTACATTGTTTTAAGCATCAAGACTTGAATTAAACAATGTCAACATTATGAAAAAGGAAAAACTTTGTTAAAGTGCACACAGAGTTAATAAACAGGAATTACTCATCTCAAATCATAATGTTGCATTGGTAGCCAGTGGATCCAAGGTGTTTCCAGATCACAGCACCTCTTACCACCTAGCTTTTTTTAAAGTTGATAAATGTGCTTGTCAAAGGTTAGTGGTTTTCTATGGGTATCATGTAAAATGCTCTTCATTGGTATATAAAACACCATTACTTAATTCCACACTTGACATATACATACCTGTATAGTGACATAGTCATCTTGGTAAGGGTTGACACTGTATCTTGTACATCCTTAGTAAATGGCTGACAATGTCCGACTAGAATTGAATTATAAATCAGGAACAGAGATTCATCAGAGGGGAATGTCATATTAAACACAGAAAACAGGGAAACAAATCTGGGATCAGTTTCATTTCTTCCACCACCGGCTTTACCCATAGCAGCGATGTAACCGATATCACGCATGTTCTTCCAGTTAAGATCTTTGCCACGGTCATAACAACCTCCTCTCTCAAGTAGAAGTTTCAACAAGGCAATTGGCTGTTGTGTTCCATATGTGTCAACCTAAAACAAAAAAGGTACAACTTTTATTTGATTAATGCTGTCAAACTGACAAACTAGATTGTCTGGACATCATATACTCAGTATTGTAACGAAAACATAAATAATGGGTCCAGATGCTGATTCTTATGATGACATATACAATAAATCTTCCATGTTTTGTAAAATTGCTTCGACCTAAAACAAAAAAGGTACAACTTTTATTTGATTAATGCTGTCAAACTGACAAACTAGATTGTCTGGACATCATATACTCAGTATTGTAACGAAAACATAAATAATGGGTCCAGATGCTGATTCTTATGATGACATATACAATAAATCTTCCATGTTTTGTAAAATTGCTTCCCTAGTTTCAAATCCCACTCAGGAATATTCTAATGAGAAAGTTATTCGATTCAGTTCACTAGTCGAATGCTGGTGATTTTATCCAGGAAGCATGCTTTTCTTCACCATCCTGAAACTGACTGTCTCAATATAAGTGACTTGGCAGTGGCATAAACACCATAACTCCACTCCACTCCACTCTTCTGTACTTTGTAAAGAAGAGTTTAATATAACTTCTGCATGAATGATTTTTTCCAGTTTTCTTTTAACCAATTTATTTATAGACAAACCTGTGGCATGTTCATGTCATCTACAAAGATCAGGAGTCTTTTTCCTGGTGGAGGTCCATATGTGTCCTTAGTTCTTTTTTCAACATTAGCCTCCAGATTTCTCTGTACATCCATGGATGTTGTACGACTGGAGAAGTTCATGTTCAACAACAACTAAAACAGAAAATCAAAAATGATACTGTAAATATGTATTAGTATTTCAAACTCAAAATCAAACCAGAACAGTCTCTTGAGAGATGAATTCCCTCTCTACCATTACCAAAATTTAATTCTGAGTTATTTCTAACATTTCTTATGATCTTGACACTTGATCTATTCACTTAAATTAAGTATGTAGCACATGTTGGTTTACATTTGTTCCAAGTTTGATCAAAATCCATTCATAGACATGGTAGATATGTTGTAGACATGGTATTGGGACAGACAGACAGGGTGATTCTAATATACCCATTTGCAGATTCAAACACACCCCAATGAAATGATTTTAAAACACATCTGAATAGCTTTGGTAATCAAGTAGTCTAAAAGTACCAGTTTGGGGATTAAAGCACCTCTCATATTGATGTTGTAATCCCTCTCAGGCAGATCCTAGTGCAAGAGACTGACTGTCTTGATATAAGTGAAAAAACATTGACTAAAACATAAAACTCCATTCTTGCACTCCACCTCTAACTTTTATCCATTATGTGATGTTCAGTTAATTGTCATGATTTAGTATATACACTATATACACCATCATCTTCCCCTAAACTATGTCTTTTAAATTCCCAATATCCAATAGAATTCACAACCTCATTCACTGATGACATGCTTTACATGTGAAAATTTCAAAAAATGATTTTTTTTTAAAAGTACAGAATGACGATTCAGAGACATAGCTACAAACTTACATGTGATTCTGCATCTAATGTTCTTAAGAAGTTAGATACTGTAGCCGTTTTAGAGGTTCCTGTTTCTCCTATCAACACGACCGGGTGTTTAATTCCGACCATCAGTTCCAGTAGCCAGGTAGTCCTCACTGTATCAACTGTTGGTACCAAGATCTCATTGTATTTCTTCGCAGGATCATGGACATATTTTGGTACTTTCTTGGCCCATGGAATCCATTTCTTTTGTTCACCGTCCCAGAAGTACTCATAAAGAGTTGGTTGACCTATCGGTAGTTCACCTGAAAATTAAAAAAAAAATGAAGTTAATTAATAAGGGAAATGGAAATATATATTTTTAGATATGTCTGGGTAAAGAATACTTTATTGTTTGTGCATGTTTTGGGACCTAAGTGGGATAATGAGGGACCAATCAACAAAGGTACTAGTCAGTGAATACTATTTTTGTCATTACATCTTGTTGCTGTCAATACAGTAAATGCTGATTCATCATCACCAGTTGTACTATCAGAATTTGGTGGTATAAAGGACTTGACTTACTCAATATCTGAAGATTAGTTTAAAAAAACATAAATAAATGGAATTTGGGACTTTTAAGAGTACCCATAATTTCAAATCTACAAGTTTCCACTCACTAAGTGGATACTAATAACTGCGCTAGTGTGGTAAAAATTAAAGCTACTGTTCTTTTGCTGCAGAAAACATGAGTACCTGAAAAAAAAAATCACCAACCTTCTGCATGCTAACACACTTTCACACAAGGATATGCCCGAGTGTGAATCAAAAACAATAAGATGTTGATTTAGACCAATCAATCACCAAATCATATGGTAATGCACAACCATTATTATGAGGTTTTGAATACATGTATGTAAGTTTAAAGCTAGATAAACTCTATATTAATCACGATATTAAAGACCAGGATGATCACCCACCTGGACCTGCGAATGTTTTATCTTCATCCTGGATCTGTGCCATGGAGGCTAGACTTTTAATCTGAGCATCAAACTTCAGACGTCCATCTTCCAGAAGACCAGCACCAACTGACCAATACAAGGCTTGTAAGAAGACTGCCTCAAGTTCATCAGGTTCAGCTATTTCCTTGACCAACATGGCATCCAACATGTTAGCTAGTTGTGTCACCTAAAAATTACACGATTATATGTATCAAAACAAAATGAAAAGCAAGGTGAATGTTTAATTTTTCACTTCGTTAATTGGTTTGTAACTACTTTGTGCACATTTGACCATAGAGGAAACAGTATTTCCCATCCTTACTTGAGTCTAGTGAAATCAGAAATGATTTCCTTATATTTACTCTTACAAAAAATTTTTGACTTACCGGTAACCATTTCATCTCATTTTAAGAATACTTTCACCAAAGTAAACCACAGTATTTAAACTAAAGAAAGCAAACTGCAAGTGTTATATTTGATATTTTCCCTGTCAATATTATTTACCTCTCAGGTTGAAGTACTAGAACCACAAAGTCCTGAAAAGTGCAGCATTTAAAAAAAAACCCACTTGTTTAAAAACTTTACACAAGGCTCATGACAATGACTCAAATTGACAAAAATGTGATGGTAATGTCTCAGGTAAGATAAAAATTTGGTGTTTGTAATGTAATTGATAGATCCCTGGCCATGCCTACAATGTTCCAACAAAGGCCCGACATGCTTAAATTACACACAAAAAGAAGAAAAATTGGCCATTTAATGACATCACAGACACAAGCAAGTCATTAGTTGCCATGGCGTTGCTTTGGTACCGTGATGGCAGCCAGTATCCGAACATAAAAGCAAAAGGCATGGCCGGTGATACATCAATTATCATACTACAATCAAATTATTTATATTCCTACCAAGTTAAGATTGGTGAGTGGTACTATCATTTTCATTTTTTCTCCTTGTTTGCCATCTGTGATGCCTTCCACTACCATATCAATAAGAGATACAACATATTTATCATATAGACGCTTCAGATCATCCCTCTCTGCCTTGTTCTGTCTGGTGTTCAACCACTTGGTCCAGAAAGGTTCATATCCCAAGTTCTTTGGGTCCACATACACCATACCGCATCTGGACACAGTAGCTGGTGAAGCATACTGGAGGTCAAATACCTAGATAGGAGGAGGGAAACAAAATCATTACATAAACATTCACAAAATTATATTTTCTCTACAAGTTTTAGAAATACATGTAAATGTATCTGATGGAAATCAAACCGAGAAAAAGAAGCAGTTAAAATATTGTTTTCATTTGCAAAAGCACAGATTGAAAGACAAACGTTTCTCCCATATTGGAGAGCCTCATTCCAGATAATAAAATTTGGGATTTTTATGTTTCTACTGCAAAGCAGGAGTCAATCTTTCAATTCCTGGAAAACTACATAAGATGGTGAAATCTGAAATTACAAAATGAAAACAAAAGGCTTTACCTCAAACAACAATGCACAATGTTTCTGCAGACGGATTCTTTCACCATTAGCCAGTGTCAGCAGCCTGTTGTCGTCCATGACAGAGTTCATGTTTTCTACCCACAATGCATCAACATCACCATCAAATACTATATACTTCCTCTCATTTTTGTCTGTTGGTTTGTTGATTTCACGGAAGATGTTGGACAGCAGACCATCAGTCCAGTCACGGGTGATAGGGTCCAGGATACCATACAACTCTATTACACTTCTGTCTTTTGGATTGATGGTGAACAGTTTGGTTTGGATACCAAGTCTATAATAAAGTGTATAACAATATCTTAGTTGTCCTCTATCAACAAGAATTTTGTTTTACAAATCAAACAAGTGAATTATGACAATGTTTAACTTGTGCACTATATGATACCCATGGTTTGCAAAGAACCATTTATGCGTTGGATTTGGGAATATCTTCATTCGATTAGTTCCTCGAAAGTGATACTTCTCTTAGAACTTAAGGCAGAACAAGATTTTCCAATACCAAAAGTAAGAAACAACAGCTCAAAACAAATACCAAACCACCACATGATAAATAGGTGTCCCATCCCCTTCCCCCTCAAAAAAAAATAAACAAACAAAAAAACCCATGTTATAAAATCAAAATTATCATTCAATGTCATAAACTAACTAAATCTGACAAAAACTGCTTTATGAGTGTAACTGACATGGTGAAATGATACAAAGTAAGTAACTCCTCCTCCCATATCTTACCTGGTTTGTGACTGGACCAGTGTGTTAGTAACTGCCATGGTGAAATGATACAAAGTAAGTAACTCCTCCTCCCATATCTTACCTGATTTGTGATTGGACCGGTGTATTTGTAACTGACATGGTGAAATGATACAAAGTAAGTAACTCCTCCTCCCATATCTTACCTGGTTTGTGATTGGGCCAGTGTATTTGTAACTGACATGGTGAAATGATACAAAGTAAGTAACTCCTCCTCCCATATCTTACCTGGTTTGTGATTGGGCCAAGGTATTAATGACCACAGATTTTCCTCCTCCTGTTGGACCGACAATCATGGTTGTGTGACGGGTCATCATGGTCTCGTACAGTTGTACCACTTTATCAACCTATAAAACATCTCATCAATATTCATAAAAAGGTCACTGCACTTTTATATTGCCATCTATACAAATTGATAAATAAAATGGTGTTCGAGAAGATATATTAAAGAAGAGATCTGCAAATCGAAGTCTTACCTGAAAATGTGTCATTGAGTTCATTTGTTGATATTTAACACTTGTGATAAAAATGAGATGACCATGACTACATGGTTACTGTTGTAGGATATTTCAGCCAAAACAAAACCTGACTGTTGTAGTTATACTTTCTGTTTCAGCTGGAAAGGCCCCACAAAAATGAGCCTTTGTATTTATACTCTCTGTCTCAGTGTATCAAACACCAAATCTCACTACCGCATTGGAATCCTGAATGAACAGATCCTGGCATACAAAAAGTCATTAGTTTTTTTGCTGAAGATCAATGGTTTTATTTAGGTTTCCCCCACCACACAAGAACTGACAGTCTAGATATAAGTGAAAGAACCATAACAAGTATAAAACACCCTTCCAATTTCTGTCTTAAACCTTTTTTTCAATTACAAGTAAAGTTATGAAAACTTGGTAATTAAAATATACCTGGATAGGTAACATGACGTAACCGTTGTCTTCTAAGATGCCTTCTACAGCATCATTAAAGTTTGGATATCTGACACGGGGACAGTCTAATCCTGGGAACAAATCACTAATCAGTCCCATAAACAGAGGTACATCTTCAAACACAAACTTGGGCAGATTCATGTCTCTCAAAGCTCTCATCAATACCAAATCCTACAAGTAAAACAAAACAAAAGAAATAAGATGCCAAACTCTGAATGAAACAAGATTATAAGTTCCAATATGTACTCTTATATGTAAATGTAAAATTATAATAAATTTAAGTTTGAAATACATGTGCAAACATTCAAGGAAAGCTAACAATGTGTGGGGTTTATGTTTGAAATTTCAAGTAATTTAGGCAAAGAGGTTAAAATTTAATTTGTGTTCTCATCCAAAATATGTCTTATGTTACAATTGCCATGTAATTTTATTGTGCTTTGAATTTTTTTATAATTTAAATAACACTTAACCCGCCACAAAAACCAACAAATATTACCAAAAAAAAATAAACAAAATATGTCAATGATTGATAACAAACCTCTGCCAGTTCAGCAGCACCTCTCTTCAACTCGCCAGCCATGACCAATACAGATTTCAAAGCTCTCAGACCAAAGTCATAATGGTATTGTTTTGATAACTGTTCTGAAGCAAGCTTGTACAATACTGTCATCTTCTTGGCAAGAACCTTGGCCAGAAGGAAACCTTCTGAGAACAACATGATTTCACAAATCTGCTGAAGATCTGGAACGATTACCACAACGGGTCTGAACAAGGCTTTGACGGATTCTGGTAATTCTGTACGCCCAGCATAACCAGGGTTCATAGTGATGAAGATACCAACACGTAAGTCCAAGTTGATTTCCTGTCCTTCAAACTACAATTTATAAAAATGAATGTTTTATAAAAATGATATGTGAAATTGCACAATCACATTATATTTTTATTACATTTTGCTACTTTAAATAGGTTGCTTTTTCATTAATACACCCATTGTAATTTGTTCAACGAAGGTTACAAAAAAATGACCTTTGTTGTCGCCATGGGATTCAGTCACTAAGTGACATGATGTACTGATAATTTACAACTGTGCAATCATCATACAACTTTATATTCAACTACTCATTCAGTTTGACATCAATTCAAATAAATCAGAAATTAACTCTAGTCTTCTTTTTAAAGTTTTTAACCAACTTAGTGTTCAATCTAGGATTTTCGCAGAAGGGGCTATTTTCAAAAACTTTCCACTAAAACAGCATAACAACATTAATTTTGCATTCATTGAATGTTAAATATGGTCCACCTTGGCAATGAGGTCAGTTGGCAAAATAAGGGATCGGTGGTCCTATGGCCCCTTCTAGAATACACACTGAGACCCAATTACTCAATAAAATTCTTAACTCCTTCTAGGGTTACAAATTATAGTGATCATAAGATTCAACTATACTTACATGGAACCTAGCCAGTTTCAACACCAGTGCATTCTGGATGGTCTTCAACTGTGTTGAGATAACAGAGAGTACAGACACATCTATACGGTTGAACTCATCGAAACATCCCCAAGCACCACACTGACACAGACCAGAGTAGATCTTACCAACAGCCTAAAAAATATATATAAATGTACGAACTGATCAAAACATCCCCAAGCACCACAATGACACAGACCAGAGTAGATCTTACCAACAGCCTGAAAACAGAATGATAAATATTATATTTAAATGTACAAAACTTTTAATATGTTTCTTTCTGATTCTTGTCACAAAAGTTTGGAATTATTTTCAAAGAGTAGCAGCCCTCAAAGTGGATTTCAAAAGTAAGTGCCCAGCTGGGCACCAATTTAAATTTTCAAGTAGCCAGTGGAAATTCCAAGTGAACCAGGCAACCTTTTATCCAAATGAAGGAAAATTAAGGCATCTTTTAGGTATGGAGAACAAAAATACACATTTTTAAGATTGACTTGCAATCATTTACCTGGTACATACATCAGTGTTATAAATAACAATAATGATGATGTAAATTATCCATTATATTGCCTGAAATGGCATCAGTATCATGAAAATTCTGTAACACAGAAATAATATCTTGTCACAAAGGTTCAAATTTAAAGTGGACAAGCTGGCTACCATTTACAAATTTTAGGTCGCCAGACACAATCTTAGGTTGATTTGGCCACCATTTTAGTAGACAAAATTAAGCCCTGAGTAGGTAAGCTAAAAAAAAGGATATGTGCATGTCCTTGATTGATTATCTATGGAAAAGGTCTTACCTTGAAATCCATACCCTCTCCACAGTTTGTGACGACACACAGAAGACCTAAAGCTTTGGCTAAATCTTTGACAGTCTCAGTCTTCCCTGTACCAGCTGGCCCGGCAGGTGCTCCACCCAATTTCATAGACAATGCCTGATAAAGATATTTATAAAACAATGAAATTTAAGAATAAATCAATATTCTTCTATATTTTTTTGTTGATTAATAAACTTGTTGAACACATATTACATGTGTAAAATTCCTATATACTCATAATATATTCTTAAGCTTTGGAAGTCAGTCAATGTCCTTCCATTTATCATCAATACAAAGTGTAATTTAGTCATGTATAGGTAAAACCTGTTTAAATAACCACTTCTGTATATACAAATGTATAAGGATTATTTAGGAACACAATTTTCAAGTGTTTTTTTTTAATTCCTAAACAATTTGAAACATACTCCATGCATAAAGTGGTTTAACACCAAAGTATATAATGTAAGATTCAGAAATGACAGAAATTTAAAGTTCAAAGTATGGTACAAGTCTTCAACATCAAATCAAAGAGCTTCATAAATAACCAGTTGATCCAGATTTACAGCTATTAAAAGATAGAATTCCCTAAATAACTGGACCAGGAAGTCTAAATACAATGATTTTTTGAGATCAAAGACAAAATGGTGGTCATTCATACCTGTGTTAGAGTGAGGTAGATTCTGTCTGTCAGAGGTGTAATGACCAGACGCCCATTCAGACCCATGTACTCATAACCATACCCAAACTCTCCAGTACACTGTCTGACCAGTAGCTCATCTGGCTCCTTCTCCCAGTAAAATCTCAACTGACTTTCCCATTCAAACTCCTTGGCATCCATAATGCTAGATAAAAAGAGAAATTACAAATGTTAAGTTATAAAAACTCAAACAGCATATTTAGATTTTTATATTTACTTGACAAGATTAACTAAACTATATAGTGATACTTGTAAGGTCTTAAAATTTGATGCAGTTTGACACAATTATTGACTTTCCACTTTCCATGCTAATTAAGAAAACAACATTTGATTTATCATTATGAGAAGAAGACCTTTAAATATAAATTTTATAAAATATAAAGAAATAATTGCAATCATAAGGTGCCAGCAGGTTAAACTGCATATTCACATATTCTCTATGATACAATCTTGGTTTTTTTAAGTTATCATTTTCAATAAAAATAATTTTAATTTCTCAACTCAGTTTCCAGCATATTTCTACATAAAAACAGAGAAAGACTGAAAAGGGTATTTAGTTCTGTAATGATTAAGGGAGACAACTATTCAAAATAAGAACTGACCTGTCTCTGACAAAACTGTCGATAATATCACGAGCATGGACATCGATGATAAGTACTGAGTTGAACTTCTTCCTGTCATTCTTTGACAACTGTGATCTGACCTGTACTACTAAATCACTGATTTGTTTGTGTTGTTTCTTGGCAAAGTCCTTCATGGCGGTCTTGTGACCTTTCTTGACCTTTCTGAAGACATCTTCTGTTTCCCATGTCCACCATACTTGGTTACCAGCCAAACAAATCATACCCTGATAATCCATCATCCAATCAACTCTGGAGATGTGAAATTAAATTCCTCATAAATGTAATGACAATTTTAATATTAGCAATCTGAATTCTATAGCAAAAGCAACACATTTTTCAATCATTCATAAGATTTTGCTCCACAAATAAAAAAAAACAAGGAAAAATTGCAGATGTGATGTGAAGGACCTTTTTGCAAACTCTAATTTCAATAGAAAAAAATAATTTTCTTAGTACAGAATTAGCAAAATTTAAGTTTCTAAATTACTGGAGCACAAATTCCCCAAAAGTTCTCAATAGCAACTTTTGTGAAATTTGGAAATAATGTGCTACAACCACAACCAAATCTGCATATCTGGAAGGATGAGGCAAAATCTGCATATCTGAAATAAGGATGTGTACCTTGATTTATTTGCACTGTAGAAAAATATAGCCTCCTTTGTAATCAATCTGTTAGTGGACCTCATCTCTTCAAGGACACTGGTCATCCAGTCCTCTACTCTACCTTCTGCTGGGATATGTTTACGGAATTCCATAACTTCACCTTCAGCGGAGATCATGGCCGTTGCTAATGTTTCATTGTTAGATCCGTCCTGGAACCTTAATGCTGCTATGTTGTCATACATCTAAAAATAGAACAATGGGAAATGTTTTTTAATCATCATGGGAAGCTAAAATTTTGAGCCTTGATTTTGCATATCTGGAAGGATGTTACAAGAAGTCAATTTCATCTTTATTTTCACATAGATCAATCCCTCTTATTTGCATGTCAAACTTTATGCTGTTTTTTCATACATTATTTCTGCAGAGTACATTATTTTTGTATGTTTTGGTATGTAGATACACATTGTAATATGGTTCTCCAAAGATTCAAGAAGCCCACTAAGATTTTATGAACTCTTTGTTACCATTCATTATGGAAGATATTCCTACCACAATTTTCCAGATGACATCATAATGAAGGGAACTGTCAAACTATGTGAATCCATATTCAGTGAAAATTATAAGGTAATAGAGACACCCATTTGCTATTTGGGCGAGTAATGGCCTTCTGTTATTTTTCCATGAAAGTAGTTGCAATTTAGCAATTTGTTCATTACTTTAAAATGGTAATGGTTTGTTAGCACATAGATAAACATACCTTGATCATATGTTCCTGTACACAAGATGGATCACTGCTACCCAGAATACTCAGCAACTCGTCATCAGAGATAAAGAAGAATCTTGGGAAGGCATTACGTTTGGAATCCAGATAATCATTCAGAGACTTCTGACATTTCTCCAACCCCATACTTAGTCCTTCCAGATCCTGAAGTCTGTTTGGAGCATGACAGGATGTCTTAATGGTTGGTGTTTTGTGAGTATCGTTCATAATCTGGAAAATAATGTAAGAACAATGAGACATTTTTTATATATAGATATTTCCATTTTGTGGAGATACAGTCCGTTATTATACTAAAAAGTGATTTTAAAATGCACTTGTAATTAAAATGTATATATGTATTACTTTTTCTTAATGGTAAATATCCATCAAAATGTTTTATGCATATAATAGGAAGAATAGAGAACAGAGTGAGAATAACATGTCATTTTATACCCTGGTCAAGATTATAACACTTGTATTGAAGCTGTTAAGTTCTCTGATGGTGGAGGAAATCAAAGTGCCTGAAGACAAATACCAACATTTGGCAAGCAAATTAACAAGCTTTCTAACAGTTAGATATATTGTCACTGGGAGAGGCTAGTTAGAATCTTTGAGAATTTGTGGGTATTCATTAGTTACCTTTTTGAAGGTTTTATCGATCTGGTCAAACTTTTTAGCTTCCTCTGGTAGCTGTGATCTGATATCTCCACCGATAAAGATACCCTCTAAATACATCCACTTTCTCTGTACAACCATCCAAACCTGAAATAATAAACAATAAACAATGGTACACATTTAGAAATTAATACAAAACAATATACATGTACATATAAAGAACAAATTTTCCAAAGGAAAATAGAATCTTGTTATCCCTACTCCCCTTTTCATAATTTTTTACGGTCATTAAGTGCTCTCTCAGCAGACTATTTATTAGAGTATCTCTCTCTCACTCTATCTCTGTCTCTAACTCTCTCTGTCTTCTTTCTTATTTTGTGTTTTTCCTTACAGTAATACAGTATTACCAGTATTTTGAGTCAAATACATGTATAATCACTTTCACATATATAGGTTTTATTTAATCATAACGGTTATTGTATCTATATCTCTAATTACTTACATCTAAAACTTCTGAAATCAGGGATAAACCCTTCTCCCAGTTCTGTACAGAGTTAAGGAATGGACCAACAAATCTGGAAGCTGACATGCTCTGTAAGTTCATAGAACTGTCATCTAAGTTCTGCAGTACATCGTCGATAGCACCCAGAATAAATCCACGATTTGACGTTCCTTTCATGTATGGTACCACTGTGAACTTCATGTTGTTCCACATTTCCTCAATTTCTTTGACACCCTGTAAGAAATAATCACAAATTTTAACAAGCAAGTTAAGTCACACTCAACATGATAAAAAGATTCAATAACCTAAAATTTTACTTCCGAGTTTCTAATAAACCTAGGTCAAATCATCCAATTGCAATAGAGAGAAAGTTTGAATAATGTTTCTTTCATTAAACAAAAGAAGTAAAACACATTAGCTATGTATATGCTCGCAAGGCTGTCAGCATTACCAATCATTTAGTAAGTACATAAAAAACCCTGTTTCAAATCATAAGGTGAAAGGTTTTTTTTTTTTTAAATTACAGAATGGTTATTTACAAATAAAAAAAAGCATATTGTATAAAGTGACTTTTTAAATGAAAACTGACTATCTGTGGTACCCACCTTTTCTATGCCCATTTCTTTACTGGCACAGGTAACAATCTCACCGATGGTTTCTTGGAATCTGTGTAGCTCCATAGCAAATACATTAGCTAAAGTGAAAGTCTCTGGATTCATGTCAAACTTCTGACCAGTTTTGTTCATCAATTCTTTCCAGTGACTGAAATTAAAGAATTATAATGAGGTTTCCATAAAGTATCTTACTAAGGTGTATTTTGTTTGGTATACAGTAAGTTGGTACATCCTCCAATAAATTTTGACTTTGTTAATTATTTGAAATTTTCTTGATCTTGAACTTCGGTTGAGTTGAATTACTTTCATTTCCAAGTGGTTTCAAATATAGCAAGATTCCACTGTATCTTGTAAAATTAGCAATTTAAAGTAATAATCATAATACATTTAGCACAAAAATAAAATTTACAGAATTGTAGACAAACTCACCGTTCTCTGAGAGCTTCATGTTTAAGATCTACAAACAGTGGTAATGAGTCTCTAAACTCCTTCATCTTGCTTTCCAGAGCCCTGGCTGCCTGCATCGTCTTGACCTCTCTCGACATTTTACGTAGGTTCTTAAGGAATCCTTCTATACCTTCTTGTAATACTTGTACGTTAAGATTGGACCAGAGGGTTTCTGACCATTGCTCTCTAGCAGCCTGTAATAAATAATGGTGGCAAATTTAAATTAAATCTTGATTAGGCGACAATCTCCCATAAAAGGATTTTTTTCCCAAAGCTTTGTGATGTAAACATTTTGCATATTGTTTCACTTGAAAGTTATGGGGCATTGATCACATAGGATGTTGTCAATTTCCATTAATATGTAAATATCAGTCAAATATTTTGCATTGGCAGAGAAATTACCCCATTAATGAATCAATGTCTACCACACCTTTAAGTCATGAATTGGAGTGAATCGGAAAGCGGGTATCAGAAGGGAAAGTGGGAAAGTTTGTGCTAATAGACATTAGAAAATTTTTTTAACATAGATACATTCTATTTATATACTGTCCCATTTTGTGTCCAAACTGGGTTAACCTGTGTAACATGTGGTGACCCTAAATATTTGTCTAGAACTAAGATTTCCATTGTAAATGAGACTTCATAATATATTTCATTATTTCGAGACTTATTGGATGGTTTTTAAATAATTTAAACCTATAGAATAAACAGATACACAAAAACACTAGCAGGTACACTGGAGAATGAACCCCATTTGGAGTATAATTAAAGCTGACACAAACTTACATTTTGTTCCTCGTATAAGGCATAAACCATTTCTAATCCTTTCATCTGTTTCTGGACATCCAGTAAGTTGGGGTACATTGTAATCGGAAGGTCAAACAGTTTCTCTGCATTAGCCAGTTCTTGTCTGTCTGTCTCCAGTTGGTTAACTTCTTCACGGAATGTCTTCATTAAAGCCAAACCTACAAATAGAAAACATTTCATCATTTAATATATAATCAAAATATCATTTTTTTACAAACCACTTCAATTGAATGGCTAGGGGGCACATAGTCACTTGCTATTGAATGCACTCATGCATTGTAAATTTCATAGTGACTGACTAGATGAACATCTCCAATCAAACTGGACAAAGTCAGCTGTATGGTCTACATTATCATCATTCTGGTTTATCAAACACCTTCCGACCCTAGTTTTTAAAATTATTTATAATACACATGTATTTGTAACAAGAGCCGTGTCAAAGAATAAAAACAATATAGATAGTCCTTCAAAACACATTCTAATAAAAAGTTTAAACATCTGAAGATCTATAATCTTTTTACCAAATAGTTTGAAAACGGGTGATGCTGTTGGCATTCATGCTAACAAAGGAGAATGACAAAATCCACCATGTGTTAAGCTAAGTGAAAACTAAAACTAGAAAAACAGTAAATAGAGAACTGCATTAACAAATGTTTTACATGGTATTTTATGTGGTCTACTAAACAAAAGATACACCATACCTTTATCTAAATCTGTACCAACAGAACCAGGTCCAGAGTCAAGGAACTTTTCTGAGAACTTCTCTAATTCTTTCTGGAACTCCTTAATCTGATCTTGTGTAATCTGTAAACATAATGTAGTAAAGAGTTTACTAAAACAATAGACTGGTTAATTTTACACATGATTTTGATATCTCTATGGTAATGTGTCTGGCGTATAGATACCTAAATCCATAAATTGAGTTATATCAGACACAATCTATAGTTATGTCTTTTTTGTCACAGGTTTTCAACCTTCCTATTGACAAATAATGATAAGAACATACTTTAGGTGTTAAGGGAACTATAAATAATTTTTTTGCCTCATAAAAATCAAGATCTCACAGAACAGAAATAGCTGGGCTGCATGTCACATCCATAAAAAAAACTTTAACAATCGACCCAGGTGATGAGTCTGGGTCAAAATCTGCTTCATTATATACATGTAAAATTATATTTATATGCATATACAATGTATATATATAACATTTGATTTAACAACAAACCTCTGTAAATTTCTTCTTAACATTGAAGAGACTAGCATCAACATTCTTTGATTTCCAGACCAGATCATCCCAGATCTGTGGCATCTTCCATTGTAGTTCCTTCTCATCATCTGTCACCTGTTAGAAACAAAAATAAGATCTTAGTTTTATAACCTAGATTGTTATTCTGCAAAACTGGGATCAAACCCATAAGTCCAAAATGTAAATTGGTCCAACAATTGTTACTAAACTAAAAAGAACTTATGCAATGGCATCTTTAGAAGCCACAGGTGGCTTTCTCAGTTGAGATGTGAAAAAATGCCTTAATCATCCATTAAGACACCAGACATTTGCAGTACTTCTTCCTATTTTTTTTCTTTGGGAGAGGTTTATCTCAATACAAACCTTAAATCTGAAAGCTAGTAACAGTGCTTCTTGCCAATACTGTCCCTCAGGAAAGAGTTTCTCTTAATACAAACCCTGACTCTGATAGTCAGTAATAATAACTCTTGCCAATACTGTCCTTAGGGAGAAAGTTTCTTTCAAAACAAATCCTGACTTGGCTGCCATCAATAGCACTTCTTGTCAATACTGTCAATACTGCCATTTGGAAGAGGTTACTCACAATCTAAATATTATCTTTTAAAAATTTATATTAAGGATTCTATAGACAATATTTACAGGAAAACAATATAAAAAGTTACACATATATATATATATATATATATATATATATATATATATATACATACCGGTAAGTCATACATGGACAATGTTCTGTACCGTTCCTGGATGTCACGGATTCTATTTTCTACTTCCAGTGATATAGTTTTGATGTCTGAGATGGTGGTCAGGACAAACTTGAGGTCTTCTAGACTACTGGGTGATTGTTCCAAGTCATCAGATTTATCCTGTAATACAATAAAAAAATCATAAATAGTTAAACTAGGATACACAAAATGTGTATAGATCAAACCACAAAAAAATCCTAATTACCGGTATCCCTATTTTCCATGGTAACATCAGAGCATGAAGGGAATAAGGAGGTTGAATTCATTTTAAATTCCTCTCAGAATTTCCCCTGTCAAAAAAACTTTTTGTATCAAGATCACTCTGGATGGAATTCACCCGATATCCAATAACACCCGTGTGGAACTTATTACTATCGAAGCAAATAAGTCAGTGTAAGGCTTTTCCATATTGTTAGGCACATGCTCTTATTTACATGGTATACTGTCAAGTCTGATCGCTTTGACCAAACACAATTCTCATCAAAATTCAAATCAACTTCTACTTTTAAACACGATTTTACATCCTATTCTCATCTAAATCACATATAAAATGTAGGTTTGTACAGTATATAGCCATAGGGACTTTGTTTATAGAAACATTATGTCCATACATATTCCATAATCATTCCATAAGATGCCCATACCTTAGTTTCCATGAATTTAAAATTATTAGTAAACAAATTTCAAAAATTTGTGAAAACATAGTCTTTTTTAAAGTATATTTTCACAAATTTGCTAAAAAAATGTTACTTTTTTGTAAATAAAAAAAACCGAAATTAGTAGCCAATGGCAATTTTTGCTATCAGGGATGGAAACATAGCAAACAATACATTTGGTACAGGTGTTACATGAAACAGGCATGTCAAAACAACTGTCTTTAACTCTATATATACCAAACTTACATCTAGCTGATCCCTGAGCTGGAAGAGATTCTCTTTAGCAGAATCATGTAAAATCTTCCCTAGATGATTAACCCATTGTTTGGCGTGTTCCTTGACGGATGAGGCTAACGGACCCATGTGTAATCGGATGGATTCCTGATCTTTGACTAGTGGTAGAGCTTCAACCTCATCAATGGCTTTAAAGTAATACTGAAGTTTATCATCAAACGCCACAACTGTTGGACCTTTCTGGAACCACTTGTCTGCTATACTTTGCTGTAGAATAAAAAATATTTGGAAAACATTATAACAGTACAAATAAATCCAGCATAAGTTCAGATGGTAGGAAAAAATCAATAGGATAGATATGTGCTTCACATTAACTTTTAACTCACTTGTCTAGTTGTGAAATATTATTTGGGAGTTTTATGTTTAATTTTCATTAGAATCAGAAATAAATGTTTTAATTGTAACTTTATAATAAAAATTTATATTATAATAAAAAAAACTCTGAAATTATCTACACAAGAGATAGACTGCCTCTGTACAGACATGTACAGTATGTAATTACAAGATCCATGTGGTAAATAAACAATATAAGAAATTTAAAATGCTGAATTTATTTCAGTTTCTGCTTATACCTGTATTGGCAATTTTGCAATTACAGGTATTAAAATATTGTGAATTATTTCAAATGAGTAAAAATTTAAAATGCAAAAGTTGAAAATTTATACAGTTAACAGTAATATATGTTTAAAACAGTTGAGGAAAAATGGCAGTATAGGAGTCAATTTCTAAGAAATTACTTTAGGTCACAAAGAAGTTTATACTGAACATGTGTATACCTTGTCGACTTTCCAGATACTTCTGTATTTTTTCCACCTGTTGAGGTATCTGGTCATACTGGTCAGTGTATTTTTAATGTTACTCTGTATAGTCTGTACATAGTCTATAACCTCGGGGTTCATCGAGATATCCATGAAGAAACTAAACACAAACAACTCATCCTCTCCTTCTACTTTCTGTGGTGGTGTCTCGTTACATGTTCCATTCATCCACCTCACAAACATCTTGGTTCTGAAATGTAGAAATAGAAATGATGTACCTTGCTTTAGCAATCAAACCAAAGTATTCTACAAAACACAAGTCTCCATTGCATAATGAATTCAAAACTAAAACTGGGGTTCACCAGCATGCCATATGACCAATACCCCATAAATTTTATACCAAATGTCATGGAAAGCAGTTTCCTGGCATGCTCCTGCAATAAAAAAAATGTTATTGGAAAACATCAGCTAATGTATCGCTGGACATGCCTTTTATGTTCTGATGCTGGAATCATCATGGTACCAAAGCAGCATTATGGTTACTTATGACATAGTAGTGTCAGTGATGTCATAAAATGGCACAATTCAGACTGATTGTTCATTCTTTTTGTGTGTAATTCAACCATGCTGGGCCTTTCTCAGAACACTGTGGGCATGGCCAGCAATCCGTCAATTCCATATCTAATGGAAATATTACATGTACAATGTTATTGGTTATCATGTTGATAACAAAAGTAAGCAAGCATTTTGCTTTTTTTTTAAATATAGGAAACAAGTTAAAGTATCATTGGTTAGATAACATGAAGATTTACAACAGGCTGTTGTCTAAACAGTTCTGAACATCAAGTTGTAATGCACAGAAGCTGAGGAATCAAATAAAGACACAAAGACACTGGTATGTTTGAACCTACCCTTCTACACAGTCCCGTACACACTGAAGTGTTAGTTTGTATACTTCATTGGCTTGTGGATGTAGTACCACATCTGGGGCTGCCAATAATGTCTCAACTTGGAACAATGGTTTTTCTGTTCTCAGAGCTATTTCAAATCTCCTAAGGTTGTTTATGATCAACTGAAATAAAAGATAAAGAAAGAGGTTACAACACAAATTTTCGTTCCTTAAAAGAAAATTTCAAATATTTTTTTAAAAAATAAACAAACTATCGCCTAGATAGAGGTAACAACATTAATGAGTAAACTATGGATAAGTTTATGATGATTAGGCCATACAAACAAACCTGTCTATAAAGACCACCCAAGGGAACCAGCAAAAGTGTCCATTTTGGACAGGTGGCTCTTATGTTTTTGGGCAGGTGGCTCTGATTTAGAGGTGGCTTTTAAGTCAGGTTTGACTGTAAATGTATTTGAAATGATTTTTAAAAAGTTTGCTTACTAATCAGATTAATATAAACAAAATTTTAAAATCTCACTTACCTTTGTAAGAGCCATATATATTTTCTTTTCCCAGTATGCATAGTAATTAGCTAACTTTGGTGACCTTCCGGTGTTTGTGTGGACAACCAAGCCTTCCATTTTTGTCAATAATGGACCTATGGCATGATACTTGCGAGCCAATATTTCAAAATCTTTACTGCGCTCTTTTTCTACATGTTCAAAATATTCCTGAAAAGCAACAAAATCTCACTTTTACATGAAATCAACTTTTGAAAGTTTCTGATGATGTCATAATAATTTTATGTGAGAATGTCAATTTGTTGATGTTATTTTAAGAAGACGCAGATGGTGGCATTAAAAATGAACATTTTATGCAAATCTTTGTTTATAAATCATGTTTTTATATTGCAGATGAGTGAGAAAAAGAAACCTACATCAGTAATAGTATAAGACTGGCTTAAGCCTAAGGCTTGCTAAACTTTGTTCTGGACAAGAGAATATTCATCCTCATCTGAGATAGCTTTATCTGACACTGTTACTAGTGTTAGATTCTATCTATCTGACACTGTTACTGGTGTTAGATTCTATCTATCTGACACTGTTACTAGTGTCAGAATCTATTACGGTAATCTTTGTTTTTTACCTTACAACTTGGTAACAAATCAGGCTGTTTTTGTGCTGGGGCTTTAAACAAGTTGGCATTTTCCAGCATCTGAAGACGCTGGTTTATATCTTTAGCATTCTTTTGGATCTGGTTCACCAAAGATTCAAATTTGGAAATTGCCTGTAAAAAATGGAAAAATAACCAAATTATAAAACGTTTTTATACATGTATGTATTATAAACATTTGTATACAAATAAGACTTCAATAAGTGCATTGGACTTTGGTTTACAGTTAGATTTTCTGAAAAGCATTTGAGTTACTGAATCTGAAAGGATGACAAACAAAAGTCAAAACTGCATGTTTGCATCAAATGATAAATATTTAACTTATTCATGGTAACAGAGGATATGATGCTAAAACTAAAGAAATACTTGCCGATTTACACTTGAGTACAAATTCATTTATTCCGAGTGAATTCCAGTTAAGACGTTTAAATCCAGGTCGAATCACTCTTCTTAGATCTCTGATGTGATCCTCCAATAGATTTGCCTGAGAGTACAAATTAAAATGATATGGTAATTACAATATAACAACTGATCATATATATATATAACATACAAAACTGCTATAAAAATATATTGCAACAGTTTTTCTCAATCAAAATATGAATTTTGTTTTATGCCAAATTAAAACAGTGTATAAATTGATCCAGTTAGCAGTTGAATCCATTGTACAAGAAATAAAGATAAAATTAAGATAAGACAAATTCTGTTTTGGTTATCCCTACTAACCCTTTATCTCAAATTTGGTTGAAATTGTTAGAGTAGTTTGAGAAGAGAAGATTATGAATAGAACCAATGAAACTTAACCTGTATTACTTATCATCATTGTTAATTACATACACTATTTTGTTTTAAAATTAGATGTTATTGATTGGAATTAATATTTGGTAAAATTAAGAGTGAACGATAGAAAATTCATCAAAGATAAACACTTCTATAAGAAACACATTTAGTTATCTTACCTCAGCAGTATCAAGTGAGCCAAGTAAATGATGGTAAGAATTCAGCATATATTTTAATCCTTCTACATACTTGATGTACTTCTCTTCCTATAAATAGAATGAATGAATGAATGAATGAATGAATTAATGAACAAATGACTGAACAAACGACAAAATGAACAAATGATAGAATGAACAAATGATAGAATGAATGAACAAACAAATGAACAAATGAATGAACAAAGAGCTTCTCTTGGTATAAGCAAATTGTATGAAGTAACTGTTGTACAAAAATTTCAAATGTATTGGCCAAAAAACAAGATACAAATTTTCACTATTGGTTCTTTGAACAACCAGACTCAGACTGTATATTTTGCATTACAAGTAAAAGTGTTTATATAATATTTGTTATATAATCATATTCTGATACCTTATTAAAACTTTTATCAAAACCATATTTCTAGTTATTATTATTGTTTAAGACATCAATTTGCAATAAATTCTTTAACTAGATTAACCATTTTTATAGTAAAATGGAACAGACACGCATCATGATTGACATGCATGAATTACCTGAAGAGCAACATTACGAGCCAGTTCTGGGACTGGGAATCCTAGCTGCTCAAAATATTTGGTTTCTGAAACAATCTCAGACAGCTGGGCATCATAGTCTACGATGAACTTAATCTCCACATCTGAAATAATCAAATACAACACATCATCATCTCTATCAAATCACCACTGACCCAAGCATAACAGTAAATAGTTTTAGATAATTTATTGTACCATTAATTTATGTTGCACGAGTTACATTGAATGATGGAATTGTGCAATTTGAATCAAGTTTAACAAGTTTGTACTAAGGGAATAAGTTTCTTACATATTTCTTTCCATGTATTCATTTTTGAAATTTTGGATATACTTTTGACTACAAAACCTACATATTTCACACAAATAATAAATAAGTCTATGATATTATTGCATAGTTGCCGGATATTATTGCTTAGCCTCTCAGATGTCATATACTTTTTAAACTGTAGTAAAATTATGTACATGTATTCTTTTTATTTTTGAAGGAAAAAATAATAAATACATGTAGTACTAATGAAACTGTCAATGGCCAATGTGGCTGTCAACTGTTTAGTTTTGGTACCAAAAACAAATCTATTCTAATCTAAAACAAAATACTGTGCCAAAAGATTTGAGTAAATTATAATGTTGATAATTCAAATCAATACTATAAACCTAACTCTGGCATCATTCAGTTGTGATTGGAGGTTGTTGGTAAGGAATGATGACATTCTTTTTGGATTTTTTTTTTTTTTTTGGTAACCCCCCCCCCCCCCTTTTTTTTATTACTGCCAATTACATAAATAATAAACTTAAATTTGAATATAAATTTAAGTATACCAATCAAATTTAATTATATTCAGGTACATACAGAGTACAGTGAAGTTATGGTGTTTTACATCCCAGTCAAGATTCTTTGACTTTTATTGTAGCTATCATTTTGAGACACCTGCAGAAAATAAACAACCTTTGACAGGGGAACTGACAAACTTTCTCAGACTTAAGGATCTCCTTAAGTGGGTTCGTAACCTAGGTGATGAGAGGTGTTGTGATCCGTAATCTGATACTTTAGACCAGTTGGTTTAGGTTTATGAAATATAAGCAAAAGCAAAAATGTGGCAAACTTTTGCATAAATTTGCAGTCATCGCTATCTTAAAAAAATATCTGCATTTAAAACTAAATGATTAAAAAAAACAACAAAAAACTGTCTATTCTACACAAAAATTGCAAAGGGTTGAACTACTAACATCATTTGATCGTAGTATCACATTATATGTATTAATTTACAAACATGTTAGAGGTGAATTCACTCTTGGTCAGTCATTGGACTTATTAGCTTATAATACCACTATTATCATATCTTAGTACCATCATGACAGTATATTGTAAACTTTAAAACTTAAAATACAAACATAAAATTTCATAAATGATGCCATCAACTGGGGAAAAAGATACCGGTAATAAAACATTTGATGTTACAAATGTAAAAAATAAATTGTTTGGTATACATTCATCATTTTGATTTTTATCAGTTTCAATATAGGGCCATTTTGTACTTATGCCCATTGAATTAAATCCTTTCAATCTAGTACCATGGAAACTGCTATGTATACATTGTATAAAAATCTGCTGTTAATTAATAAGAGACAAAGAATACCATATCCTCACAGAAAATTTATTAAGTATACAATTATTATAATATTTATAATGATCCAGCTTCCCACAGCATTTAACCCAGATCTGAACACCAGACAGACAGGTGCAGAGACAGTACACAACAGACAGATAGATGGACAGACAGGTACAGAGACAGTACACAACAGACAGATAGATGGACAGACAGGTACAGAGACAGTACACAACAGACAGATAGATGGACAGACAGGTGCAGAGACAGTACACAACAGACAGATAGATGGACAGACAGGTACAGAGACAGTACACAACAGACAGATAGATGGACAGACAGGTACAGAGACAGTACACAACAGACAGATAGATGGACAGACAGGTACAGAGACAGTACACAACAGACAGATAGATGGACAGACAGGTACAGAGACAGTACACAACAGACAGATAGATGGACAGACAGGTGCAGAGACAGTACACAACAGACAGATAGATGGACAGACAGGTACAGAGACAGTACACAACAGACAGATAGATGGACAGACAGGTACAGAGACAGTACACAACAGACAGATAGATGGACAGACAGGTACAGAGACAGTACACAACAGACAGATAGATGGACAGACAGGTACAGAGACAGTACACAACAGACAGATAGATGGACAGACAGGTACAGAGACAGTACACAACAGACAGATAGATGGACAGACAGGTACAGAGACAGTACACAACAGACAGATAGATGGACAGACAGGTACAGAGACAGTACACAACAGACAGATAGATGGACAGACAGGTACAGAGACAGTACACAACAGACAGATAGATGGACAGACAGGTACAGAGACAGTACACAACAGACAGATAGATGGACAGACAGGTACAGAGACAGTACACAACAGACAGATAGATGGACAGACAGGTACAGAGACAGTACACAACAGACAGATAGATGGACAGACAGGTACAGAGACAGTACACAACAGACAGATAGATGGACAGACAGGTACAGAGACAGTACACAACAGACAGATAGATGGACAGACAGGTACAGAGACAGTACACAACAGACAGATAGATGGACAGACAGGTACAGAGACAGTACACAACAGACAGATAGATGGACAGACAGGTACAGAGACAGTACACAACAGACAGATAGATGGACAGACAGGTACAGAGACAGTACACAACAGATAGATGGACAGACAGGTACAGAGACAGTACACAACAGACAGATAGATGGACAGACAGGTACAGAGACAGTACACAACAGACAGATAGATGGACAGACAGGTACAGAGACAGTACACAACAGACAGATAGATGGACAGACAGGACTGTATTTATCTTATAAATGCCAATCAGAACATGGGATTTGTCAATGTACCACAAGATACCCTCTAATGTTTGTGCGAGACACTTATTTCCAATGGATATAGAATTACATAAGATGACGCTTTCCTGTAAAGTTAGTCCAGGAATTTGCTATGTTACCAGTTTCCAAAACACTCCACACAAACATTAAGGGGAACTGACCACATGGTACAGTGGCCAACCCCATCTGCCTTTGATTTAACACCAAAATATTTATTTGTTCCTAGAAAATATGAAGATGTAGTAGAACAAACTGTAAATGTTCTAATATACCAGATGTAATGTTTTGTGATTGTTCTTGTGTCCAGAAATCACTGTAATATGTTGTCTATAACATGTCCCATGTAAACTCCCATACCTCATTACACATGTGTTCCTAAACTATATGCTTCTAAAGCACATGCTTTAAAGCCCCATAACCCATATTTATTTGAGAATGAAAATCTTGCTGAAGCCACATGTTCATGCAAATATATTGTATGAAATTTATTCATGTATGAATCTAGTAAAGATTGTATCTGGATATATTTGACACCCCACAGTTTCATATTTCACTCATTCTAAATTCTGAGTTCACAAGTAGGGTGTAGCTAGTTAAACAGTAAGTGCTTACCCTTCCAGAGCACCCAGCAGCACCTCCCCAGTCGAAGTTCAAATGTTTAACTTAATCTGCTAGTTTTCAAAGTTTTTACTTTGCTTTTGGGGTTGTGATTTGAACATGGGCCATCAGGTTTGTGGTTGATTATATCAATTACTTAAAACAGTGCTTGTTTATCTTTACTTATATAAAGATGACCAGATCTGGAATTGTAGTGAAAACTGGAGTTCTGGAAAAAAAACTGAACATAGCAGGCAAACTGACAAACTCTCTTGTACTAAGATCTGCTAAAATGAGATTCAACAGCCTTATAAGAGGCGGTTATATTACTGCTTGGCTTGGCCACCAAAATCTATAAAACACAAGAATGACTTTGATTTAATGTAGTAATCAACCATTGTCTTACTATCATGTTCATGGTTTACAAATAAATTAAATCTTCTACAAGCAAAACAATGTAAGTGTGATGTCATGTCTGCCCTGCTATATATAACCTCAAAGATACTAATATATGATAAAGTATTAATTCACCTTTAACCTTTGTGCCACTAAACATTATCACCGGTGACTAAGACTGTGCCACTAAAACACTACCACTAGTGACTGACACTGTGCCACTAAACATTATCACCGGTGACTGACACTGTGCCACTAAAACACTACCACTAGTGACTGACACTGTGCCACTAAAACACTACCACTAGTGACTGACACTGTGCCACTAAAACACTACCACTAGTGACTGACACTGTGCCACTAAACATTATCACCGGTGACTGACACTGTGCCACTAAACATTATCACCGGTGACTGACACTGTGCCACTAAAACACTACCACTAGTGACTCAGACTATGTTGTAACTGTGATATAAGGATGATAAGTGCAGAAATCAACTCATATCTACATGAACTATTGGTGTCAAAGGGTGTCAGGAGGCAAAAACAGTGGTTACAAAACTTCTCAAAGTTTCAAGATAAAACGTTACCATTCTTGGTTTCGGTACTATTGGCGTCATTATTCGCAGTTTGTTGCGGAGGACTAGAATTGTCAGAATTTCCAACATTCTGAGCGGGAGCTGTTACACAGATAAATTCATGCAAAAATGTTAAAAATTAAGTCTAAGCATGCAAAAAATACCAACATAAAGATATACATATAGAATAATATAGAAGAAATGTTTGTTAGACGAAAGATTTTAATTGTGTATACATGTATATTTAAAATTTAGCAGTTCCTCTCTTATAATCAAAACATGTAATTAACCTGAAGTTCTTTACCCAGATTCTTTTTCTGAGAACAGGTGCCCCCTCCCAGACATTCATTCCTCTGAAGGTTACTCCATCATTACTAATACCATCTTAGTGGACTAATGTAATACGGTCAATTCTCCCCACCTCTTTAACTCCCACCCCTCCTAATAACCCAAACAACTTGTTACAGTATTATCAGATCTATGCACTTAAATTAAAATTATACCCCATAACCCCTCAGGACCACATTTTTACTTGGAAAAAAGGCATGTTTATATTGAGGAGGAACTACTACTTGGACATTTATTTTTACAATAAATCCACTTCTATATTAAACAATATAAATTTATATCTATGGTGAAAAGAAAATACACAGAAATAAGGTATAACAGATAGAGTCCATTCATTGAACATGTGATGACCGCTAACATTCCTCAAAAACTAAGGTATACTCCCTCATCATCATGCAAAGTATTTTTAGCTAAATGTGATTAAATATATATTTTGTTCATTTGGATATTTTCTCAACCCCATGAAAAATTTTCGTTTTACAATTTTGGTCCATGTACTACTGATGAGAAATTGTATACCAAAAGAGTTGTCTAGTGCTGTAAGAGTAACACTGGTATAATAAGTACTTAAAGCATGTAATATTTGGTACTACAATGTATTGCGGTAGCTTCTACTGGTTCCATGGCAAAATTCCTTGAATGATGTGATTTTACAGGAAAGAATCAAATTATAACACAGAAATAATAAGCCTGACACTAATGTTTGGGTATCACATGTTACAGTGTGAACTCCATTATACAGATGTATATCAAGTTTTATTATATAATTAATAAATTCCATCTTTATGATTGGCTAAAACGGTAACACGTGACCATTGGATCTCACATCATATACCACGGATTTTCCGGTGAATATCAAATTCGGTGTACGTCATCGATTTTTGTTGACGTTCTCCGTAAAATGATTAGAACGTCATCAATTAAGTGTACGCAAGTGATTGTGTCTTGTTATTTTTTTCATAGAACGTTGACGTTATGGCATTATCAATTTACAATGTAGTGTGTAATTAAATCGGTAAAATAGTTAGATTGCCTGGTCACAGATTTGAGTAAACATTGTCAACCGAAGTGCCACAGTGGCTAAATTATATAATAAAACAGTTATGGACTTTTTAGTGGTTGTATATGGTGTGATATTCACCGGAAAAATAAATATTGACCTCGGCTGTCGCCTCGATCAATATTTATTTTTCCGGTGAATATCACACCATATACAACCACTAAAAAGTCCATAATTGTATATTATTTTTACAACATCAATACAAGTAATTATCTACCAGTAACTTATTGAACTTGTGAAGTGACTTGTCCGTATATAACATGTAATTTGCATAAAGCAAAGTTCTACAAATTGTGATAGTGATTGGTTAGATCTTTAAAAATATATCACTTCTAAAAAAGTTAAGATTTTAAAGTTGTTGATTAAGAGTCTGTAAAATTATAAAATATTTAAAAATATTTAAATAAAATATAAAATTTAAATGTTCTGAGTGTAAGATTTTTAAAAACACATATATCGCTTCACAGAAGTTAAAGTTTTAAATCAAACCTCTTCAAAATTACAAATTCAGATTTAAAAAACAAAAAAATAAAGAAGAAGAAAACAACATCAATAATTTAAAACAGAAATTTAGTCATTTTTGAAAAATAATTACAAACTTATGTCTTGCCAATTCTTTTTTTCTTTTTTAATGCGATCTAAATTTCCGTGATAAGAAAAAATATTTTTTATGTGATGTTAGTTTCATCAGCTAAAAAAATTTGTGGATAAGAGAAGAAAAAAATTAATTAAAATATCAGAGTTATTATCAGTGAAATACACATTCTTTATAGATTTCATAGTATCTCATGTCTTCAAATGTTTGTAGTTGAATTAAAATTAAAACATCTAAAAAAATTAGAAATGTGATAAATATAACATAAAGAAGGTAAATATTTTAGTGATGATGTGTACTAATTAGAACATAATCTACTTACTGTGTTCCTCTTGTCCCTCCTCCTGGGCTGGGGTTGGGGGAGATTGTGTAGGGGCTGGTTTAGCTAACAGATTCCTCTTTAATAGAGAGGGTAAGATCATCTCAACATGTTCCCGCCAATGTTCATACTTTTGGTCTTCATATGCCTTCATTTGTTTTGCTACACTTAAATATTTTGCTCTGGCCTGAAAAAAAAAGAAAACAAAAAATAAATGGAACCATTTGCAATAACCAAATGCAATAACCAAAGAGGTAAGGCTAGGGTGTATGTTAAAAAAAGTTGAAACAAAATACATCCCAAATACATGCAATCAGTGAAAGTTTGATTTTAACTGCTACTAACAATTTTAATGGGAAAAACCAGCATTCTATTAACTTAAAAGCTCTAAAGAAACTGTTTGAAGGCGTCATAAAAAACTTCAATTAAATTGTTTCATCAAGAAAATTATGTTCCTCTATAAGGGAAATATTAGGACATGAAGATGTAAAATTCTGTCCTCTCAGTAGGTTAATATCAAATGTTGTTACATGTTAAAAAACTTGCAATTTGATGCAGACATGAATTCAAAATTAACACAAAAAGTCTTTCTTAACATAACATTATACACTACAGATAAAGAAACATTTCAAACATCAATGGGGTTTGCTGCTGTGCCATGTGATCAACACCCCTTAACGTTTGTGCAGGATGTTTTAGAAAATGTTAACATGGTAATAATGTTATTTTTTACAGGAAACTGTTAACTGAAATGATTCCATATCCAATGGAGGTATCATGTGGTACAGCCGTGAACCCAATTCAAAGTTACATAAATAAGTCATAGAAACAACAAAAACAGCAACAAAAATAGGATCAACAGTGTGCAACATAAATTTTTCATGATCAACAAATGTATAATGGTACATACATGTTTTCCCATTTCGCTCTGCATCATTTCCTCCATAGACTGGAAGCGAATAATTGTGTGTTTGATGCGATGAAATAGTGATCGTTCCCAGAATATTGATCCAGCGACTGGTGGGTGATTTTTATGTAGAGGAGGATTTTCTTTATGTTTCTGAAACAACTCATCCATATTTGTCACCTAAAAATGAAAAAATGAGAGAAATAAAACAAAAATACCAAAGGTGTTACCTTTTTATATGACAGACAGAAAAATTAAAATTATCAGAAATAGAAGTTATTGAAAATTATTCATGGTCTTAATATTGGCTCAAAAATTAATATTAAACTAAATCCTAAAACATAACATGTTCTTGTAAAATAAGATGTCAATACATATACAGCCGTGTTAAATTACTGCATGTAAGACTGTGAGGAGCCAACCCTGTTCAATATTTATTATTCTAAGGATGTCTGTATATATCTTCAACAATGTGTCAATATCATGGACATGCTACAACAAATTTTAAAAGGGTTTTTTTGTTCAATTTATTTCATTAAGATACATTTTCATTTTAAACGTACATGCAACATGTATTTAAGGGAGATAACTCATGTCACACTTCTGCAAATTGATCATCATATTGTCACTTCAAAATGGGTTAATCAATTAGACTTAATAAACTGATGGTCCATTATGACAATAAATGTATTACGATTTGTCATATTTACCTCTTTCTCATACTGTACAAGAATGTCTCGGAATTTCTGCATCATCAGAGCGTTTATTGCTTCTCTGGATCGGATATGTTTGAAGTTCAGTAACATATCAAAGGCACCTTCGGCTGATCTGAGAGCCAAGAACGAGTCGTTGATAAACTTCTTTGCCTCCCCTTCAATGGACTCTACTTGTTTGTAGAATGTGTTCATCACACTTTCCCAGGATGCCTTGTGTCTCATCACAAAAGGATCAAAGCTAACCTGTAACAGTAAAAATACAGACATTACACTTTTGAACCCATGCTTGTGAGATTTTTTGTCATTCTCACCCGCATTGTATGATTTTTTTCAGAATTCATTTTTTGTTCATATTCAGCTATAATACCCTGCAGTGTATTTTGTATACCAAACATTCACAGACAGGTAGAACAATTGTTAGTGGCCCCTGGAGTTTTTAAATACGGTAGTTTGAAATACCTCTGTATCCCTTATAAACTGGTACGCCAGTAGGAAAGAACACAAAGATCCAAAAATACCAGACAACAGTATCCTATTGCTGGTGTTGTGAATCAAGGTTTGATGTATATGAAATAAAAAGAATTAAATTTCCTAACATGAAATCAAACAACTAATACAGAAATGTTCCTCTCCTTTGTGGAAGAATGTTTTTTTCCATTCAATGGTAGGAGACTGATTTTTTCCATTCATTGTTGGAAGACAGAATATGAGGAGAGGGGGCCAGTCTAATATTCAACTTCAACGTACCTCTGCCAATGGTTTTACAAGGGCGTCCACTCTCTGTGATACTTCATCAATTCTTTTAGGTTCACCAGTTACAGCTTTCAATTCCGGACCAAAAATGTTATGAAATTCTTCTAAAACCTGTAATTAAGAAACAAAATACCTAAATAATGTTAACTATAAATATCCAACAAGATCATTCATGTATTTCTCTTTAATGAATCTATAATTAATTATAAAGGTTATGACACACCAAATGAGTTTTTAAAGAAAATATATAAATTAAGCCTTAACCTTTAATATTATTTATTTATTTCTTTTATTTTATTTTATTTTATTATTTTTTTTGATACAGAAAGGTCAATTTTTATTCTATGAATAATTACATGTAAATCTATGAGAAAGTCACATAAAGTATGATCAAAGTAGGTTAGTTCAAAGTTTGTTTTAAACGAAATAGTCATAAGATACTACTGCTGCAGTGTTAAAAATCTTTATTTTAGACAAGGATATCTAAAAAGTGATTTAAATAACTCTATCTTTATATATATACATGTACAGTACAATCTTTCTGAACAACTCTGCAGTTTATCAGACAGTTTTTCTTGTACTCTAAATAGAAACTCAATAGTATAGTTCATACAACATACAAAGATGGCTGATGTCCAGTTTAGAGACATTTACACGAAAGTAAACAGACTAAGTTACTAACCTGAGCTACATCATATAAATTCTGACAAATATCTGTCATGTATTTAGTTCTTCCAAACAATTTTGTTCTGTCAAACTCCCATCTCTGATCTCTTCCTGAGGCTTCTATCTTGGCACGGACCTCAAAGTAAGAGTCAGACCAAACTTGTAACATTTTCTTTGCCTCTGCCGTCCTTTGTTTTACTTCTTCTGTTCCTTCACTGAAAAATAGCAAGCAATGAATCATTTTGATGTTTAACGTTTTGACTTTGATTTAAAAAAAAAAAAAAAAAAAAAACTGGCAGCAAATTTACTTATTTTTGATTTGTCAATCTGCAAGTCAATGAGATATTTATAAGTAATCATGAAGTCTGAATTTAATCCTTAAACATTAATAAATAAATACATGTTTCATTGTTGTGTTAATGATTTTCTTATACTTGTAATAACATTTAGCATTGAAAACTAATGCATGAAATATCACAAAAACTTAATTACATGAAATAGGGTGTATATATTTCAACTAAAGGCCGGAATATCTGGACCTATATGTAGCAAAGAGTTGAACTCCAACGAAAAAATATTAAATTTGCACAAACTGGATATCAAGTCAATTTGGTTTCAACTACAACTTTACTTTAAGTCTCTTTAATCTGTAGTTTTGACATGCATTACTGTATAAATAATTAAAAATGTTAAACAGTATACCTGAATATAGTTCTTATATTGATAACCTTGGCCACTCTCTCAGCCAACTCCCAAGCAATTCTCTCCATTAACGGGACCATTCTCTCATCTTTGTTGTAGTGACGTGAGATAATCCAAACCATACGGAGAGCATTCATCATGGAAGGAATGGTTTCTATGACAACCTGGAATGTTGCACCATGGGTAATATTTTTGAAATGTCTTTCCAGAGTTGACAGGAACCTAACATTGTCTTTTGCTTCAACATAATATTTATTTAGTTCAGTACGGATATCGTCAAAGTCATTTTCTACTCTACTATAAATATCAATCATGTGTTTCACTTTTGGAAGTTTTAACTGTTCAGTAAGAGCACTCAGTGAAGCATTTCGTTCTCTCCAGAAATCTATTTCAGCAAGAGGTCCTTTACCCTGAGGTACTTTTTTCAGTTGAGCTTCAAGAGCTCCGCGTATCAACTTGGCCCATTCTGAGCATATTTCTCTGATATTGGCCATGGCCTCACTGTCACCGAGTACTTCATCAATATTATCACTGTATTCAGTTTCTGGTATTTCCAGTCTAACTTCACCTTCTATCTGCTGAATTGTTCTGTTTATACTAGATGAAAATTTTTGCATACTGATAAGGAATTCATCACGCAGCAAGGCCTTAGCTCTGGACTCGGCTACGTTGACCTTATCATCTTCTTCCTCAACAGGTTCACTAGCATCTGTTTTCATGGATTCCTGAGTAAGCTGTGTCTCAGTACGACTTACAGCTCTTGTTCCAGAATCTCCATTTCTATACTGATTGTAAGCTAACAATGGCATGAATACCTGCAAACAAAAACAAATTTATTGATTGTACAAAACCACAAATTACTCTATCAATTGTCAAATTTTCCTGAAAGGTCATCACTACAATCATAATAATAATATGAAGTGTCATTAAAATTGCCAAATTAGGGTTTGCCGCGGAATGTTTTGGAGAACATCAACGTCACATATTCCTGGAATGACATTGTTTTTGTGGGAAAATATGCTATTCTTTATCCAGTGTTCCGCATAAAGGTTAGAAGGTATCATGTGGTACAGTGGTGAACCCCATTGTGAAATTGAGACAAGGTAAATTAAAACAAAAAAATAGATTCCAACACAACCTGAGTTTCCTGAGAAATTATATGAAACCTAAAGAAAGCCAACCATAGTAAAACAAATAATATAATCAAGGCTGTTCTGTTTTACTGATTGTTTTCCCTACTCACCTTGTAACATTATTTTGTAACATTATTCTAGGTGTCACGAACAATGGTTGTGGCATAATTTTCATTCATAAAGTTATTTCAACTGAGGTAATTTCAACAGCAGTATTGTTTCAATGAACCCTTTTGCAAATAAATAGTAAAATGTACTTTTGAGAAAAAAGTATGTACTGCATTCATTTCAATGCTTTAATTCATTTAAGTCATGTTAGAATATTTGCTACATGATGACATATTCTTTCCACATGTGAACTATGACCTGATTATTATTTGATGAGAAATACTAAGGGTAGATGTTGGTTATTAGTTATTACTTAATTTTATTACCATACATTCAAAAACGGGAAAAAAATTAAAAAGAGTCTGGTTTTACTGTTTAGATTTTAAAATGTTGTGTATTAACATACCTGTGTTATAACTTGTTCCAACATGACCAAAGAATGACCATTAAGAAGACCAATCTCAAAGTAAGCTGGTAGTGTCTCATTGGCCTCTTCTAGACTATTTGGTAATGGCACCATTCCTTGTGTGTTACGTAGGAAATATACACTGTCCTGTTCTGCTACTTCTTCTGGTAAATGTGTATAACACATGTAGAGATATGTCTTCATCACTTTCTGTATGACTATTTTCTGGAAGAAAAAGATGAAAAATGTAATAAGTACATGTTTAACATATAAAACTCAGATAAGAAACATGAATACATACAAGGCAGGTCTCTTACTGGGTCATTTTTGGGTCGATATTTTGTCCAATTCACAACTCAAAATCTACTTGTTTTTTTCACAGTCACTTTGTCAATTTTCACTATTTTGAAAATTTCAGCTCTAAAACCAGTATATTTGGAAGTTTTCTTTTTAACAATTTTGACCATTATGTTGCCTTTTTCTCATATTAATTGCAAGGGTGCTGGTCCCATTAAAATAAGAGCAAGAGAGAAAGAGAGCCCTGCAAGGGAAGTTTAGCATATGTTGGCTAGATAAAGTCACTCAATATAAAGAATGATTTTTTCATCATTTTAGATAAGAGTTAAATGTGGGTGAAATAAGTTTATTATGGTAGAAAATGTAACTAAGCCCTGGGCACCTGCAAGAGCTGTGATGATTGATGTATAGTCCATCACATTTTGTAATCAAATCAAGTAATAGGACAACAGGGCCATTGCCACCTATTTAACTATTTATCCATCCATTCATTCACTTGATCAATTCATTTAAAAATCTGAATCACTTACGGTTTTGGGCATTTTATTTTCTTCACCGTCTTCACCCTGGCCTTCACCATCACCATCTTCACCACCACCATCACCTGCTTCTGATTTTTCACCATCAGGAACTGGGGTCTTTCCGTCCTCTGTGGCTCCATCTGCTTTTTCATCTGATGGTGTATCTTTACCCTTTCTCTTCTTTTTTCCAGATACTAAAATAATATTACATAGAGTAAGGTTTTTATTCTATCAAAATTTATAAATACTATCAGTTGGTCTTTTTGAAGACACTTTTCAGCCAGGAATAGTATGAGACATTTGCGCTTCATCCAAAATTTCTATAAATGTATTAATATCTTGTTTTGCAAATAAAAAAATCTTGTTGTTAATCTAATATGATTTAGGTATTGCTGTATGAAATTATATAATGCTAAAGGCACACACAAACAAACCAAATGAAATATTTCATATTTTCTCGATTGAACATTAATTTTAAAAACCCCAAAATTGCATAAGGAACACTACCTTTTCTTTGACTTTCTTCATCATCACCTGTACCCGTTGGGGAGGATACTGGGAGTGGCTGTTCAGCTGGAGCATCTGCTCCATCTCCTTCTCCTTGTTGATCTCCTCCTTCTCCCTCTGCAGCTTCTTCCTCCTCTTCAATATCTGGTATTTCAGGCTCTGTATTATATTAAATAAAATTAATATGCTGTTTACTACACATTTTGTTTGTTAAGTCACTTATAAGTAATAATCATCATCTGTAGTGGCCAGAGGTAAATTACTGGTACTCCTTTTTTTACAATTTTAATTTTATTTCTCAGCAGTACAAAACGGTGCAGCTCTGAATCAACAATTAAACCTAGAACCTAACCCAGTACATACCAAAAAATAAATACATGTAAAGTACATGTAAGAATGAATGTAAAGGTGCCAACATTCTCAGGTAGGGTCCTGAGAACATATGAGTCTCCCCAAAACAATTGTTGGACATCTACATTCTACTCAGACTACTGATGCTTCTTTAGAATGCAGTGACACATTGGACCTCGGTTTTTCAGTCTTAGTAAATAGTTTTTGTTATCACACAGCACAGAACATGCATATGTCCTGTATGTCTAATTGTCCAGACAATGGATATTACAAAAAACATGTTGAAAAATATGTTGAAAAATCACATTATTAGCATATTTTACAAATTTCTGTACAATTGAGTTCATCATTGTGTCACATGATACTCCCTAAAATTTGTGTGGAACCATAATTTCATTTGGATATGAAATCATATCAATTCATGTTTTTCATACAAAAAAGATGATGTTATTCTGAAATTGGCAATGTAAACTTTTGCACAAATGTATTTAGGGGTGTTGATCACTTGGTAGAATGATGAAATCTGTTGTAACAGGAGGGATTTTACTGAGAGAAATTTTACCAGAATGATATCCAAACTACTGTACAAAAGAGATTACAGTGTCATTTGGCACATTTGAAGAACTTGAAGAACAGGAGGGAGGAAACATCAGAAAAAATGCTCTGGCTGAGAACCAACCTGTCCCTCAAGTGTGAAAGCATTCTACCACCAGACCAGAAAGTCTGGTAGGAAGGAGGAAACACTAAAAAATCCACTTCTTCACCTCACTCAGGCTACAATATCTTATAGACGAAAGAGAGGAGTAAATAATCATCATACCACATTCTACTTCTACTTCTTCCTCTTCTTCTCTGATAATCTTATAAAATAAAAGTGAAGATTCCTCTTCTTCAGGAGTGTCATTCAAAAATTTACCAAGTTGCCGTTCATAAAGACCGTCATCTCTTTCCAAAAGATCATCGAAAACTTCATTTTCTTTTATATTAAGTGCCAAATTCACTTGGTCTTTGATCCATTCAAACCTTGGATCATCCATTTTATTGGTTCTTTATCCTAGTGCATTCTCTTTTATGTGTCACCTTGGTCCTTGCAACTACCTGTTCTAATGTGGGGAAACGATTCCACCACAAAATATATAATAAGCGACTTCCACTCAAAATATTCCAAAACAAATAATCTTAACGATTCCCTTTAGTTTTTACAAAAAACGGGATATTTTGTGCCTGCAACTAAAAATATAAGACAAGCAGGGGCACTTTGCAAAGTTTTCAAACAGTCGCCATATTGTTTACACATGTATCTCTTGACAACATCTCGTCAATCTCGACATAAAAAATGAATAATTTTTTAATTTTTCTAAACTGTATTTCTGAATGATTTTTTTATAAATCACGTATGATCTTGATATTTGTTTCTAAAAATACTCAATAATAATCTTTATTATTTGTAATTTCGTGGCGGAAGTTGACGGACTTAACCGACACACAGCAAACATGTCCGCGCCCATAGGTTGAAAGTGAAAGTAGGAAATGTTTAGTGATTTTGATTTTGCGTGGTGCGCTTCATGTATTGTAACCGTTGTTATACCATCCGCATTTTTGATTATGTTGTTTAAAAGATTTAAGAATAGTCGCGTAGATGATCCATCAATTTATTATAGTAAATGTAAAAATCCAGACTGTGCGAGATGCACACGTTACAGAGAAATATTGACAAGTGCCAAAATAAGATTAAAACGGCTACAGAAATTACATCAAAACATTAACATATTCCGTATTGAACAATCATTGATTGATAAGAAGGAAGTTCACACAGAGATTGTGAAAAATGTAAATAAATCTAGTTCACAAAAATCTAGATCTGAACAAAAGCCTGAAGTATTTAGACTTTTAGAAACAGAATCAGTTTCTTGGTGGTTTGAAAAAGAATATTTTAAGGATGATAAATCTATTCTCGAGACAAATTTTAATTGTATTTTTGAAGAATTTGAAAAATTATATGAGAGTGAAGAAGCCAAGTGGCTTTTAAATGACACCCCAAATGGAAGATGGCGTGTTTGTCATTTAATAAATCAAGGGTGCATTATTACAACAAACTGTAAACTCTGTCCAGTAACATTTAATTTAGTTTCATCGTTACCATCAGTTATGAAAAACAATGTGTTTAGCAATGTTGCCTTTTCCGTAATTGAACCAGAGACTTTTATCACTGAACATTATGGTCCAACAAATGTAAGATCAAGATGCCATTTAGGTAGGAGTAATTGGTAAGGCCATATCAAATTAATTCCTAGATTTTCATCCCCGTCCACCCCAAATTTTTTTATTTGTTTATTTTTGTCATGTTCTTTAATAAAATTTCTTTCAGGCACTTTTTGTTGTTGTCATATCATCCGTTATTTCTTATAAATCTGAAAATGAAAAATAAAATTCCCTTCCCCCACCCCAATTTTGAAAAGAAAAAATGGTGAAAATCTAGGAATTAATCTTAATTGACCTGATAAGTAATTTAGTAAATGACCCTAACTAATTCCTGTGACTGTGCATTTGTATTATAATGTTAAAAACATGAGACTTTTTACACATGACATGTTTTGCTTCAGTCCTTACATGGACTGCTTCATTTTGATTCTTTATTCACAAAAGCAAGAACTTTTTCTCTGCAACATTGATTTTATCAAAACATATCACAAAAACTTCAACAATATTGATGTGGTAGCGACATTTTATATATGGGTATAATATGTTTTTTATTTGCATGTTAATTTAATATTTTGCACTTTACTATCTTGTCTGGTTTCCTTGGAACTCCGCTTTTATTTTCTTATCTGAAGCCTCTACTATATCATACCTGTATCTATTATACTTACCACCTTATGCGCAGAAAATAGTGAAACTTTGCCACTCTTAGATCTGTTTATTAGGTCGATCCATTTCTAAAGAATGCAAGACTAATGTTATAAAGTGAACTACTTCCATTAGTGCAGATAATGTAGAAACAAAAAACACTTTTATTCCCATGTTAAGTTTGAACTTAAAGGTCACCGGTCACCAAAAACCGAAATTTTTTTTAGTACTATTTTCCGAAAGATTACATAATAAAAAGTCGATTTAGCCACAAATAACATTTTTTAATCATTTCTATCTTTTGTTACAGCGTAAAATAAAGTCCTAAAACTGTTGAAAAATGGTGTTATCTCCCTTTGGTAGTAAGAGGGTCCAAAACCGGAAGTGACGCAGAAGGTGTTATCCAAGTTATCTAGTAACTAAAGCTTGTAGAGTGATCTGTATTTATTACCCAGATTTATCAGTAGTAACTTCTCATTTTTATTATTTATTTATTTTTAATATTGGATATTTCAATTTCCTTCAGCATAAAAAAATAAATAAAAAATAAACATAATAAATAAATAATTAATTAAATAAATAAATAATAACTATATTCTTGTTTGCTCTAAGTATGATATACCATTACTTATACTATTACAAAACATAATTTTACATTATTTATTTATTTATTAACTAATGTATTTATTTATCTTTTTATTTTTATCTATCAAAACGAGTTGATAAAAAGAATACACATTTTCATGTTTTTATTTAAAATAGTATTCATATTTATTTTCATTAATATTTAATATCATTCTAAATATCTTAACTTCTCTGTTGAATTTATTTATTTATTTATTTATTTATTTCGGTGAATTAATATTAAATATCAATATTAATATGTATATTAAAAAACATACATAATTTTCGAGCACTTTTGACCGGATTCTGTAGTCTGTCGCTTTTTCTCTTTTCTCTAGTACAGCTATATTATTAATTTACCTCAAATTGATTTTAATTCATATTTGTTTCAGAAATTATCCCATTTTTATTTTATTTTTAGGTTAAAATCAATATATTATTAGAACACGTTTTCGAGTAGAATTTTTGTACAACGAAAATATAAAAATACAGGTCTAAAAAATAACTTCTTATTGTCTCTGAAATCAAATATTTCACCCCAGTATTACTTGAATATGAAAACGTTTGTAAACAATTTCCGAATTCTAATTAAAATCAATAGCTTCCCTATTCGCAGTAAGTTAAATTTAATAATAATAATGGAAATTGGAGTTTATGTGGGTGAGTAAGATTTTTTATTGAATATTGTTTAATTTTTTTTCGATAGAGTACTGGTCAGATTTCCAATCCCCATTTTGTTAAATCTTCAACTTTGATTTAATTTCAGTGTTTCCATGATAAATTTTTAAAAAGATATTTAAAATGTTCATTTACTACTACTAATAATTTTATTAAGCCTAATTTTAATGAGCTGAAAAGAACTCATATCAAAATGTGATACCAGTGGGATTATACCCGACTAACTAACAGCTTAAAAATTCGAGGGAAACTTTCTTTAATTTTTTTTCACAATAAATTAATATCGGTTAAAGTGTGATTTACATCCCCTCACATACCAGTAATTAAGAGATTATCAATATGCTATATTGGCAAGCAACATCCTGTTTAGAAGTAGACATCTATCACCTGTAATCAACAGGGTTTACCTTACAATTTGCAACATTAATTGACACGTGTGTATAAATCTTTATGATATACCCGGTAAATGTTATTTGTCGTTTTTGATGGATTCTGAAAAGATGTGTTTGAAAAAATAAATGTTAAATTAGATTAGTTGATTTTAATAAGAGACATACAAGTCTCGATTTGTGTAAACATATGAACTGGTGAACTGACTGACTTACGGAATTAAATTAATTTTGAATATTAAAATTGTTAAAATCTATTCAAATGAATTATTTTATTTGACTGAATCCATTCATAATAATTTATATTGTTTGAAAGGATTATACCACTCTTATTTCCCTGACTTTTTTCGTAATATAAAAAATAGCCCCAATATATTCAAAGCAATTACTGTATTTCCATAAATTGAGTGCACATGGTTTTCATCATTTATCTCTTTTAATTGAAAATGTTTCCATTAAACTATCAATAAATTGCATATTAAATGCACTGACCTAACCAAATTATATTTTTAAATGACAAAAAAAGTTATTCAGTTCATCTGTACATACGGAAATTTTGGGAAAATTCGACGAAGTTTATACACCAATTGGGCCTCATTCAAAGTTACATCAGGGTATTTAGGGTCAGGTAGGTCATTGTTGTTCGGATTTTTTCATATTTCATCATGAATATTCCAACTATGACATAATTATAATATTTTTAGTTGTTCCGAGTAAGAAGGTACAGAAGGGATAATTTTGACATGGTTATATTAGTTTAAACGATATTTATTTCAATAAATATATACATGAACAATAACATTTCATCAAATAGACAAAAAGGGGATTCCGGAACAAGAGTGAAACTCTTATATTAACCAGTCTCCCTGGATACAATACATTACAAAACATATAAGGAGCTTACTTAACTAATAAAGTCAAGAATAAATAATTAATTAATATGTAAATAAATAGCGATTAAATAAATAAATATATATATAAATAAGTAAGTAAATACACAAATAATAAGTAAATAAATAGGCATGCGAATATAGGTATATAAGAAACAAAAACAGAAAAAGAAGATACTAAAAGGTGTAAATATGTAATTAATGTAAATAGATAAATAAATAAATAGGTGTGTGAAAATAGGAATATAATAAACAAAAACCGAAAAAGAAGATACTAAAAAGTGTAAGTAAGTAATTAATGTAATTACATAAATAAATAAATAAATAAATAAATAAATAAATAAATAAATAAATAGATAGATGTGTGAATATAAGAAACAAAAGCAGAAAAAGTAGATACTAAAAAAGTGTAAAAAAGTACTTAATGTAAATACATTTTTACATGGTTATATTAAGACATGGTTATATTAGTTGTTTTGTTAAAAACTTCAAAAATTGCTATATGTACAGAATTAAATTCACTTATGGATGAATGAAAAATATTTTTTCCTATTAGGTCAGTATATTTTGTATCAAGTTTTGACAATATTTTGCGAGTTTGTTGGAAAATGCGACTTTATTCTTGCGTTTTCCATGTTCACTCAATTTGTAGAAAGCTGCATAAGGGACTTGTGTAAATTTGGCTTTAATTTGTTCTTAAATTTGTGAGAAAAAAAATTTATCGTTCATTGTGGTATTATTATATCAAAATTTCACAAAATATATAATTTTGACTTGAAATCAAACTTTAAAACCCTTCAAAATGGCACACAAACCCACATGTTACATATGGATACATATATAGGTAATGTGTCTTTCCTCAGCAGCTTAACACCATGTACGTCATCAATTAGGTCGCCGGAAAGTTACGAGCGGTGTCGGAAATTACCGAGTATTAGAACTTCGTTCAGGTTTGTTTTTAGTATATTACAGGTAACTGTAATGTGTGAAAACCCACCAGACACATCAATATTGACAACTCTACCCATAGGAATGCAAATTACAAAATTCATAAATTTGGTGACCGGTGACCTTTAACCATAATCTTATAAAGTTGACCATTTTGTTTTATAAAATAAGGAATTGGGGAATATTCTTATAACCTCCATTGGAAGTTTTAAATTAGTTTTGTTTTTTTATATTTTAAGGTTTAATTACGCCATCTAGTTGTAAGTTAACCGTGAATGGAGAGACAAGAGAATGGAATTGTGGAAAATGTTTGATATTTGACGACTCATTCTTACACAGTGTAAAATACAGTAGCGTAGATAAATGTGACACTGATGGTAATGGAATAAGGGCAGTACTAATGGTTGACCTATGGAATCCAGAAGTAACTCCTGATGAAAAAGAAGCTATAGATTTTATTTTTGCACCAAAAAGAAACTGATCTGTGTGGAGATATTTAATAAAAACAAAATAAGTACAAATGTATTATGTGTGGTTGTTTCTTTTGCTAACCTATTAATTTTTCAACTGGATCCATTCCATTACTGGGCTACATAGCTACTTTGACTCCAATGGTTTTCTTTGCATAGATAGGATGAAGATTGTGGTACATGATTTATGCATGTATTCTTGATCTTAGTTGTAATAGTTGTATATTTGTGGTGAATTGAAGTGCTTTCCAGCATTGCTGTAGATTATCATGTCACACCACATGATATATTGTACTTGTCAGTTGCAATGTTCAAGTCATTAGTAAAGGCAAAAAATTAATGTAGGATCCTCAAGTGACCTAAACAATAGACTTACATATCACATCATATCTCACCACCTAGGATGGAATGACACTCGGGGCAGATCCTCATTTGAAAAATGGTTGTGTGCTCTTAAAAAGTTAATGGTTGTCTCCGGTTTCTTCCATCATCACTGAATTGATTGCCTTGCTATAAGTGAAAGTATCTCGACTGGGGTTTAAACCTCTTATTTTCCCACTCCACTCCCAAGATTTATGTATGAATGTCCTAAACCACCAGGTGAATGCATATCGAAGTTTCAGTGGCGTCAAATGAACCACCTCATGCATAAGATAACTTTCCTTGAAAAAGTTGACCCTAAGCATGTTTATAGGTGCCTATTGTATCATCTACATTAATTAGGGCAATGTGAAAATCATTGTACTGCTCCAATACATACTATGCAGAGACTCATATATCATAGGTCTATCTTTCTCCGAAATAATTATGGAATATCTATTTATTTTCCAAAAAGCCACTGGATGTAAAATATGAATGAAGATTTGGATCCTACAAAAGATTTTGTCCCTACATAATGTATTTGAACAATGTTGATATTGTTCTATTTAGTTAAGTGCCTGGTCCCAGTGTCACGATTTTACCTTAACTTAAATCTGGCAAAGTTGAATCCTTAATAATTTTGTTATTTTTTAAAGATATTTGGGAATTTAAGGTGTCATTTCAAGCTTACAATATTTACACAAAGTTTTATCACAAATGTTTCCTAGTAGCTTCAATAAAGATTGCCAAAATTTGCTTAATTTAAGTTAAGGAAAATCTTTGTTAAGGAATGATTGTGAAACTGGGGTCTGTCAGGAATTAAATAATTTTTTGTTTACACAAGGGACCTGTGCTACTATAGTATTGTCTTTGATGATTGTGTTTGAGCTTACTTTCTTTACTTTCCAAGGTAATACTATATAGTAACACAAGGTACCCTGGGTAAACATAATGTATAAGTAGTGTATGAAACTAAAGCTATCATATGATTATATCATATTTGTACTTTCATTGATATTTTACAATTCTAGTCTGGTGTCCATTTTTTCAATGCTGAATGTCATTCTTTCAAACTAATTTCAAGACTTAAAAGGACACGACAGTAAATCTCCATCTCTTTGTCAAAGAAGGCACATGGCTAGAGTGTAGAACCTGTCTGGAAAACTAACAATATATTGCTATCGAGGAATAGAGTAGAGTTTTATGTACATATATGGTGGAGAAAATCAGAGTACCCAGAGAAAACCCCCAACGTTTGGCAAGCAACTGACAAACTTTCTCACACTAGGCTCAGTCCCGAGTGGGATTTGAACCTAGGTCATTAAAGATGCTTTGTTCCTAGGCACATCCTTTAGTGGGATTTGAACCTAGGTCATTAAAGATGCTTTGTTCCTAGGCACATGCTTTAGTGGGATTTGAACCTAGGTCATTAAAGATGCTTTGTTCCTAGGCACATGCTTTAGTGGGATTTGAACCTAGGTCATTAAAGATGCTTTGTTCCTAGGCACATGCTTTAGTGGGATTTGAACCTAGGTCATTAGAGATGCTTTGTTCCTAGGCACATGCTTTAGTGGGATTTGAACCTAGGTCATTAGAGATGCTTTGTTCCTAGGCACATGCTTTAGTGGGATTTGAACCTAGGTCATTAGAGATGCTTTGTTCCTAGGCACATGCTTTAGTGGGATTTGAACCTAGGTCATTAGAGATGCTTTGTTCCTAGGCACATGCTTTAGTGGGATTTGAACCTAGGTCATTAAAGATGCTTTGTTCCTAGGCACATGCTTTAGTGGGATTTGAACCTAGGTCATTAGAGATGCTTTGTTCCTAGGCACATGCTTTAGTGGGATTTGAACCTAGGTCATTAGAGATGCTTTGTTCCTAGGCACATGCTTTAGAGTACCTGGTCACATTGCTGTCAACAGTACTTTTACCTGTTGTTAACAGTAGACAGAAACTATACAAAATAGAATTCCTGTACATCTCCAAACATTACCCTTCAATGTATCGTGTACAAATCTGGTATGTTGTTTGTCTCATCTTTTGCCTATTGGTGGTGCTTTCTTGAATTCTTCTAGTTTTTGCAAAGTATATGTATATTTAATTATGCTTCCGATTTCAGTCTAGGGACCTCTGTTGCTAAATAGTCTACATTACTAGCTCCACAAGGCCTCTAGTCGTTCACGTTCGAAACTTATTATCACCACTATGGTAGATCAAATTTATAGAGTTCTTGTTTCATATGTGGGAGGTCTTAGGTTCAAACCCCGGCCATGTCTGATCAAGACATAAATACAGTAGCTAATGTTCTTTTGGCAAGTACTCAGCATTTAGAAATAAAAGTCACTGGGTCCTTCAGAAGAGACCTTAAAAACTTATGTCTGTGGCATGTAAAAAACCCTCTGTGCATATTGCCTTGGGTGCACTGCAAAGGTAAAGTTTTCTGCCACTTCACATATAGCTGGTGACTTCTCAATATAAGTAAAACATTCTTGACTGAAACATAAAACCCCATTAAATCAATCAAAACTTACTCTGGCAGACCCTAGTCTCTTTCTTTGCTGAAAGGCAGTGATTTTCTGTGTTACCTCAACTATCCCTTAACTGAACAACTCAACTTCCTCCAGCATCTTGGACTTTAACATCTCAATATAAGTGGAAAATTTTGACTTTGGCATAAATCACTTTTACTTTGCACTCTGCTCAATTTTCATCTCAAGAAAAGAGCAAAATAGAACTTTATTGTATAAATAAAGTAAAAGTTTGGCATATATGTCGCATAATGTGTCGTATCTCATGGAAATGTGTCTGACAAACTGAATAATTATCACAAAAAAGGAGATAACACTATGGTAGCTCAGTTGGTAGAGTGCTCGTTTCATATGTGGGAGGTTGTGAGTTTGAATCCCTGACCAGATCTGGCACAGACTTGAAAATAGGCAGTGAATGTTCTTTAGCAAGGCACTCGGCATTAAAAAATGCACCTGAGTGCACTGCAAAGGTAATAATTTCTGCTACTTCACTTACAGCTGGTGATGTCTCAATATGAGTCAAACCCCATTCAATTAATGAATCAATCATAAAAAAAGAACATCATAATTTATCACTGTATAAACAGGCACTGTTAAAGAGAGTGGCTCATCTGCATACTAAGTCCATTAAAAATTAATATCGGATGCCTATATCTATGTAAAAGGTACAACATAATCTCTTGTAAACTTTGAAAAGATGAGCGAATAAATAAATAAAGACTTGTGTTAACTTTATCAAAATAAAGTTTTATTTTCGTTTAGAAAGCAAGACAATGGATATACAAAAAAGATTTCCGAAACAAGTGTAGAAGTGTTACAAATCAGATCTTCCTATACCAATTAACAAAACTGGAATGATTTCAATAATAATAATTACATAAAAAAATATAACTGGAATTACATCAAAAACAATCAAGATAATACACATCCTCAGAGATCTCAACTCTAAAATCTGTCTCTCAATATTGTCTTATAAATTTTACTAATTATTGTCCATACAACCATAAGCTATGGGTTCACACTAAAACCATCTTTATGAAAATTAATTTTTATTCAAATCTAAAAGCTGGAGAGTCAATTTTATCATGATGGCGAAGCTTACTAAACAAGTACTTCAATATATCATTTCCATAAAAATAAAATTAAAAATTCAGTAAATTGGTATGCAAAATATAATTGTGGAAAAAAGCTTCCATGGTTACAATATGTGTTAGCCAACCTTTTACTTGTATATAATCAGTACATTGTAAATGTTAAAATCACAGATAAATTTTTATTTTGGTCCCATGAATTGATGCATCATTTATTCGGATGCTCGCAGGATACACTATAAGTCTATATAAGAAGAATAAAAATATATGTTGCAGATCTAAATTAATATAGCAATCAATAAACATGTCAATTAAAAAAAATATACATAAATACAGAAACTTTCAAATACTGATATTTTTATTTTTCAAAATCAGTGATCTTGGAAATGAAGGAAGACACCAGTTGAGCCAAGTTATGTCTTATCTAATATGGTTATAATTTTTATTTCTAGTAATCTTTGAAAATGGAGGAATATACAAGTTCCACCAAGTCATGGTACACAACAATATCAATAAAATAATGAGTGGGAAAAGATCTAAATTATAGTCAAACAACACTGACCTGTCGGTTTGACCTTCATTATAAATATTATATAGGAAAGTCCACCCAGTACATAGGTAGTGTTAGAATTCGAAGTTACCATAATACATACACAATGCACAGGTCAAGTGATATGAAGACAAGTTAAACATTAGTGTTCTGTATATGTAAATGTACTTGTTCATAAAAAATATTTAAATTAAAGGTCAAGCGGACAGGTCAATGTTGTTTGTCTACCATAATAGCTGCAACCATTGTTTCTGAATCCTTTGTTTAATACATCAGTTAATTCCTATGTCACTTAGAAGAAATAAGATACAGATTACACTTACAATGTCAATCTGTCTTAAAAAAGAAGAATTTTGTTTATTAATATAAAGTTTTAATGATTCTTTAAATATAAATATACCTGTGTCAAGAATTGGATCAACCTATAGCACTTTTTTGATTCTAAAATACACCAGAGACAATTTTAACAACAACAAAACAAAACAATAGCACTTAACAACTATAAAAGCATAAAGCCAAAATACATAATAACTAACAGCTGACACCATGATATGTAACACATACATTTTCTTCATAAATTTACCTTTTTGATAATTTCAACCTTACTTATTTCACTAGTCATACACTTTATAGTATATTTCACTAATTCACTGAACACTTGATTTACAAAAAAGAATCTGAGCTTTTAAATAGAATATACCAGTACCAGTATGTCCAACAAGAGGTTTTGTATTATTGTAGAGTTCACTGAAATGTGCATAAACTAGAGTTTTAACAAACCCTTGAGTTTTAGTTTTAGTTTCATTCATGAAAACATCTCCCTATTTTAAAAAGAGTTTGACCAGGATATATTTTAACAGATTTTATAACAATGACCGACTGAGGTGAATGTCGAGTACCGGTATGTTGAGTAAACTAGACATGATTATAATAACTTGCTGATCTTATACTGGAGCAATAAAGAAATTAAAAAAAGCTTTATGAATCATATTATGATTATATATTATCTGGATATCTGATGTGGTGGTAAACAACAGGCATACTGTACATGTTTACTGGTAAGCAATCAATGTTAAAATTGTTAAGAGTCTATATACATGTACAAGCTGTAATATAGAAGTTTTATATCAAGTTTAAAATAAGCAGCCTTCAAAACAATGCACACACACATGATTATGTAGATCTACCACATCAAACAATGCTTGAATAGTCCAACATCATGTATTAAAATATGGTCTCTAACTTTTTTCTATCCAATAAAATGTACCCACATGCACCATGGGACACTGCCCAACATCTGCATTTTTTTTTAGATATGGCATTATAGAACCACACTATGACATGTTGTGACAGTTTCCAATAAAAATAATATTAATGTGTGATGGATCTGATCTAGTCAGCTTTTTATAGCCAGCACAAAGTATGTTATACATATGACATTTCCATACTAACAGTAGGAAGTATATACATGTGGCATATGAATAAATTTGGTTCGCCATCATACTACATGATACCCACTAACATTCGTGCAAAACTAAATTTCCATTGGATATGGAATCATTTCAGGTAATTTTTTTCTGTCAAAACGACGTTATTCCAAGAATTCCCATCAAAAATGTTTTCAAAAACATTCTGCACAAACGTTAAGGGATATTGATCATGTGGTACAGCAGTGAGACCCACTGCATTATAGTACCAAGTGGCTTGGACTTCAACACCCATGCACTGTTTTTTACCGATTTGAAATGATAATATTTTAAAAAATGAATTTGATAGGGTTCATCACTGGCTCAAAATCAACTGTCGGAGATTTCTACGGAATTTCTTTTATTTCAAGGTGAACATTTCAAAAATTTTGAAATAACTGGTTATATGCACCACTATTTGGGAAAAAACTTATATAACAGCACATATAGGACAAAAGATGCTGAATATGTATAATAAAGTAGAAATTTTAATGGCAGGGTTTTGAACTTGTCAAAAGTTTAGCCAGCCCAACTATATGCTTGTTTTAAAAATCTTAAATACAACCATGCAAATTCATCTGAGTAAATTATAGCAAGCCCTGCTTAAGAGACAAAGTTCTAACTAAAAGTTTTCAACTTGGGCTGTCCGTTATTTTCAACTCTGGAATAGTAAAACATAAGAATTCTTTGTTATAAATAGACTGCAGCAACACAAAAGCATTGGTTACAGAAAAATGTACAGTTAAAAAAAAACAACCAAAAATAATACAAAATGTTGGGATTACAGGTACAAAATGTATACAAATTTCCATTTGTTGTTCTGGAATTTGTCAGTGTACCACATGATCAAAACCTTTTTATATTAGTATGTAATTTTATGGATAAATGTTTTAGTAGGAAATGTTTATACAGGAAAATGTCAACTTTTACAATTCCACATCCAAGTGAAATAACTGGTTTACACAATACAGACATTATGAGGCATCATGTGGTACATTTTCAATTCCATTACCAAAGTGAATTTCTACAATTTACTGACTTTTAAGTTATCATTACAAATTACAATTTATATTTCTTACACACCTAGTCCCACATTACATCTGAATGTTGATGCTTGTTTTAAGAAAGTGACTTGATATTACTTCTTAATACTTTTAAGAGCTATGTCATATAGTAAATCATATTCTAGGTCACTTTTATCTTTGGCCTCTATCTCTACGGTGTTTTCTAGTTCTTTCTTCATGGCTCCTTTAGAAGAGGCATACAACATTTTCAGCTTTGGTTTGGCACTGTCAGGATTCCTAAAATGTAAATAATATGTAGTGTTTTAATGTATTTAGGTAGCTCAACTGGTAGAGTGCTCACCTAAGGTGTGGGAGGTCCAAGGTTTGATCACTGGTCTGGACCTTAAATTCCATCCCATTAGTTTGGTTCCCAGTATGACCCTGGTTAGTAGTGGACAGATGATATTAAGTCTTAGTAAGTCCATCTGAAGGACCTGGGATGAGATTTTCCACACAGACTAGAACAAGAGGCCCATGGGCCTGATATGCTCACCTGATAAATAATGGCTAGCTGATAGATTTCAAGAAAACATAAATACTGAAACCCCTTTTTTGTTTACATCATAATGACCGTTGTATCAATACCTACAGCATTCTAATATACATGCCTATACAAACAAGAGGCCCATGCGCCTTAACGCTCACCTGTGACCTTGACCTTTGAACCCATAACCCTCATTCATATATCAAAATGATCATTAGGCCAATACTTACAATATTCTAGCATACATGCCTATACAAAATATTTATAGTTTTCAAGATAATTAACCAATTCAGTATTATTTGCACCTGTGACCTTGACCTTTGAACTCATGACCTTTATTCATATATCAAAATTATCATTAGACCAATACCTACAATATTCCAATATATATGCCTATACAAGGAAGTTATGGTTTTTGAGATAATCAACTATTTCAGTTCTTGCTTGCATCTGTGACCTTGACCTTTGAACCCATGACCTTTATTAATATATCAAAATGACCATTGTGCCATTACCTTCAATATTCTAATATGTATGCCTATACAAAAAGTTAATAGTTTTGCAGATAATCAACTATAACAGAAATAGTTGTTCATCTTTGACCTTGACCTTTGAACCCATGACCTTTATTAATAAATCAAAATGACCATTGTGCCATTACCTACAATATTCTAATATGTATGCCTATAAAAAAAGTTAATAGTTTTGCAGATAATCAACTATAACGGAAATAACTGTTCATCTTTGACCTTGACCTTTGACCTTGATCTATGTATCAAAATGATCGTCATGTCAATACCTACAATTAACTGAAAATCCCATGCCATTATCACTTGAAATGTTTAAAAAATAGCATTTTTTAACAAAGGTCAAAAACAGGGACATGACCTTGACCTTTGACCTTGACATCTTTTGGAAGAAAATAGCAAGACAAGATCAACAGTGAAAACTCCATGCAATTATTTTCAGCCGTTATTGAGTTATAACAATAAATGTCTCATTTTCAAAATTACATAATTTTATGCAAAAAACGCGTAACCTATTTTTCGTTCAATTTTCATGAAAAACACAATTTTAATGTCCCCAGGTATGCTGAATCCAAATATCCAATCAAAATTTGCCTGCACCTTCTGGTTCCAGAGAAGAAAATGTTTTTGTCTTTTTGCTATTTTTAGTAACGGCGGCCATCTTGTTGGGTGTGGCCAAACCCCGAACACAATTTTGAAAGGCTGTTACCCAGGCATGATAATCACCAAGTTTCATTAAATTTGGCCTAGTAGTTTTGGAGAAGAAGATTAAAATGTAAAGTTTACACACGACGGATGATGCACGACGGACGGTGATAGATTGCAATAGCTCATCTGAGCTTTCGGCTCAGGTGAGCTAAAAAGTTAATAGTTTTCAAGATAATTAACCATTTCAGTATTGTTACACATCTGTGACCTTGACCTTTAAACCCATGACCTTTTTCTATACATTAAAATGATTGTTGTATCAATACCTACAACATTCTAATATACATGCCTGTACAAAAAGTTTAAAGTTTTCAAGATAATTAACCATTTCAGTATAGTTTTCGCATCTGTGACCTTGACCTTGGAACCCATGACCTTTTTCTATACATCAAAATGATCGTTGTATCAATACCTACAACATTCTAATATACATGCCTATACAAAAAGTTTATAGTTTTCGAGGTAATGAACCATTTCGGTATTGTTTTGCATCTGTGACCTTGACCTTTGTACCCATGACCTTTTTCTATACATCAAAATGATCGTTGTATCAATACCTACAACATTCTAATATACATGCCTATACAAAAAGTTAATAGTTTTCGAGATAATTAACCATTTTGGTATTGTTTCTTATCTGTGACCTTGACCTTTGAACCCATGACCTTTTTCCATACATCAAAATGATTGTTGTAATAATACCTACAACATTCTAATATACATGCCTATACAAAAAGTTTAAAGTTTTCAAGATAATTAACCATTTCAGTATAGTTTTAGCATCTGTGATCTTGACCTTTGAACCCATGACCTTTTTCTATACTGTATCAATACCTACAACATTCTATTATACATGCCTATACAAAAAGTTTATGGTTATCCAAATGATTAATATAATCAGAGGTAAAAAAAATAGGTCATGACCTTCACAATTGACCTTGACCTCATTTTAAGATACTAACAAAGAGATGTCAAAACTGAAAACCCCATGTCATTATCTGGTCAAATAGTCAAGTTATAACAATTTGAAGCTATTTTACGATTTTTCCAAAATTAAACACAAAAACGCGTAACCTAATTTTATTTGAATTTCATTAAATGAACAAACTACAGGCTTAAGACCCTAGAGAAGCCAAATATCACATCAAATTTTTTCTCCAATCATTACTTTCGGAGAAGTAAATTTTTTAAGATTTTTGCACCCCTAGGTCACCTTGACTTAGTTATGGTAGCCATGGCAACGCTACTAACAAAACTAAATTGCACCTGCCCATATATACTTCTCACCAAGTTTCATTGAAATCTGTCTTGTAGTTTCAGAGGAGATGTCGAAAATAGTTGTTAACGATGCATGCACACACGCACATACACACCCTGCGCTATGCCATAAGCTCACATCACCTTTTGGTCAGGTGACCTAAAAATGAATAAGAACAACAGGACCAACTTCGTCGTCATTCCTTGTACAAATTTTGCAAAACTCTGTGTGCCAAGGTTCCAAGATGTTCAAATTAGCTACACTTCAAAAACAGTAGCATTAGTAATAGGCTTTGTTGCTTGAATATTTTACGCCTGCCCAGTTGAACATATGCATGGAATGTAAATGCAGGAAGAAATAGATATTTCTTCGAACCAAAAACAAGCATACTAATCCATGTCCGAATTACAATCCAGAAGCAAAGTATAAAACTTTGAAACTTACAAGTGAACTTCTACCGGAAGAGTAAGAACCTCCTGTTTAGCTAGCTACACCCGCCACATCTGTGATCAAAATTGTGTAAAAGGAACATACATGTAGTACTACAATCCAGAAGCAAAGTATAAAACTTTGAAACTTACAAGTGAACTTCTACCGGAAGAGTAAGAACCTCCTGTTTAGCTAGCTACACCCGCCACATCTGTGATCAAAATTGTGTAAAAGGAACATACATGTAGTACTTTGGAACGTAGTCTGACTAATCAGCCCACTAAACCCCATTTTAATTTATAACTTGTGCACAAACCCCCAACAAGTCAAAAATTAAAATGGGGGTTTAGTGGGCTGATTGATCAGACTATTTGGGACATCAAATATATCCAAGGCAACCATGGACACAGAGCAGTGCAGAGACATCAAACTAATCAACAATACTGTGATGACAGCCATTAAACTTTTTTAGGGCCTTGATAAGCATAGGCTTGCAATATCCCTGGGTCAACCATTTAATTTCAAGCAGCCTGTTTTGCTGTACAATGTTCCGGTATTGGGAACAAGTTCTACCATAGCGTATTAATTGAGAAACAAATACACCATAAGCAGGAGAAGCAGGTGTATTGCTGCATAGAAAAGGAAAGTTGACAATAGAAAAACTGAAGTCATCACGTTTGTCATAAAATTTCAAATGAATGCCTTTTGTGGGTGTCATAATTGAAGTCTAAATATGAAGCAGACATGATTTATGGGCAAACATGATGCTTTAAAATGCTTGTAGACAAGAGACATTCTGGAGGTTTGTTCAATAGTATAACATAATATCTATACCCGAAGTTTGATTCGACTGGTCTTTTAAGATATTTTACCGAAAAATCTGAGTATAGTTTTACAACATACAAGTTTAAATTATTTTCAAAAAATGCATCATTATGTTTTCTCATGATTTCTTATAGTAAAATCATGTCCAGCATTTTTAAATCCGAAAAAGTAAGAACGTAAAACGTCGGTTAAAAATAAAACTGCTTATTAATTTTTGAGAAATTATTTTTATACCAGAAAAGACACTGAATAATGTACTAAAGATGTCTAGTTGGAAATTCGTTATTACCAGTGGATAGGGCAAAACATCTTTTTCTGCAACATGTTTTCACAGCAATGATCGTGGTGTAATTGTGATGATTCATTGTACTCAGCGGGAGTAATTTGGAATAGCCAAGATATGGTCATTTACAGAGGGAGGTTAAATTGAACAGCCAATGTGGCGGAGTAATTTTAACAAGATGAATTAAACTTCCTGGTTTATATTTTGATTAAATGCAATGATTCCATCATTAAAATACAGATAAATTCATTTTGATTTGATTCCCTGATTTTATATGATTCCAAAGATATCAGAATACCAAGGTATTAGGTACTTGTTAATGAGTTTTATAATCAGTGATAGGACTATCTTAATTAGCGGATGACTACAGACTCATCACACATTATGGGTATATAAGGGGTGCTTCAGATCAGATTGATCATTCTGTTCTGAACAGTCTACAGTCTACGTTGAAAGACAAAGCTAAAGATACAAAGGTAAGCTTCTAATATTATAAAATATTAGGGAAAAGTGCCGCTGGGAGACCCGGTCGCTTGGATAAAGCGTCAAGGCAAGGCACACAAAGGTTTGTGGCATTGGATGTTCATCTGTGGTACAGAGAAGAAAAGGGCACCAGTGGAAACCCCAGTGTTGAAAAGCGTTGGAAGGTGCCAGAGGTTTAGCCGGCACAAGCTAAGGTTTCACCAGTGGTAGGCCCGGTGAACCTAAGCCCTGATAACGCATTACACGGCAACACAATAACACAACGCACGTCAGCATAGAAGAAAGTGCACAGCAATGTTGGACGCATTGCATGGCAACGCAGTAACACAACGTGGGAAGGCGCACAGCAACGTGGGACGCAGCGCACAGTGAAGTCTGACGGCGCAGAGCACGGCATCGGTGGACGAAGTGCACAATAAAGTGGGGTGCACCGCACAGTAACGTGGTACAGCACACGAAACCATGTGTACAGCAACGCTCGGCAATTAAGAACAAAGGGTACATAGCTCGGCAGTGGAAGACAAGACAAGACTTGGTCAATAATATTCGCAGCTATGCCATTCCGCAGGTCTTGTTAACTCGGCAATAAGTCTGGTGGCGTCCATAAAATATAATAAGAAAGAAACAGCTCGAGGTTACGCTACATAATGATAACGTTACTGTTACGTCACAGTACTGAAAATGTTGACGTGGAGATTTTGACTGATTTCTACTTGATACAATCACATATCATGTTTTTAACAAGTGAAAAATTATTTCACGTTCATACACCAGCAAATTTTCTTTTAATAGAAATTATCTGTAATCAAATCTCTGACTTTTATTACATTTTTAAAAATAATGTATAGGCCTATATGGCCTAATAGAAGCTACGCCAATGACTTCCCATCAATACATTCTATAGAAAAAGTGTGTGTGTGTGTGTAAGGGGGGGTGCATGTGTTTGCCAAAAACTGCATGTGTGTGTGTGCAAAAAAAAAGTGTATGTGTGCATGTGTGTTGTAGAGAGCAAGCGAGAGAGAGAGAAAGAGAGAGAAAGAGAAAGAGACTTGCCAACAGTTGATTATTTTGATTTTCTTAGTTGACTGTTTCAATGGTTTTGACCTATTCCATCGGTCTTCATATGTGCTAGGTAATTAAGCAACCATTAACACCATATAAAAACAAGAGGCCCAAAAGGGGCCTGTAATGCTCAACTGGCAAATTTGACCATATTTGCTACAATTTTGAAAAATTTCTCTGAAAAACTTGTTACATATGTTAAATGAACAGGTATCTGCTTTCTATATTTTAAATTTCAAGAAAATTGGTGGAAAATTGAATGCATAATGGCCATTTTAGCGATTTTGCTATTCATAGTAACAGTGGCCATCTTGGATTTTGTATAGGGTAGTCTTGAAAAAACTTTGATATACTCCACCTAGGGACCTTCCACACCAAATTTGATTTCAATTGGCCCCATGGTTCCCGAGGAGATGGCTCTCAAAGAATTGGCTAAAAATCTAACCTCATTTACATAATTTGCTAAAACTGAGTCAATGAAAAATTTCTTGAAAAAACATGTTTCATATGATAAATGGCTAAATATTTATTTTCTATATTTCAAATTTGAAGAATATCAACCAAAAATTGATTGCACAATGGTCATTTTAGTGATATTGCTACAGTGGCTATCTTGGATTTTGTAAAGGATCGCCTTGTACAAACTTTTATCTACTCCATCTAAGGGCCTTCGACATCAAATTTGATTTAAATTGGCCCGGTGGTTCCTGAGGTGTAGATTGTCAAAGAATTGGCTAAATAAAGTGTTGCTGTTGGATGGTGAAACTCTCAGTTTTATCACATGGTGATGTTTAACGTGCGATCTAATTGGTCTGTGCAGATTAGCCATGTCTTCACATTGTGTGTTTGTTTACATGTGACGTGGATATCATGATCAGCTGATCGAGCTGGACCAGTTTGACTTAAAGGTGCTGACTAAAACTGACTTCAACTACAATGACTGCACTCATCAAAAATCTAACTTGGACATAACTGATGAGGAAACTGTACATGTTGTGCAATGAGATGGACCGCTGTCCCAAAAAGTTGTGATGAAAATAACAATAATAAAACATTCATGTTGAGTTTAGCAGCTGACTGTAGTTGGGATCCACTTAGGTAAGGTCTGAATTGACTCCTTGAAAACCTCCAGGGATGGCGACTGGACTACTGATGCTGGCAGGGGATTCCAATAATTTAGTTCTCGGAATGAATATAAAAATTTTAACTAGGGTAAAATCAACATTACCTTCTTCAATATCCCAGACTTGGTTCTCGAAAAAAAAAGTTGGTATAAGTGAATAAATGCCAATTTCCACTCCACCATCCACATAAGCGACCATTTCAATATAAATCTTGAAGCACCATCTTTCTAGTATATCATCCCAGAATGTTTCATTTCAATTTAGGTGAATAATAAATAATCTTGACTGGGGTAAAAAAAACTCCAACCCACCATCCTAGAATTAACCGTCTCTATATAAGTGAAAAAGCATTTTTAACTCTCCGGGGCTGGGGCTCTTCATGCAGTGAAATTTAAAGGGGCTGGGCTAAAATTAACATTATTTCGGTATAAGCCTGTCAAGTTTTAATCATATCATTTGTCACTTGCAATGGTCTGTGCTTTAGAAAATTCTCATCATGGTACTATATGCCTGTGAATGTTGAAGGTGTAAGAGGAGCTTACCCTCATACCACTGTATTAATATCGGGTTGTGGGTTAAAGGTGCTGCCTAACAGAGTTACAGACAAGCATTCCACTCCCAATTAATATAATTCCATAACCAGTCGATAATCTATCCTTTAAGCCAAATGTGGCTTGCAAAATGAGGAAGCAGTAACTCAAATTTTGAAGTAATACTGTATTGTCATGTATAACACAAGTCAGGTTGGAACCAAAAACCTTCCACTCTCCAAGAGGATGCTATACCATTGAGCAACCAAGGCAGTCACAAACAGAATAGATTGTTGACCAAGGCTAGGTTTCCACAAATTTAAAATAATTAGGAGTCAAATTTTCAAAATTTGAGAAAATATAGTCCTTTTTAAAGTATTTTTCTACAAATTTGCTAAAATAGGTTACTTTTTGAAAGAATTACTCAGAAATTAGTAGCCAATGGCGATTTTGGCTACCAGGAATGGAAACCTAGCCAAGGGACATTGCAAGCCTAGGCTTATCAGGGCCTTCGGCAAAAGGTTTTATGACCATCATCACTGTATTGTTGACAAGTTTGATGTCTCTGTGTCCAATATTGACCTGGATGTTTTAGTTCCATGTTCTCTTCACTTAATATTGATTACACACGTGGCCGGTGTAAGTAGCTAACAGAAGGTGCTTACCCTTCCAGAAAACTCGGTCTCGCTTCCCTGGTGGAAGTTCGCGTGTTTAACTTAACTTGTCAGTTTCAAAGTTTTTCTTACTTTACTCCCGGATTGTGATTTGGACATGGATTAGTATGTTTGTTTTTCATTGGTATAACTGCTTCATTCATTGAATGGGGCAATCTTGAACTGTGATATGATACACATCTTGTTTTAAGAAACAGGAGTACGGTAGTTATTTATGCAATCCATAAATCAGTAGATTAAAAAATTATTCCAAAATCCACTAAGTGATCGAAATCCCCTAATTCCTCCATACATAGAAATGGAGACCGGTTGGGATTTAGATAAAACATGCTGTGTAATGCTTTGATTGAGTTTTTGTCAGTATAAAAGCATCCATATTAATTAGTATTAACTACGCTGATGTACATTGGATTCAGTATTATTTAGCAAGCTAAACAATTATTCCAAAATCCATTAAGTGATCGAAATCCCCTAATTCCTCCATAATGTTCAAAATATAGAGCGTAAGACTGTGAAAGTAATGAAGCATATATCAAATATGATCTTACCACATTATGTTAAAGATTTTACTGCGTTCTAGTCCTTCTACGGCGAAGTCAAGCACGATGAAACAACAGTTGTTATCCGGACAATACTTCGTCAAAATATCCTTATGGGCCTGTTTTGTTAGATCCGAAACCAAACCGCTGCCTCTCTTCGGTGCCGCTTGTAAGGCATCTTGATCAAGTTTGATAAAACCATCTTTGATATGATATAGAAGAAACACAGGATTTCCTGTGCGTCTTATCTTAAAATGTTCTTTATAGTATAAAAGATCATCGCTACCCATCTTAACACCGGAGTCCGCCATTGTTGTTGTTGTTGTTGTTATGTATTTTCCTCCAATCTCTGGAGAACTGCAGGTTCCGACGGATCTGCATATATCTGCATATTAATTGGCAAGTGAAGGGTTAGCACAGTAAAATTCACTATTCACTAAATTCCTACCGGTACACACATTAGCAAAGTCCATATATATACACAATAAAGCAGAAAGTTCATCTATTGGATATGTAAGCAAGGCTATTGTGAAGCATAGTGTTGCGAGCAACATGCAGGGCATAGCAAAGACCTCTAGTGATGTTTTCTACTTTTCTATAATAACATGAATAAGCTGGAGGGATGGAACTAATTGAGCTACAGTCCATTATAAGTTGCATGCAGTCACCAGCACTAAGTGTTACAATGTCTATGTTGTTTTTAAGAGTTCATACAAAGTGTTTAGAAATGGCTGACGAATGTGCTGTGTAGATGGGCACTGTAATACAAAATGGAGCCTGTCTTCAGGGTCCTTAGTACACACAGGACATGCAGGATTGACCCTGAACTGATTAAACCTGTGTTAGCCTGCAGGATATAGACACCAAGTAGCAGCTTGGTCTTAGTACATGCTTTGGTGACGGAGACTGGTTTTGTTCCAGCTTTTTCCCATATTTGGCCGGCGTACCTTTCCAACAGCTAGCTTGTCAATGTTGAGGTATTTATTAAGAGATGTTTTGTTCTTAGCCTCATCTTTCAGCTTTCTTTCCCAGTATTGGTCTATTGCTCGATATACTAGATTTTTCCAGGTGTATTTACCGACTGGATTTTCAAGCACTTCATAAGATGATTAGATGGAAGGTTGTACTTTGTTAGGATGTCTTGGACAAGAGTGAACCAGCTATGCGAGGTTTTGTCATTTATAGAGAGTTGACGCCAGGTAATTTGGTTTTCTACAGAATCGAGATCTCTGCATATGCTGCCAAAAGTAGTCAGTATTCGCTTATGGATTTCAGCTTCAATAGGAGGTTCACCAAGCAGTAGATAAGCGGCTGAATCAGGGGCACGGTCTGGCAGATGTTGAATTTGCTTCAATAGTTTCTTGTGATAACTTGATAGTGTTAAGATGTCTTTGGTGATAAGCCGTATGACACCCAGGCCATATACTCTAGGCGAAGAATTATGTAGATCTTAATAAGATGTATGGAAATCGTTGGGTTGAATCCATTGACCCCATGTAGACCTGCCCCCATCATGGCGTATGCAGCTTTCCTTGATGTACTTATCCTTTCTGTCACAACATGACTTGTACCAAATTTTGAATTGCAATCTCTGGTTATCCCTAGATGAGTTGCCTTTTCAGTGTTGGAGTTCAGTGCGACTGCTCAAAGTGGTTTGTCCTTGTTGTCAATACATAGTACTACAGACTTGGTCTCATTTATGTCAGTACTGTTCTGCTCTGGCAGTTTTCTTGTACATTAAGCATAGTTTGGAGTTCAAGTGGACAGTGTGATGCAAGGGTGATGTCATCAGCCACAGTTGATGTGCCACAGTAGATTGGTCCGAAGTAGTGTAGACGGAGCTTTTTTTTTTGGGGGGGGGGGGGGGGTAGCAATATTGCACGTCCACGCAGCACGTCCAAACATACCTTGCACGTCCAAACATACCCTGCACGTCCGCACCTGCTGCACGTCCACACTTGCCATCTGTTTCTATAGGACATCTGTCACGTTGTGGAAACTTCCATCACCTGTTGTATCCAATGTTTGGAGACCTTATTTCATTGGTTAAGATAGGTCTCCTTGCTTTTTATATATTTGGTAAAGCGTGCATTTTTATTCTAAGCTCCGAACTTGTTAGCTTCAAGACAGGATACAATTTTAATGGACGATATAGACGAAGGATATTTTGAAATAGAAATTGATCATCTGTACGAATTGTTGGAAAAACAGAGGTATGGATCAGCTGTGGATTCAGGTAAGTTTTATATTATATAAATGTAAGAGAAACATAAATATTTTTATATATTTTGAAACCTAGAATGATTTTGTAAACCTTGAAAAAAGAATGTGTGTTAGTGGTGGTGACGCCACAGGGTAGTGATATGCGTCTAGTACGGCAGAGACCGAACGCCTCTAGATCTTTGTTGTCACTGGCTAGCCTACTTGTAGGTAAAAAGGAGAGTCGAGTGCGTAAATCTTTCCTGCCAGTACATAGCCTCTACACTACCAAGACTCCTTTAATGCCTCCTCGTGGCAATGCACGGTAACTTGGGTCTAGTACTCAAGGCTAAGTTGAAGGGGATCTCGGAGTAGCAAGGACCCAAGAGGTGCAGAGTGCAGGCCCATCGGTGTGTGGACACGCCCTGGCTCTCACCAACCCTGCCCCAGCTATGGGTTAAATAGTATCACTGCCTTGTGATTAGACTTTTGAGTCAAAGGCTATGGAAGTAAATCCAGACAGAAAATCCAGGGAGATGACCCTGTCACCAGGGTAATGGGAGCATCTAAGGAAGGAAAATCCTAACAGAAAACCACTGGCCCTCCGAGTCCAGGGGGTTCATGCACGGCTAATCACCGGGTATGGTAAAAAGAATCGATTACGGAAATCCACGATACACAAAGAACACAGTGAGAGACCATTCCTCTCCTTGTTAGAGATACCGGTGCAGCGGACAACATGACGCTTGTGGGGGAAAGCCAAGAGGAAGCTCACAGGCCGATGTCATTTTGCACACCAAATGACAACATTTTCATTGGAAGCTGGAATGTAAGAACTATGTACTCAGCAGGAAAACAGCACAAGTAGAAAAAGAAATGGATCGATACAAACTTGACATTCTTGGACTTAATGAAGTAAGATGGACCAAAAATGGAAAAATATCGCTACAGAGTAGAAAAACTGTCCTCTACTCAGGACGAGAGGATGACTTACATCAGGAAGGAGTTGGAATAATGCTTTCAAAACGAGCGAATAAATCAGTGTTAGAATGGAAACCAATCAATGAAAGACTGTTGTATGTTCGATTGTACACTTCCACACTGAAAATAAGCATAATAGTAGCATATGCACCAACAAACGATAGCAAAGAAGAGAAAAAAGAACTATTTATTGAACATATGCAAGAGGTGATTAACAGCATTCCCAAACACGACATCTTGCTAGTGATCGGTGACTTAAATGCAAAGGTTGGAAGTGACAACAAAGGCCATGAAAGTGTAATGGGAAAACATGGAATAGGAGCCAGAAACGAAAATGGAGAAAATCTAGTGGAATTTTGTGAAATAAACAACTTAGTTATAACCGGCACCATCTTTCCACATAAACCTCGACACAAAGTTACATGGATATCACCGAATGGAAGGACAGAAAACCAAATTGACCACATGCTTATTTCCAAACAACACAGAACAGCATGTTTGGACACAAGATCAATGAGAGGAGCAGATGCAAGCAGTGACCATGAGCTCATACGTTGTAAGATCAGAATCAAACTCAAGGCATTTAAGAAACAAACAGAAAATCGAAGAATCAAATTTGACACCACCAAGCTACAACAGCCTGAGAGTAAGAGAGCATTCTCCATCGCACTTAAAAATAGATTCCAGGTACTAGAGCACATGGAATCAGTTGAGGATATCTGGGAAACAATGGAAAAGGGCTATATTGAAACTTCAAAGAACATTCTCGGAGTAAAGAAAAGAGGACATAAACCATGGATAAGTAAAGAGTCCTGGAAACTTGTTGATGAACGAAAACAAGTAAAACAGCAACTAAACAACAGCAGATCCGAAAGATTGAAAGAGAACCTAAGATCAAAATATAGTAGGATAGACAAAGAGGTAAAGTCCAACATTCGAAAAGATAGAAGAAATTGGACAGAAGACCTAATAGAAGAGGCAGAAACAGCAGCCAATAGTGGTCATATGAAAACAGTTTACGAGGTTACACGGGTGCTAAGTAATGAGAAGAGAACAGAAACGTCAAAAATAAAAGACAGAGATGGGAACATTCTGAGCAGCCAGACTGAAATAAAGAACAGATGGAAAGAGCATTTCAGCAATGTCCTGAATCGACCTCAACCAGACGATCCATTAATAGCAGAGAATGACGACAACTTGATAGAGAGATAAACACAGGTGTCATAGAGAAAGATGAAATTATAAAGGCAATGAAAAAGCTTAAGAATGGAAAATCAGGAGGAATTGATGGTATAACAACTGAAATTCTAAAGGCAGATTTGACAACAACTGTAAAGTATCTTGAAAAACTGTTTACAGCTATATGGAACAAAGAAACAATACCAGATGACTGGAACAAAGGATTGATTGTAAAAATCCCGAAAAAGGGTGACAAGTCAATATGCGACAATTACAGAGGCATAACCCTACTATCAGTGCCAAGCAAGATCTTCTCTAGAGTGATCATTCAAAGAATCCAAAATGGAATAGATGACAAACTGCGATAAGAACAAGCTGGATTCAGAAAGGGGAGAAATACCACTGAACAACTGTTTACACTTAGAAACATTCTTGAACAGTGTAATGAATGGAATGCACCACTATTCATCAACTTCGTCGACTTTGAAAAGGCGTTCGACTCAATTCACAGAGACATCCTATGGTCCATCATGAAGCACTATGGCATACCAGAAAAATTAATCAGGATGATAAAGCTGCTTTATGACACCTTCCAGTGTTCTGTAATAGTTGATGGTGAGGAATCAGAGTGGTTCAGAGTAACAACTGGTGTGAAACAAGGCTGCACTATGTCCGGATTCCTATTCCTACTCGTCATCGACTACATCATGAAGAAGACAACCGAAAGGGAACCAACTGGATTAAGGTGGAAGTTTACAACTAAACTTGAAGACTTAGATTTTGCCGACGATCTGGCACTCCTGTCATCAAAATACCAAGACATTCAAAGCAAAACTCAAAAACTACATGAAAATGCAAAGCAGGTTGGCCTTAAAATAAACTCCAGAAAAACTAAAGTAATGAGGCTCAACACCACCATACAAGACCCAGTAAAAATAGGCGATCAACAAATAGAAGATGTAGAGACTTTCACTTATCTAGGGGGCATTGTAACAACAGAAGGAGGTTGCGATCAGGATATAAACAGTAGATTAGGAAAAGCAAAACAACAATTTAGACGATTAAAGAAGATTTGGAACACCTCAAAATTTTCAATCCAAACAAAGATACGATTGTTTAACAGCTTGGTTGTATCAGTACTCACCTACGGAAGCGAAACTTGGAAAACCACAGAAAGATACAAGAAAAAGCTGGACACATTTCAAAACAGGTGCTTGAGAAACATACTTCGAGTCAGATGGCCAGATAAAATAACAAATAAAGAGCTACATGAAAGAACAAATACTAAAAACATCAGTGCAACCATAATGATGAGAAAGTGGAAATGGATTGGGCATATCCTCCGATTCAACAGCAGTAAGAGGATATGCACAACAGCCCTTACATGGCATCCGGAGGGCAGAAGGAAAGTAGGTCGGCCAAAAACAACATGGAGGAGAGCAACAGAGCAGGAAAGAGACCACCTGGGATGGACCACATGGGCACAGGCAAGAGTAGCAGCAAAAGACCGGCCAAATTGGAGGAGGTGTATCGGGACCTTATGTGCCAATGGGCACGAAGAGGATAGGTGAGGTGAGGTGAGGTGAAAAAAGAATTTATATTACGCGCCATACGATTACCCCCCCCTTAAAATCCCGTATTATCTTTAAACAGTCTACCTGTACATGTTCAAAAGAACGCACTATATTACATGTAATCAGTGGGGCATTACCTTATTATCATTCCTTTTAAAAGTTGAGAATTTTAAATTGTCAAAATAATATGTCAGCGGGATTAAAGTGCGCACACACACACACACACACACACACACACACACACACACACATTTTGAAAATTAAATTATCAGAAAAAATATATTAAATTTTTAAGGGCATAAACAAGTCATGAACTATAGGTAAGACCTATTTTATTAATGAAAACTCTGTTGTCGCATTTATGGTTAAACTTTAATGAATAATTTTGATTTGTATTTTAGGAAATGAAGCTAATACAGTCAGAAGAGATTTGTGTCTTCTAAACATCAGAAATGAGCGTTTTGTGGTTGCACAAAGATATAACGACCATATTTTGATACACATTCGTCAATATGGTGCAGGAGAATACGGGTCCTTATCCTACCAAAAAGGGAATTGCTTTAAGTGTAGAACAATGGCATTTACTACACCAGGCACACTGGAATGAAATTCAATAATGCATTAATAATTTTGACAAAAAATATGTTTTTAACAGTTATGAAATGGGAGTCATGATCGACTTAGGTAGGAATATATTCGTGAATATCAAGAAACCATTTCAAGTGGTGGACATAAGAAGTCGGGTTTATCCCGCATGGAAAACAAACTCTAGTTCCGTCAAAAACGGGTATTGCACTTACATTTAACCAATGAACTTCAGTAAGACAGAGTGTTAGTAGTTAAGGGCAACTTGAGTCTCGCTAAATTTTGTGTCCAATGTGGATGCACCTGTATGCAAATTAAATGCGCACCTGTATGCAAATTAAACGGGTTTGAAACACAAAGAGAGGTATCACCTGGCATGCATGCACCTGTATGTAAATCAAAGGGTCAATTCGCCCCACGGTAAATTCGCCCCCACTTTCATCATATTCGTCCCCATGTCAAAATCGCCCCCGTTTAAAATCGCCCCCACTTTTTGCAAATTCGCCCCAAATTTTTCAAAAAAAAATCTTCTTTTATTGAGATTGTAAAAGTAACATAAAATTATTTTTACGACCTCGGATATGCCTAAATAACTCATGGCAGACAAATTATTTGTAATGTATTGTTTTTATTGCAATGTTTTTTGTCGCGCATTCAAATCAAAATTCCTTTGTAAGATTTTGCTATAATCATAACAGTGGGTACAGTAAAAACTAGTCCGACTAATCAGCCCACTAAACCCCCATTTTAATTTTTTGACTTTTTGGAGGTTTGTGGTCCACAAACCTCCAAAAAGTCAAAAAATTAAAATGGGGTTTAGTGGGCTGATTAGTCGGATTAAGTAAAAACAAAATACTTCAGTAACGTTTATTAAAGAATAACATTAGAGTATTGATAGATTATGTACCGTTGAGAGAACATCTTTTTCAACATACCAGGCGCTCCTTCGAAACAATTTCTCTCTTCCTGCTAACATCAAATGCATTGTTCACTTTTAAAATGGCTTCTACTATATGTCGGTATTTTATAAAAATTATTTTGTCAAAAGCAACGTTGACTACGTTTAATAATACAATTGAACATAAAAGTTAAATTCATATTAATTAAATGGATGCATTGATATGTTTCATTTCTAAAGTATCATTATTTTTATTTGATTTTTATAAAAAAAAAATAAAAGTAAAAAAATTATTTGTTATATGGTTATTGGAAAAAAATGGGGGCGAATTTGCAAGAAGTGGGGGCGATTTTGAAAGGGGGCGATTTTGACATGGGGGGGGGGCGAATTTGATGAAAGTGGGGGCGAATTTACCGTGGGGCGAATTGACTTGAATTCGGGGAAAGCATGTGGTAGGTGACCAATCTAATTATCTAAGATAACGTAAGGATATTTCTGAAAGCATCTGCATGATGGTATTTCATTAACTTATATAATGTAAGGGTATGTCTTTAAAGGGTAGGTATTGAATGAAGTTAATGAAATATCATTATGCAGATGTCATAATGACCCTATGTTACTGATTGGGAAGCAGAAAATCTCTTTTGAAATGAGTTGAGATCAAGGCGTCCCGATACCCGAGTTAATGTCTGGTACGCAACTTATGTAAATGAGATTCGAACCCCTGATTAGATGAAAGTTAAATCTTTTTTTCTGGTACGCAACTTATGTAAATGAGATTCGAACCCCTGATTAGATGAAAGTTAAATCTTTTTTGTACTTTTTTTATTTAGTATTGAATATAATGTAAAGCGGATTGCCTCTATTTACTTTGTGTCATGACATTCTGGCCAATTATTCAATTCAATTCAATTCAAACTTTATTCACTCTAAACCACCGGAGGTGGTACAAGAGGTATATTTACATATAATATAAATCCGATGCCTGCATCACAATGTTTACAATAAATATACATTTCATACATACAAATATTAAATATAAATACATCGTTCCACATTGTTTATAATACTGTATATCATCTAAGTTTACATCTAAGGTTACTAGCAAGAAATAAAAGAAGTACATATTTTCCAGTAATAAGTGTAAGTGTATTGTCCGAAATTCAACTATTATAATAATGCAATTTAAAACCCGTCACCTGTTATTCAGGTGTTTTGGAATTTAAATAAAAAACAAGATAACTGTTTGAAAAACATAATACCTTTATGTATGAAAACTAAAATAAAATAATAATTCATTTTGTAAAATAACAAACTTTTTCTCGAGTAAAATCAAAGTTATAAATAAAAAGATACAAAAAATAAAAACTTTAAAAACATAATACCTTTATGTATAAAAATAAAAGATAAACAACATAAAATTCATTGCATAAAAGTATATAAATAAACTCTCTCTCTCTCTCTCTCTCTCTCTCTCTCTCTCTCTGAAAAAATAAAAAAAAACTTTACCCAAGTTTAAATCAGTTAAAATAAAAAGATACAAAAAATAAATTAAAAAAAACTGCAAAAAGATAATACTTTTATCTGAAAAATATAAAAAATATATAATTCATTTTACAAAAAATATATTAATGAATCTCTCCCTCTCTCTCTAAAAAATTAAAAAACTTTACTTAAGTTTAAATCAAAGCTAAAATATACAAAAAATAAAAAAATAAAATATACAAAAAATAATTCTCTCTCTCTCTCTCATAATCACAAACTCTATCTTTATATTAATCATATTTAAAAAAATTATAAAATATAAACAGAGAATACTTTTATCGGAAACAAAAGTGAATGTATAAAAAATCTGTTATTATAAAATATTTCTTTATCATTATATGAAAAAAAATCGAATAAATCTCGATCAGAGTCAAATTATCAAAAACAAACATTTCCGAATCACAATCCAGAAGCAAAGTAAAAACTTTGGAACTGACAAGTTAGGTTAGACACGTGAACTTCCACCAGGGAAGTGAGGCCGGGTGCTCCGGAAGGGTAAGCACCTCCTGTTTAGCTAGCTACACCCGTCACGTGTGTAATCAAAATTGTGTGAAAGGAACATGGAACTATGAGACGTCAAATATATCCAAGGCAATCCTGGACACAGAGACATCAAACTTATCAACAATACTGTGATGACGGCCATAAAACTTTTTGAGGGCCTTGATAAGCCTAGGCTTGCAATATCCCTGAGTCAACAATTTATTTGCAAGCAGCCTACTTCGTTGTACAAAGTCCCCGTAGTGGGAACAAGCTCTACCATAGCGTATTAATTGGGAAACAAATACACCATAAGCAGGAGAAGCAGGTATATTGCTGCATAAAAAAGGAAAGTTGACAATAGAAAAATTGAAGTCATCACGTTTGTCATAAAGTTTCAAATGTAGCCTTTCTTGTGTGTCATAATTCAGGTGTAAGTCTAAATATGAAGCAGAACTTGAGGAATCAGTCGTGTCTTTTATTTCAAGCTCACTAGGATAGATGACATTTACATAGTCTCCAAATTTAGGATTGTTAAGAGACAGAACGTCATCTATGTATCTGTATGTTGAGTTGAATGATTTGGCGACAGTTTTCTCTCCAGATTTAACAAGGTTCTGCATAAATTCTGCTTCGTAAGAATAAAGAAACAAATCAGCAAGCAATGGTGCACAGTTTGTACCCATTGGTATACCGATTGTTTGCTGAAATACTATATTACCAAACACAACAAATATGTTATCTATCAAAAACTCCAACATTTTGTTGATGGTATCTTCAGTATATTTTTGTTTGGAATCCGTATGATGCTTGACAAAATAACCAGAATCCCTGTTCAGCACCAGATATTTGTATCTTGGCTTACCGTTTTTGTAGAAGAAAGACAAGTGAATAATTTCTTTAAGACGTTCTTTCAATTTAGAATGAGGGATTGTGGTGTATAGTGTAGAAAAATCAAATGATTTTATACTTTTTACATGAGATAAAGTATTAGAAGCAAGATGTTCAAGTAATTCTTTAGAATTTTTTAGAATCCACATTTGGTTGATTCCAGATGTAGAATATACTTTTTCTGAATAAGACTGAAGACCATCTTTGACGGATTGTCAAAATTTGTGTTAGAGTTACCGATAATGATTTAGTAGTACATTTAGATGAGCCTGCTATATATCTTTCCTTGTATGGATTTTTATGGAGTTTAGGAATCCAATACAAGTAAGGAAGATCAAGATCTTCCTCTTTAAGATTGATACCAAAAGACTCGAGAACTCCCCTATGGTTGGAAAGAACTTCATCTTTGGTAAAATTAGTTCTAGAATATGCAGGGTTATTTGATATACTATCTAAACCAAGCTCCTTAATAAGACATTCAAGGTAGAATCTCTTACAAACGATAATAATGTTGTTGGAAGCCTTATCAGCTGGGACAACAACATATTTGTTGTGTATGTCTGTAAGAATTGCCTTGATTTCTGGATCCTTGAGTACTGAAGACGGTTTAGTACTCATAGACCCTTTAAGTTTGGCAATCCTAGTTTTAACGACAGATCTAACTAAAGAAAAAATAGCTAAAAGTCTCCGATCTCCTCCAAGTTACCTCTTCAGGCTTGTCTCATGTTCATCACCCTCCAACATGGTGGATTGTGTGAATTGAGTATTGATTCTGTCCACTTTATTTGTTAGCCTATATACTGATGATCTAAGTCTTACCACAACACCATCTAATCGTACTTTAGTTTTTTGTCCAAAAATACCACCTATAATGATTATGAGAACACAGCCCAGTAAAATCACTCCTTCTGTGGCGCTTGTTATTACAAATTCATCCCGTATGTCATTTTCTTTATATTTTGCGTTTTCGTCTTTGCTTTTAATATCGTACTTCTTTTCCACCAGACCATTGTTGAATGAGCAGTCTTTACCATTTACAGTTAAAGTTTTCAATCGGTTCCATTGTCCGCAGTACGTGGCCCCAGTGACTTTTTTAAGTTTTGGGAAAATTAAAGGATTTAACAAATTTTTTTCAAACCAGACAGCTAACTCAATGTGTGTAATCCTTATGTTTACTTGATTCCATTTGAAGCCTTAGCTGAACAAGTTAATTTTGTGTCTCTTTCCACACATAATCTCTGATAATGATCAGCAATGACAGTAAAATATAAACCAAAGAAAAGAACTGAAATTAAACTCCTCTGTAGCATGATATAAGTTATCGTTAATTTTCTCCAAGACTAACTAAATTTTCCTTTGACCATACTGGACAAGTCCATTTCAAAAAACAACGGAGACCCCTCACCCTAAATGACCAACCAGATTTCTAGATTCAATCTATCAACATTCTTAAGTCTAAAATAGGCAAAGTGTAAAATGTGGACTGGATTGGACCCTTGGACTGGATTGGACTATTGGATTGGATTGGACTTTGGTGTAAAATGTGGATTGGATTGGACTCTTGGATTCGACTGGACTCTTGGACTGGATTGGACTCGTGGACTGGACTTTTAGACTGAACTCATGGACTGGACTCTTGGATTGGACTGTTGTATTCTTGAACTTATTTTTCTTTTACATTTTTTTTCTTTTGATAATTTTTATTGAACAAAGAGATTTCTTAAAGTATTTTTTACCAAATTCACTTATGACTTGATGATTATCACATTTCATTTGTAATTTTACCAATACTTACTACAATGTTTAATTTTCTCCTTATTTTAATGTATCTTGTTTCCAAAAGAGATTGGTTATCAGATGTCATTTATCAAGTGAATTTTTTTGGTTAGAGATTTTTTGACATTTGAAAAGTCACACATGTTGGGTCGGAAAGTTGAAGGTGATGATAGGCCATGCCGTTGAGACATTTTTTAACTTGAAGCATGAACTGTAGAGATAACATCACAACAGCTTAAATATAAATATAAACATCAGTTGTAGAAAACTATGCAATATAATAACATAAAAATATATTTAAATGTCATTAATTACTGGTCTAAACCACTTCAAAAATGATTCTATTTAATGAACATTTACCTTTTTCCTTCCTTTGAAAATAACAAATTTCCTAATTTATGAAACTACACTACCACTGTCACTAGATTTTTTTATTTTATTTAATGATTCTATATACCATAAATAAAAATATTAATTAGTTTAATTTAATTGAATAACTGAATTAATTTATTTCAGTGATTTTTTAAATACATTGAATAATTAGCATATGTATTTTATCACAAAATCGCTGTCTTGTTACAGAACTACTAGCTATTATGTATAATCTTCTGTTGTCACTCTAACTATATCAGTTTCTGAGGTTCTAAAGTTTCCCAGTTAAGACAACAACCTGTCATCATTCCAGATAAAACATTAAGGAGTTTGTTAAACAAAAACAGCATTAAGGAGAAAACATGTACAACCTTTCGTCATTTTTTTAGATAAGTCAAACAATCAAGTAATTTACCATGGAAATAATGTATTCTGTCTTTAAAGTATTTTCTATCGTTCAAATATATATCCGTGTTGAATAAGTCTCACATGTCATTCGTCTCATGGGGGAAATGGTAATTTAAATTAAAGGTTATCCATCTTTCCAATCCGTAAGGATTTCTATTCCAATTCACACATTTCACTATTTCTCCATTCATACCATAGAGACGAGCGTCCAATCCCATTCTGAATGACACTATAATTTTTTTCCCGATTTCCTCACATAAAAGTTCTAAATCAACAACAAAGCCCAAATCTTCCCCCTGATCTACGGGGCAATTATGAGGTTGTCCTCTGTAACTAATTACAGCATAACAGTGGTCACATTCATTCAGACATAAATCCTCACAATCTTCTGTATGTTTTTCTAAAATAATAAAAACCAAAAATTATATAGTTTTAGTACATACATCTGCTTACTACATATAATGACGGACTATCGCACCTTTAAAAAAGAATGATAATAAGGTTAAGCCCCACTGAAAAATAATGTAACAGCGGACTTTTTGTTAATTTTAGTCATTCCGATTACTTAATATGTTTCATCTTTATTGACATTTTTACTAAGAAATTCCAGGTGTTTTTACTTTACTTTCTATGATATTTGTTGATATCTTAATCCAGTGACTTGAGATAATACGTTTTCTAAAACCCTTGATTTACACTTTTATTATATAACATTAATTACCTCAATCATGTCATTTCTATGTCTTATATTTGTATATTTGTTTGTTTGTACGGGTATTTACAACATGTACTTAAGTTTTCGGTAATCAACCATGCAATCAAATGGTTTCAATTAATCTTTTTCGGGTTAATAGATATTCTTTATATCCACGTGGAATCCCGAAACCTGGGGTTTTCGGATCTACCGAATGAGAGAAGGTTGACACGGAATTTTACCGTTCAACTCTAAACTTGTTGTTAGAACATTTTTATATCTTAAGCGGATACACGCAGCATATCAAATATCTATTGTGAACATTTTTATTTATTGTGAACTCTTTTACGGACATATCGTTTTAGCGGAGACCCGCATTATTAATTAATATGTGAACAAAATTATTATATGAGATTTCTATATAGAATACACTTCAAAAGAAACGACGTCAAGAGCGTTTAGTATTGTTTTTATTCATTTTGTTTTAAGTAAGCCGCCGGTCCGTCCAGCTCTACCCACCTAACAAGCGATGTTCCCCACCTACGGACCTTATATTATTTTTGGCGCGCTTACAATAATATGGGGGGGGGGTAATCGTATGGCGCGTAATATAAATTCTTTTTCAAGGTTTACAAAATCATTCTAGGTTTCAAAATATATAAAATATTTATGTTTCTCTTACATTTATATAATATGAAAACTTACCTGAATCCATACATCCAACAATTCATACAGATGATTAATTTCTATTTCAAAATATCCTTCGTCTAAATCGTCCATAAAAATTGCATCCTGTCTTGAAGCTAACAAGTTCGGAGCTTAGAATAAAATGCACGCTTTACCAAATATAATATAAAAGCAGAGACATATAAAACCCGGATTGGCAACTTCACGAAATCCCGTAATAAATCGCGGCCACTTTTGATATGCAAATTAGCATCGAGATCACAAGGAGATCCGCCAGGGCATGTGTGTAGTACATGCCGACATGTAAACTTTGAAGTAACCTCGCGTATGTAAATAGGTGGTATTTTACTTAGATATCATTATTTTGATAAAAAAAACGCAAAGCATTTAATTAAAAGTATGATAATTTCACATTGATATTTTTTATTTCTTCTACATCTTGATTTTCAAACTTTTACGTTAATGACAAATATCCTTCTACAAATTACTTTGAAAATTGGCATGATTTACGGATAACGATTTTTTTGCAGAGATTTATATAGAAAATAGATGGATTTTTTCTTAACTTACATATACAACTAATTTTATAGAAACTGTGTTACACTATTTCAACAACCTTTATTTTCACAAGCATTAAATAAAGAAACGTTATTTTATTTCTAATTATGTGTCTGGAAATAAAATCTCTTCAGTACTTATATTGCAAACATATACGAATTTTACCGGTCACCAAAAACCGAATTTTTTGTAGTACTATTTTCCGAAAGATTATATCATAAAAAGTCGATTTAGCCACAAATAACATTTTTTAATCATTTCTGCTCTTTTCTACAGCGTAAATTAAAGTCCTGAAACTGTTGAAAAACGGTATTATCTCCCTTTGGTAGTAAAAGGACACAAAACCGGAAGTGACGCAGAAGGTGTTATACCAGCTATTTAGTAAATGAAGCTTGTATACTGAACTGCATTTATTACCCAGATTTATCGGAAATAACTTCTAGTATTTATATATATATATTTATTTTTAGCATAGGGTATTTCAGTTTCCTTCAGCAGAAAAAAAACAATAAAAAAATAAACATAATAAGAAATAAATAAAGAAAAAAACGATATTTCATATGTGTGTTTGCTCTAAGTATGATATACTATTTACTAATACTTTTACAAAACATAATTTTACATTATGTATTTATTATTTATTTATTTATTTATTTATTTATTTATTTATTTATTTATTTATTTATTTTATCTATTTATCACAACGAATTGATAAAAAGAACACACATTTTGTTTTTTATTTAAAATATTATTCATATTTATTTTCATTAATATTTAATATCTTTCTAAATATCCTTATATCTCTTTTAAATTTATTTATTTATTTATTTATTTATTCATCACAACAAATAATAAAAGAACCCAAATTTCCGTTTTTTATTTAAAATATTGTTCACATTAATTTTTATTAATATTTAATATCATTTTAATTATTTTTACATATCTCTTATTGATTAATGAATGAATGAATTAATTATTTAATTAATTTATTTATTTATCATAAGGAATAATAAAAAGGACCCATTTTTTTGTTTTTTTTATTTTAAAAACAATCTTTTCTTCTCTCTAGTACAGCTATATTATTACCTCAAATTGATTTTAATTCATATTTGTTTTAGAAATTGTCCCATTTTTAATTCCTTTTTAGATTAAAATCAAAGATTTATTATTATTATTATTATTATTTACCCATGTAATGAATAAAAAAATACGTTTTCGGGTAGAATCTGAGTCCAAGACCTGTAGTTTTTTGTTCAACGAAAATATCAAAATAAAGGTTTAAAAATAATTTCTTATTGTCTTTCAAATAAAATATTTTATCCCAGTATTACTTAAATATGAAAACAATTTCAATTCAATAGCTTCCTATTCTTATTTGCAGTACGTTTAATCATCACCATCATCATCATCATCATAAAATAAAAAATAAATAAAAATTTTCTTATAATAACTTTATTACACTTGTTTTAATGGGATGAAAAGAACGTCATCCAAATGTGATACCAGTGACCGGTGACCTTTAAGTGGTTTTTATATATACATATGAAAGTGACAATTCAAAAAAAAAAAATAAATAAATAAATAAATAAATAAATAAATAATAAAGTGTTTATTTGTATGTGGTTCTAATATTAATTTAGTGAATTTGAGAATTTTGTTTCTGCGCCGATTGTCATTGACTGGATAAAAATATAATTCTTTTGTTACAAAAAAAAACTGTATAGAGTCAATTGAAACGATTTATTTATTAATTTTAATTGCAGTTTTGCTTGTTTATTGGACATTCCTCATTGAGAGAATTCCCTCGTCACTAATCCCTTTGCAGATTCGAAGTGTATCCATCCTCAGTATCGGTAGTGATTACGTGAGCTATCGATATTCCTTAATTACCCGTAAACCGGATATCACTAATTAACTCCCGAATTCCCTAATACCTTATCATATACACAAGTTTTCTCTTCACAGAGAGAGAGAGAGAGAGAGAGAGAGAGAGAGAGAGAGACGAAGCGCACGAAAATTGAAAATAATCAAATTCTTTATCATAGTTGGAAGTATACCCCCGACCCGTCAAAAGATTAAAATTTCCATTTTCTCTCATTTTTAAATTCATTAAAAACCAATTAATTTATTTCAAATTTGTCTGCAAATCGATTTTTACAATGGGTATAAGTATTATAAACATGTTGCAATTAGAATTTTAGAAAAAAAAATTGAAAATTATCAAATTCTTTATCAAAAGTGGCAAGTATACCCCCAACCCGCCAAAAGATGAACATCTCTATTTTTCTCTCATTTTGAAATTCAATAAAAACTAATTAATTTATTTCAAATTTGTATGCAACTTTTTTCTAACAATGGGTATAAGTATTATAAACATGTTGCAATTAGAATTTTAGTAAAAAATTGAAAAATTATCAAATCCTTTATCAAAGTGGCAAGTATACCCCCAACCCGCCAACAGATGAACATTTCAATTTTTCTCTCATTTTGAAATTCAATAAAAACTAATTAATTTATTTCAAATTTGTATGCAACTTTTTCTTACAATGGGTATAAGTATTATAAACATGTTGCAATTAGAATTTTAGTAAAAAATTGAAAATTATCAAATCCTTTATTAAAGTGGCAAGTATACCCCCAACACGCCAAAAGATGAAAATTTCAATTTTTCTCTCATTTTGAAATTCAATAAAAACTAAATAATTTATTTCAAATTTGTATGCAACTTTTTTTACAATGGGTATTAGTATTATAAACATGTTGCAATTAGAATTTTAGTAAAAAATTGAAAATTATCAAATCCTTTATCAAAGTGGCAAGTATACCCCCAACCCGCCAAAAGATGAACATTTCAATTTTTCTCTCATTTTGAAATTCAATAAAAACTAATTAATTTATTTCAAATTTGTATGCAACTTTTTTCTTACAATGGGTATAAGTATTATAAACATGTTACAATTAGAATTTTAGTAAAAAATTGAAAATTATCAAATCCTTTATCAAAGTGGCAAGTATACCCCCAACCCGCCAAAAGATGAACATTTCAATTTTTCTCTCATTTTGAAATTCAATAAAAACTAATTAATTTATTTCAAATTTGTATGCAACTTTTTTCTTACAATGGGTATAAGTATTATAAACATGTTGCAATTAGAATTTTAGTAAAAAATTGAAAATTATCAAATCCTTTATCAAAGTGGCAAGTATACCCCCAACCCGCCAACAGATGAAAATTTCAATTTTTCTCTCATTTTGAAATTCAATAAAAACTAATTAATTTATTTCAAATTTGTATGCAACTTTTTTCTTACAATGGGTATAAGTATTATAAACATGTTGCAATTAGAATTTTAGTAAAAAATTAAAAATTATCAAATCCTTTATCAAAGTGGCAAGTATACCCCCAACCCGCCAAAAGATGAACATTTCAATTTTTCTCTCATTTTGAAATTCAATAAAAACTAAATAATTTATTTCAAATTTGTATGCAACTTTTTTCTTACAATGGGTATAAGTATTATAAACATGTTACAATTAGAATTTTCGTAAAAAATTGAAAATTATCAAATCATTTATCAAAGTGGCAAGTATACCCCAACCCGCCAAAAGATGAACATTTCAATTTTTCTCTCATTTTGAAATTCAATAAAAACTAATTAATTTATTTCAAATTTGTATGCAACTTTTTTCTTACAATGGGTATAAGTATTATAAACATGTTGCAATTAGAATTTTAGTAAAAAATTGAAAATTATCAAATCCTTTATCAAAGTGGCAAGTATACCCCCAACCCGCCAAAAGATGAACATTTCAATTTTTCTCTCATTTTGAAATTCAATAAAAACTAATTAATTTATTTCAAATTTGTATGCAACTTTTTTCTTACAATGGGTATAAGTATTATAAACATGTTGCAATTAGAATTTTAGTAAAAAATTAAAAAATTATCAATCATCCTTTATCAAAGTGGCAAGTATACCCCCAACCCGCCAAAAGATGAACATTTTAATTTTTCTCTCATTTTGAAATTCAATAAAAACTAAATAATTTATTTCAAATTTGTATGCAACTTTTTTCTTACAATGGGTATAAGTATTATAAACATGGTGCAATTAGAATTTTAGTAAAAAATTGAAAATTATCAAATCCTTTATTAAAGTGGCAAGTATACCCCCAACACGCCAAAAGATGAAAATTTCAATTTTTCTCTCATTTTGAAATTCAATAAAAACTAAATAATTTATTTCAAATTTGTATGCAACTTTTTTTACAATGGGTATTAGTATTATAAACATGTTGCAATTAGAATTTTAGTAAAAAATTGAAAATTATCAAATCCTTTATCAAAGTGGCAAGTATACCCCCCAACCCGCCAAAAGATGAACATTTCAATTTTTCTCTCATTTTGAAATTCAATAAAAACTAATTAATTTATTTCAAATTTGTATGCAACTTTTTTCTTACAATGGGTATAAGTATTATAAACATGTTACAATTAGAATTTTAGTAAAAAATTGAAAATTATCAAATCCTTTATCAAAGTGGCAAGTATACCCCCAACCCGCCAAAAGATGAACATTTCAATTTTTCTCTCATTTTGAAATTCAATAAAAACTAATTAATTTATTTCAAATTTGTATGCAACTTTTTTTTACAATGGGTATAAGTATTATAAACATGTTGCAATTAGAATTTTAGTAAAAAATTGAAAATTATCAAATCCTTTATTAAAGTGGCAAGTATACCCCCAACACGCCAAAAGATGAAAATTTCAATTTTTCTCTCATTTTGAAATTCAATAAAAACTAATTAATTTATTTCAAATTTGTATGCAACTTTTTTCTTACAATGGGTATAAGTATTATAAACATGTTGCAATTAGAATTTTAGTAAAAAATTAAAAATTATCAAATCCTTTATCAAAGTGGCAAGTATACCCCCAACCCGCCAAAAGATGAACATTTCAATTTTCTCTCATTTTGAAATTCAATAAAAACTAAATAATTTATTTCAAATTTGTATGCAACTTTTTTCTTACAATGGGTATAAGTATTATAAACATGTTACAATTAGAATTTTCGTAAAAAATTGAAAATTATCAAATCCTTTATCAAAGTGGCAAGTATACCCCAACCCGCCAAAAGATGAACATTTCAATTTTTCTCTCATTTTGAAATTCAATAAAAACTAATTAATTTATTTCAAATTTGTATGCAACTTTTTTCTTACAATGGGTATAAGTATTATAAACATGTTGCAATTAGAATTTTAGTAAAAAATTGAAAATTATCAAATCCTTTATCAAAGTGGCAAGTATACCCCCAACCCGCCAAAAGATGAACATTTTAATTTTTCTCTCATTTTGAAATTCAATAAAAACTAAATAATTTATTTCAAATTTGTATGCAACTTTTTTCTTACAATGGGTATAAGTATTATAAACATGTTACAATTAGAATTTTAGTAAAAAATGAAAATTATCAAATCCTTTATCAAAGTGGCAAGTATACCCCCAACCCGCCAAAAGATGAACATTTCAATTTTTCTCTCATTTTGAAATTCAATAAAAAACTAATTAATTTATTTCAAATTGTATGCAACTTTTTTCTTACAATGGGTATAAGTATTATAAACATGTTGCAATTAGAATTTTAGTAAAAAAATTGAAAATTATCAAATCCTTTATCAAAGTGGCAAGTATACCCCCAACCCGCAAAAGATGAACATTTCAATTTTTCTCTCATTTTGAAATTCAATAAAAACTAATTAATTTATTTCAAATTTGTATGCAACTTTTTTCTTACAATGGGTATAAGTATTATAAACATGTTGCAATTAGAATTTTAGTAAAAAATTGAAAATTATCAAATCCTTTATCAAAGTGGCAAGTATACCCCCAACCCGCCAAAAGATGAACATTTCAATTTTTCTCTCATTTTGAAATTCAGTAAAAACTAATTAATTTATTTCAAATTTGTATGCAACTTTTTTCTTACAATGGGTATAAGTATTATAAACATGTTACAATTAGAATTTTAGTAAAAAATTGAAAATTATCAAATCCTTTATCAAAGTGGCAAGTATACCCCCAACCGCCAAAAGATGAACATTTCAATTTTTCTCTCATTTTGAAATTCAATAAAAACTAATTAATTTATTTCAAATTTGTATGCAACTTTTTTCTTACAATGGGTATAAGTATTATAAACATGTTGCAATTAGAATTTTAGTAAAAAATTGAAAATTATCAAATCCTTTATCAAAGTGGCAAGTATACCCCCAACCCGCCAACAGATGAACATTTCAATTTTTCTCTCATTTTGAAATTCAATAAAAACTAATTAATTTATTTCAAATTTGTATGCAACTTTTTCTTACAATGGGTATAAGTATTATAAACATGTTGCAATTAGAATTTTAGTAAAAAATTGAAAATTATCAAATCCTTTATTAAAGTGGCAAGTATACCCCCAACACGCCAAAAGATGAAAATTTCAATTTTTCTCTCATTTTGAAATTCAATAAAAACTAATTAATTTATTTCAAATTTGTATGCAACTTTTTTCTTACAATGGGTATAAGTATTATAAACATGTTGCAATTAGAATTTTAGTAAAAAATTAAAAATTATCAAATCCTTTATGAAAGTGGCAAGTATACCCCCAACCCGCCAAAAGATGAACATTTCAATTTTTCTCTCATTTTGAAATTCAATAAAAACTAAATAATTTATTTCAAATTTGTATGCAACTTTTTTCTTACAATGGGTATAAGTATTATAAACATGTTACAATTAGAATTTTAGTAAAAAATTGAAAATTATCAAATCCTTTATCAAAGTGGCAAGTATACCCCCAACCCGCCAAAAGATGAACATTTCAATTTTTCTCTCATTTTGAAATTCAATAAAAACTAATTAATTTATTTCAAATTGTATGCAACTTTTTCTTACAATGGGTATAAGTATTATAAACATGTTGCAATTAGAATTTTAGTAAAAAATTGAAAATTATCAAATCCTTTATCAAAGTGGCAAGTATACCCCAACCCGCCAAAGATGAACATTTCAATTTTTCTCTCATTTTGAAATTCAATAAAAACTAATTAATTTATTTCAAATTTGTATGCAACTTTTTTCTTACAATGGGTATAAGTATTATAAACATGTTGCAATTAGAATTTTAGTAAAAAATTAAAAATTATCAAATCCTTTATCAAAGTGGCAAGTATACCCCCAACCCGCCAAAAGATGAACATTTTAATTTTTCTCTCATTTTGAAATTCAATAAAAACTAAATAATTTATTTCAAATTTGTATGCAACTTTTTTCTTACAATGGGTATAAGTATTATAAACATGTTACAATTAGAATTTTAGTAAAAAATTGAAAATTATCAAATCCTTTATCAAAGTGGCAAGTATACCCCCAACCCGCCAAAAGATGAACATTTCAATTTTTCTCTCATTTTGAAATTCAATAAAAACTAATTAATTTATTTCAAATTTGTATGCAACTTTTTTCTTACAATGGGTATAAGTATTATAAACATGTTGCAATTAGAATTTTAGTAAAAAAATTGAAAATTATCAAATCCTTTATCAAAGTGGCAAGTATACCCCCAACCCGCCAAAAGATGAACATTTCAATTTTTCTCTCATTTTGAAATTCAATAAAAAACTAATTAATTTATTTCAAATTTGTATGCAACTTTTTTCTAACAATGGGTATAAGTATTATAAACATGTTGCAATTAGAATTTTAGTAAAAAATTGAAAATTATCAAATCCTTTATCAAAGTGGCAAGTATACCCCCAACCCGCCAAAAGATGAACATTTCAATTTTCTCTCATTTTGAAATTCAGTAAAAACTAATTAATTTATTTCAAATTTGTATGCAACTTTTTTCTTACAATGGGTATGAGTATTATTAACATGTTGCAATTAGAATTTTAGTAAAAAATTGAAAATTATCAAATTCTTTATCAAAAGTGGCAAGTATACCCCCAAACCCGCCAAAAGATGAACATTTCAATTTTTCTCTCATTTTGAAATTCAATAAAAACTAATTAATTTATTTCAAATTTGTATGCAACTTTTTTCTTACAATGGGTATAAGTATTATAAACATGTTGCAATTAGAATTTTAGTAAAAAATTGAAAATTATCAAATCCTTTATCAAAGTGGCAAGTATACCCCAACCCGCCAACAGATGAACATTTCAATTTTTCTCTCATTTTGAAATTCAATAAAAACTAATTAATTTATTTCAAATTTGTATGCAACTTTTTTCTTACAATGGGTATAAGTATTATAAACATGTTGCAATTAGAATTTTAGTAAAAAATTGAAAATTATCAAATCCTTTATTAAAGTGGCAAGTATACCCCCAACACGCCAAAAGATGAACATTTCAATTTTTCTTTCATTTTGAAATTCAATAAAAACTAATTAATTTATTTCAAATTTGTATGCAACTTTTTTCTTACAATGGGTATAAGTATTATAAACATGTTGCAATTAGAATTTTAGTAAAAAATTGAAAATTATCAAATCCTTTATCAAAGTGGCAAGTATACCCCCAACCCGCCAAAAGATGAACATTTCAATTTTTCTCTCATTTTGAAATTCAATAAAAAACTAATTAATTTATTTCAAATTTGTATGCAACTTTTTTCTTACAATGGGTATGAGTATTATTAACATGTTGCAATTAGAATTTTAGTAAAAAATTGAAAATTATCAAATCCTTTATTAAAGTGGCAAGTATACCCCCAACCCGCCAAAAGATGAAAAATTTCAATTTTTCTCTCATTTTGAAATTCAATAAAAACTAATTAATTTATTTCAAATTTGTATGCAACTTTTTTCTTACAATGGGTATAAGTATTATAAACATGTTGCAATTAGAATTTTAGTAAAAAATTGAAAATTATCAAATCCTTTATCAAAGTGGCAAGTATACCCCCAACAGATGAACATTTCAATTTTTCTCTCATTTTGAAATTCAATAAAAACTAATTAATTTATTTCAAATTTGTATGCAACTTTTTTCTTACAATGGGTATAAGTATTATAAACATGTTGCAATTAGAATTTTAGTAAAAAATTGAAAATTATCAAATCCTTTATTAAAGTGGCAAGTATACCCCAACACGCCAAAAGATGAAAATTTCAATTTTCTTTCATTTTGAAATTCAATAAAAACTAATTAATTTATTTCAAATTTGTATGCAACTTTTTTCTTACAATGGGTATAAGTATTATAAACATGTTGCAATTAGAATTTTAGTAAAAAATTGAAAATTATCAAATCCTTTATCAAAGTGGCAAGTATACCCCCAACCCGCCAAAAGATGAACATTTCAATTTTTCTCTCATTTTGAAATTCAATAAAAACTAATTAATTTATTTCAAATTTGTATGCAACTTTTTTCTTACAATGGGTATAAGTATTATAAACATGTTGCAATTAGAATTTTAGTAAAAAATTAAAAATTATCAAATCCTTTATCAAAGTGGCAAGTATACCCCCAACCCGCCAAAAGATGAACATTTCAATTTTTCTCTCATTTTGAAATTCAATAAAAAATAAATAAATTTATTTCAAATTTGTATGCAACTTTTTTCTTACAATGGGTATAAGTATTATAAACATGTTACAATTAGAATTTTAGTAAAAAATTGAAAATTATCAAATCCTTTATCAAAGTGGCAAGTATACCCCCAACCCGCCAAAAGATGAACATTTCAATTTTTCTCTCATTTGAAATTCAATAAAAACTAATTAATTTATTTCAAATTTGTATGCAACTTTTTCTTACAATGGGTATAAGTATTAAAAACATGTTGCAATTAGAATTTTAGTAAAAAATTGAAAATTATCAAATCCTTTATCAAAGTGGCAAGTATACCCCCAACCCGCCAAAAGATGAACATTTCAATTTTTCTCTCATTTGAAATTCAATAAAAACTAATTAATTTATTTCAAATTTGTATGCAACTTTTTCTTACAATGGGTATAAGTATTATAAACATGTTGCAATTAGAATTTTAGTAAAAAATTGAAAATTATCAAATCCTTTATTAAAGTGGCAAGTATACCCCCAACACGCCAAAAGATGAAAATTTCAATTTTTCTCTCATTTTGAAATTCAATAAAAACTAATTAATTTATTTCAAATTTGTATGCAACTTTTTTCTTACAATGGGTATAAGTATTATAAACATGTTACAATTAGAATTTTAGTAAAAAATTGAAAATTATCAAATCCTTTATCAAAGTGGCAAGTATACCCCCAACCGCCAAAGATGAACATTTCAATTTTTCTCTCATTTTGAAATTCAATAAAAACTAAATAATTTATTTCAAATTTGTATGCAACTTTTTTCTTACAATGGGTATAAGTATTATAAACATGTTACAATTAGAATTTTAGTAAAAAATTGAAAATTATCAAATCCTTTATCAAAGTGGCAAGTATACCCCCAACCCGCCAAAAGATGAACATTTCAATTTTTCTCTCATTTTGAAATTCAATAAAAACTAATTAATTTATTTCAAATTTGTATGCAACTTTTTTCTTACAATGGGTATAAGTATTAAAAACATGTTGCAATTAGAATTTTAGTAAAAAATTGAAAATTATCAAATCCTTTATCAAAGTGGCAAGTATACCCCCAACCCGCCAAAAGATGAACATTTCAATTTTTCTCTCATTTGAAATCAATAAAAACTAATTAATTTATTTCAAATTTGTATGCAACTTTTTTCTTACAATGGGTATAAGTATTATAAACATGTTGCAATTAGAATTTTAGTAAAAATTGAAAATTATCAAATCCTTTATTAAAGTGGCAAGTATACCCCCAACACGCCAAAAGATGAAAATTTCAATTTTTCTCTCATTTTGAAATTCAATAAAAACTAATTAATTTATTTCAAATTTGTATGCAACTTTTTTCTTACAATGGGTATAAGTATTATAAACATGTTGCAATTAGAATTTTAGTAAAAAATTGAAAATTATCAAAAATCCTTTATCAAAGTGGCAAGTATACCCCAACCCGCCAAAAGATGAACCATTTCAATTTTTCTCTCATTTTGAAATTCAATAAAAACTAAATAATTTATTTCAAATTTGTATGCAACTTTTTTCTTACAATGGGTATAAAGTATTATAAACATGTTACAATTAGAATTTTAGTAAAAAAATTGAAAATATCAAATCCTTTATCAAAGTGGCAAGTCTACCCCCAACCCGCCAAAGATGAACATTTCAATTTTCTCTCATTTTGAAATTCAATAAAAACTAATTAATTTATTTCAAATTTGTATGCAACTTTTTTCTTACAATGGGTATAAGTATTATAACATGTTGCAATTAGAATTTAGTAAAAAATTGAAAATTATCAAATCCTTTATCAAAGTGGCAAGTATAACCCCAACCCGCCAAAAGATGAACATTTCAATTTTTCTCTCATTTTGAAAATTCAGTAAAAACTAATTAATTTATTTCAAATTTGTATGCAACTTTTTTCTTACAATGGGTATGAGTATTATTAACATGTTGCAATTAGAATTTTAGTAAAAATTGAAAATTATCAAATCCTTTATCAAAGTGGCAAGTATACCCCCAAACCCGCCAAAATGAACATTTCAATTTTTCTTTCATGTTGAAATTCAATAAAAACTAATTAATTTATTTCAAATGTGTATGCAACTTTTTCTTACAATGGGTATAAGTATTATAAACATGTTGCAATTAGAATTTTAGTAAAAAATTGAAAATTATCAAATCCTTTATCAAAGTGGCAAGTATACCCCCAACCCGCCAAAAGATGAAAATTTCAATTTTTCTCTCATTTTGAAATTCAGTAAAAACTAATTAATTTATTTCAAATTTGTATGCAACTTTTTTCTTACAATGGGTATAAGTATTATAAACTTGTTTGCAATTAGAGTTTTAGTAAAAAATTAAAAATAATAAAATTCCTTATCATAGTTGCAAGTATACCCCCGAACCGCGATAGTTCGCTGCGGACTTATAGCGGTATATAGGAGTTGCCAATCTTGGGTTTTATATGTCTCTGATAAAAGGAAAGAGATCTATCTTAACCAATCACTGAATGGCAATAATGGTTAATAATGCAAATAGGTTTTATCACAGAGAACGCAAAATATGAAGTAATTGTAAATATAGATTTATAATACGACCAGAAAAATGTCTACCTATAACAAAAAGTTTGTAATAGGTCTCCAAACATTGGATACAACAGGTGACGGAAGATTCCACAACGTGACGGATGTCCTATAGAAACAGATGGCAAGTATGGAGTTGAGTAATGGTGTTTAACGTCCCAGTCAAGAATATTTCGAGACGTCGCCAGCTATAGGCGAAGACGCAGAAATTTTGCCTGTGCGTTGCGCTGATGGCATTATACAGCAGGGTTCTTTAACGTACCAAGCCCACCGTGACACGAGACCTCGTTTTATTTTAAGTTACCATCCAAACGAACCGTGACCTTCATTTCGTAATGCCGAGTGCTTGGCGAAAGAACAGTCACTACACACTTTCAAGTCTTGGGTCAGACCCGGCCGGGGTTCAAACACACGACCTTCCACTTACGGAGCGAGCACTCTACCGACTGAGCTACCGCAGTGGTTGTAATTTTCATTTTATTTATTTATTTATTTATTTATTTATTTATTTATTTATTTATTTTAAATATTGTTATTAATTTTAACTATCTCAATTTTGGTAAGTATGTGTTTAATTTTATTTTCATTTTATTTATTTATTTATTTATTTATTTATTTATTTATTTATTTATTTATTTATTTTAAATATTGTTATTAATTATTTAATGATTTATTAAAATCTATTTATTTGTGTGTGTATGTTTTTCTTTAGGTAATTACCATAACTTCTTCAAATTACACCAAGCTTAGGCTTATCTGTGTCAAATTAACTCATCTTTGTCTTTACAAGCTGATTTCAGCGTATACTGCCTCTGTGAACAGTTCTCAAATAATAATATTAGCCTACCCTTGTCATTCCACAAGCTTATTTTTTCTGTAGTTTTACCCCTTCCAAGCCATTAAAGGATATATAAATTATTACTTTGAAAAATATATCATTACATGTTTAAACATTATCCATGGCGAATGTTCAGTTAGAAGTCACTATTATTCCAATTACCAGGGGCAGAGGTTACAACATTGGTATAAATGGTTCAGATATTGCAGAAAGAATACCAAGTCCGATGGAATTGTATATTGGCGATGTGTCGTTAGAAATTGCAGAGGCACTGTTAACACAGAAAACAGAGGAACTGACGAAGAACCCAGTTTGATTCCGATCAAATTTGGAAGACATCAACACAACCACCAGCCATCCAACCATGACATAAAGGCTGCAGTATTTCTTGGTAATATTAAGAAGCGTTGTAGAGACGAAGTTGAACCCCTTCCATCTATATATGAAGAAGAAATTTCCAGACTGAGAGGTGATACGTGGAATGGCGACATGAGAGAGACAGTATCGAAGATCCCAACATTCGACGGTTGCCGTGGTGGACTATATTATCAGCGAAGCAAATCACTGCCAGTTCTACCACAGACTAGGGGGAAATTGACTTGCCAGAAGATTTTAAGTATACCACAGCAAATGAAGAATTTCTTCTAGCAGATGATGGCGACAATGACAGAATTCTACTTTTCTCTACGAACGACAACTTGACTCATTTGGCAGCAGCAGAAACTTACTATTGTGATGGTACTTTTTACAGCAGTCCCAATTTGTTTGCACAACTTTATACAGTTCATGCTTTCGTAAATGATGAAATGTATCCATTAGTGTATGCTTTTCTACCAAACAAAACCCAGGAGACTTATGTGCGATTTTTCCAACTTTTAGTGAGGTGTGCCAGCCAGAGGAATATACAATTGAATCCGGATAACATATTTTTGATTTTGAACGAGGTTCCCAAATGCAGCAACTATAGTGTTTCCAAATGTTACAATTAAAGGATGCTTATTCCATTATGGTCAGTGCTTGTGGAGGAAGATTCAGTCATGTGGGTTACAAAATGAATACAGCAACAATGATGATATCAACAAATTTGTTAGACGTGCAATGGCACTCCCATTGGTTCCAGTTGAAAAGGTTGAGGACGTTTGGTTTCAGGCATTAGAGGAAGTAGATAGTGATGACCGTTCTGTAGTTGAGTTTAGCGATTATGTAACAGAGACATGGGTTGAAAACAACTGTCCAATGTGGAATCATTATGAAACAGAAGGACCAAGAACCACAAACCATCTAGAAGGCTGGCACCATAAGCTCAACAACCAAATGCATCGCGCTCATCCGAACATCTTCACCATTATTAAACTTTTACAGACATTTCAATCTGCCAATGAAATTAAGATTATTCAACTTGCAGCAGGTGGTAAAAGAAGAAAGAAGGAAAAAAAGTATCGGGATTTGGAGACAAGGCTTCAACAGTTGAAACAGAGATATGAGCTTGACATGATTAATGTGATGGACTATACAGATGCCGTTTCTCATATTTTGAAGCACCGATAGACATTTTGTGTTTAGTGAACTTAATGCTAGTGCTTAAAACAGTAGATTTTTGTTAGTGCTTTTAAGACACATGTGCTTAACATGTAGTGCTCTGTATATTTTTATAATATATCTACGTTATTTATTTGTCATGTGATTTTTATTGATAGCTCTTAGTAATACATTCCTTCAGTTACATATTTAGTGATAATTTAGTTTAATATTACTTATATTGTACGTATAGATATGTATTTATATATGTGTATTTATTGCATAACTGTAAAGGGGATTATTTTCGCAATTTTTGAAATTTGACATTTTGCATGGGTAAAATTTTCGCGTTATCGATATAAGTGGGTTTATATTTTGTATTCCCCCCTTTACAGTATGTGATGTCATTTGTCAGTAAAATTTATTTATTTATTTATTTATTTTATTTTATTTTTTGAAATAATCTTATTTGTGTATGTTTTATTTCATTTTCATCTATTATTTATTTTATTTTCATCTATTATCTATTTATTTATTTATTTATTTATTTTATTTTATTTTATTTATTTTTTATTTTATTTTATTTTATTTTATTTATTTTATTTTTATTTGTGTATGTTTTAATTTTATTTATTTATTTATTTATTTATTTATTTATTTATTTATTTATTTTATTTATTTATTTATTTATTTATATGAATGAATTTTGTTTTGAAAATAGATGTATTTGCAAATTTGCATTATTCAATGAATTAATTATGTTTTGTAAATAAAAGTAAAAATAAAATGTAATATTTAATAATTTGTTATTCTTTTACCTTCTTTTCTGAAATAAACTATACCCCAAGCTAAACTTAAGTCCTATTGTTCTCCATTAGGATTGAATTCATGATTGTCCTCTTTTTTTATCCAAATTCTTACCTGGATTTTCAAAAAAGGGACAACCATTATATTAATCCGTCTCCAAGAATAATAAATTACAAATAGTAAGACCGACAATAGATAATAATCAATATAAATAATAATGATAATATCAATATAAATAATGCAATGATATGCACTTATGTAATGAAAGAACATAAATGGATTGGAAAAAAATCTTTAAATTGTTGTAAAGATGATAAATATTAACTAAAATTGTTACTAATTGCTTGTAAAAATAAATTCTGAAAATAACATCAATTTATTTAAATCTTCTAGTGTCAATGATAAATTTTTGAAATTTTAAAAAGATTTCTGTGTTTTCAACATCAGATAAGTTTGGATTACCGTACAAAAGAGTATTTAAATTAAAATTTTGGTGGTTTAAGGAATTATATAGTTCAGTTCTTTGTCGATTAAAATTGGGCAATCAAATATATAGTGTTTGGTGGTTTCAGTTTTACCACAGAGACAGTTGGGAGAATCAATTATCATTTTCTGGGACAGATGACTATTTAGCGAACTACAATTCATTCTTAGGCGTGCGTGAAGAATTTGTCCCAATCGACTGCCTTTGGCAAAAAACTTTGGAATATTTAACTTATTTCTATTTAGATATGATTTGAACCTATATAAAGAAGAGTTTCTTATTTCCTCTGGAATTTCATTCCAATCTCTAACAACAGAGGGTAAAAATTAGTCGAAATAATGTTTGGTTTTAGAAGAGATGTGTACGAGATTATTCTGTTGTCGTGTATTGTACGAATGGGTTTCAAAATTGTGAGGGGGCACTAAATTAGAAAGATAGTCAGGGGTCATATTGTGATACATCTTATAAAATAAAACAAATTTGTGTTTTTTACGTGTTTCCCAGCCAGATTCTTTTAACAGAAGTGAAGTACTAGTTAGTTGTGTGGCACCGGTAACAATGCGATCTAGGATGAATATCATCAGGTCCAACTGCTTTAGAAGTATTCAATGAGAGAAGAATATCTCTGACATCACTTTCTAAGAGAGTAATGTTATCCAAATCCTGGATGACATGCATACTTACAAGAAAAAATTTCTCTGTAATCACTGAACATTAATCAGCATGAAATTCAACTCGATTTTTAAAACTTATACGTTTTTAGTAGTGTAGACGTAACTTTATAGGGGGGGGGCAGAAGCGGAAATTGCACGTCCACACTGCACGTCCAAACATACCCTGCACGTCCGCGCCTGCTGCACGTCCAGACCTGTCACCTGCTTCTATAGGACATATGTCACGTTGTGGAAACTTCCATCACCTGCTGTATCCAATGATTGGAAACCTTATTTCATTAGTAAAGATTTATATTATATTTTGTAAAGCGTGCCTTTTTATTCTAAGACCCGAAGTTCTTAGCTGCAAGACGGTTTGTTATGGACGATTTAGACGAAGAATTTTTTGAAATAGAAATTGATCATCTGTGTGAACTATTTGGAAATCTACATTTATAAAACAGAGGTATGGATTCAGGTATAGGTCGCGCACGATAACTTGGCACATCCGGACTTATTCATTTTGTAAATAAACATTGTAACTCGGACTCATGAAACACGCACATTGAACAACTCGCCAATGTCCATGCTGCACTTCATACATATTTTTGTTGAAATATAAATATATCATATTCCACTTATCTTGGACATTTTCATTTATATTCTTTATTTGAAACTTTTTAAATATTCACATGAAATTATTTCATTTCTGCATAATTTTTGTGAAGTTCCACATAACTGTGGAACGAATTGTCTGAAGATATAACAAGGTATTTGTCCTTAACACCTTTAATTTGATAGGATAGGTTACTGTCGTCCTTGGCTCAGTGGTATGTAACATATCTTACAGTTAGTGGACAGCTATATAATTTTGTCACAAGTGAGTTCGAACAATACCGGGTCCATACATATATATTTTTTAATTTTATCTAATTTTGTTTTTAATTTTTATTATAAAAACTTTTCAATTAAAAAGTAAAAAAAATAAATGAATCTATACTAATTATTTAAATGTGCTATCAGGCTAATAATTAATAAATTTCTATCTTGTAAATGTATGAACAACCTAAATTTTAAAATTTGTGGAAATTATTTCTACCAGAACTACATTACATTTAGAATTAGCACAGGGCAAAATTTTAACGTCTCGTTTCATACAGAAATCAAAATATTAGCACTATTTGGGACTAATCACTATTATTAATCCGTACCTCACCGCCGCGTCATACGAAAAAATCAAACTGTAAACCTATATTAATTTGGAAAAGTATGCCAACATCAATAAAATTTATACTGTGTTTATTCATTTATTTATTGTTTTTTTAATTTATTTATTTTATTTATTCATATCTGGGAATAGACAGTTAATATTGTTGTCATGTGCATAATTTTAAATTTAATATTTTTCTCTGTTAAAATTCAAAATGCTCCACATGACGCTGTGCGAAATATAAAAATACAATTCCTCCTTACAAGTGAAATATTTTATGTCCAACAACACAACTCATATTAATGCATTCATTTATAATTTTTATTAATAGATTCAAAATTAAAGTGAATCAAATGTACCAGTTTCCAATTTGTGATGCAAGAGATTACAGCAGGTGTTTGTTCTAATTAATAATATAATACAATAGGATATGAATTCCAACATATCATGGCGTTGGGTGGATCTGAGAGTTAAAAGGGACGAGATGTTAATTATTAAGTTAATTGGACCATTAATTAGAACATGCGAACGAGTTGAATGGTCACGCCCTCATAAAAATGTGAGAATATAGTATAATAGGTATAAGGCGAAAACGAGGCAACACGTGTGATTTTCATAACCGAGAAGATGTCTGAAAATAAAAAGATTAAATTCACAGGCAAAACAAATTGCCATCAATGTTGTAAAACATTGCTTTGATGAGGCAAAACAAAAATGTCTCAAAAATCCCATCAGCTGTCCCTTGGAGAGAGCAAGTGCAATGACGTGGATGGGAACGGTTTAAGTGTTCCAATCGGAGCAGGTGACCGTCTTATTGTTGTTGATGCTGGTTCAGAAAAGGGTTTTGTTCCTAATGCAAGCCTTATATATAAAGCCAAGTCATCAACAGGTGATTATCACCATGAAATGAATGCTGAGAATTTCACTAAATGGCTTCGCAAAAAATTAATTCCAAACCTTGAACCAAATTCCGTCTTGGTAGTCGATAATGCATCTTATCATAACGTCCAAGAAGACAAAAAACCAACAACATCGTGGAAGAAAAAAGACATTCAGGAATGGCTCACAAAACACAACATTAAATTTACAGAAGACATGGTTCGCGCACAGTTACTTACAATATGCAAACAACAAATTATTCCACCTTCCTACAGAATTGATTATATATTAAGAGAACATGGACATAAAATTTTAAGATTACCACCTTATCATGCAGACTTAAATCCTATAGAATTAATTTGGGCTGATCTAAAATCATATGTTGCTTCACAAAATTTAAAATTTAAACCGATTCCAGCGACGAAGACACAGACACAGCAACAGAAGAAGAAGAGGATGAGGAAGAAGAAACATCTACAATGACGGCCGACGAAGAATCAACCATTTCAGAAGAAGATACGACTGATACAGCTGACGAAATTTTTACTATTACCAACTTGCATGGAGCTGCACAATTATAAATTCCAGACACAAAATAAAAACAAAACAGAATAAGACTAAGTACATAAGATTAATAAATAAATAGTTTTAATTAAAATTTTTCGCAAAGCCATTCAGTAACTTGTTTTAAATATATTCAGCATACATTTCATGGTGAAGAATTTATTATTTGATACAGCAAATAATAAGAAATTATTATTATTATTTTCCATTTTGACTTTTTATTAAATAAATATAGAGTCAAAATAGCACACGACAATATATTATTATTAATGACATTATTGTTATTAAAATTACTATTATTAATGGGCTTAATCAAACTTTTTTTTAAAAAAATGTATTATAGCAGGATAGAACTCTCAACACTTGTCCCCGTTATACACTATGGGCCAAAACATAACATTTATCGAACGAGCTGCAATGTTTATTTACAAACTGAAAAACCCCGGATGTGCCAAGTTATCGTGCGCGACCTATACGTCTGATTAGTTTACATATAAACATTAAATAGAAATATGCTTGCAAGAATTTAACTTGTGTGAGAATATATTTGGATGTAGTAAACGCAAAACCTAGAATTATTTCGTAAACCTTGTAAATGAATTTATATTACGCGCCATTCGATTATTCCCCTTAAAATTCCATATCAGTGTGCAAGTCTTGTAAAAGTAAATATGTTACACTTGTCAAAAGAACGAGCTACATTCACGCGTTCAGTGGGGCATAACCTTATTTTCATTCTTTTTTAAAGGCGAGATAGTGCGTAAACAGATGTACGTACTAAAACTGACATAATTTTTGTTTTTAATTATTTTAAGAAAAAGTCAAATGTCTGAAGGAACACTGTTATGCTATATACTGTTACAGAGGACAACCTCATAATTGAATCAGAATGAAGAAATAGTGAAATGTGTGAATTGGAATAGAAACCCCCATGAGACGAATGACATGTGGGACTTATTCAACACGGATACATATTTGAACGATAGAAAATACTTTAAAGACAGAATATATTATTCCCATGGTGAATTGCTGTCTAAAATTGTTGAAGCAGATGTTTACTTCTTTGTTGACGACACATTTTGTGGTAAAAAAGTCAAACTGTCCAGATTAGAAACTGAATTGTATTTACATCATTTTCAAGATTTATTAGACCTTGTGGATTTATTCCACAATTTTCTAGAATTAATCATGGATATATCAAGATGAAAATTTATTGAAAATATGTTGTAGTCATAAAATAAAATAGTATGTACATAGTCGTATCGTTGTTTATATTTTTTGTATTAAATAGCCATATTTATGGCAATGGCTGAAATAGTCAATCCTTATTTAATACAAAATGGAGATATCTGCCTTTTGATATAAATAACATCGTTGGAATGATGCGTATCGGTTATCACATAAGCTGAAATACTTGTACTTGAATTCATGTCGAACCCCAGAAATAAACCGACCATAGCAGCCGAACATAGTGGCAGAATGATATCTAATTGTGTAGTTTAACTACTGTGATACTTTTTATTTATTCACTGAATCTTATTGGTGCTTAAAAATACTAGGTACCTGTACGTATGCAATTAACTGACTATTCAACACACATCGGGAAATGCATAGGTTCGAATCCAACCATATTTTCTAGAGTCGATAAATAACAAACGCAAAAGTAAACTAAAACTAATTTTTTATTTATTATTTTGAAGTTGTTTTTACAATTTTCATTAATGACAACAGTAGTATAGGGCTATTATGACCGCGGTATTGTGTCCAATGTGGATGCACCTGTATGTAAATTAAATGCGCACCTGTATGCAAATGAAATGGGTTTGAAACACAAAGAGAGGTATCACCTGGCGTGCGTGCACCTGTGTGTAAATCAAAGGGTGTGTGGGGAAAGCATGTGGTAGGTGACCGATCTAAGATAATGTAACGGTATTTCTGAAAGCATCTGCATGATGGTATTTCATTAACTCTTTAAAGGGTAGGTATTGAATAAAGTTAACGAAATATCATTAAGCAGATGTCATAATGACCCTATGTTACTAATTGGGAAACAGAAAACCTCTTTTAAAATGAGTTGAGATCAAGGTGTCCTGATACCCGAGTTAATGTCTGACACACTCCTGTATGTAAATAAGGTTCGAACCCCTGATTAGATGAAAGTTAAATCTTTATTTCTGATACGCACCTGTATGTAAATGAGGTTCGAACCCCTGATAAGATGAAAGTTAAATCTTTTTTTCTAGTACGCATCTGTATGTAAATGAGGTTCGAACCCCTGATAAGATGAAAGTTAAATCTTTTTTGTACTTTTTTTTATTAAGTATTGAATATAATGTAAAGCGGGTTGCCCCTATTTACTTTGTGTCATGATATTCTGACCAAGTATAATAATACAATTTCAAACCCGTCACCTGGTATTCAGGTGTTTTGGAATTTAAATAAAAAACAAGATAACTGTTTGAAAAACATAATACCTTTATGTATGAAAACTAAAATAAAATAATATTTATTATGTTATGACCAACAACAAATAACGCAATGACCAAAAACAGAGTATTCGGTCAACTTGTGACCCTGGCTATTTTTGACTTTGGAATGTTTATAGATGATTTCAGTAATTTGGTTGGTCCTTTGGGGTTCGATGTTTTATTAAGTGACTTTGGTTTAGGTGTGTTTATTTGTTCGGAAAACACAACATGAAGTCATAACTATGACAGTTTCTTTAATGTTTGCGTCTGAAAGAATAATGATGAAGCTATATGCAATAGGCATCCTAACAACGGTGTATCAGAAGACCCTGTAAGGGAAAACAGAAGAATAACTAAAACTAGAGATTGTAACTGGGATACCAGTTACGTATGATTCCCCACCATCCATAAATAATTTATGGCATATATCTGGTGAAAAGACCCTAGCAGGGTTAGCGCTGGGTTGTAAAAGTCTGTCGTCAAGGAAATCGCCAGTTGTAAAATTTTGTTGCCAATTTCATTACTGTGTCGCCAAAAAGGGTAAATCTTGTGATTTTCACGTCACATGCGTTTTTAATGTTGTGTATATATTGCCTTGATGAACAATTACATTTTAAAGGCAGTTGTGTATAAAGTACATTTGTACCGCGCCGACCTGGTAAACTAAAAAAATCATACCTTGATTGCTTTTTAAAATTTCTTTGAAAGTTAAAGTAGATTTGAATTAAAGTTTTCGGTTGAGAAAAATCGTACATTGGAAGGCCTTCTCGGCATAGGAAGTGACGTTTTCAATGAATTTTATTGAATACGAAAACTCGTGGAACCCCTCTCGGGCCTCTGATTTGGCGTCGCCGCGTGTTACAATGAATGAACACGTATGGGAGGGTTTGCGCTGGGCATCGTTAACTGCGATTTTTTTTATCTTGCGACAAAACACGGCACTTTGCGATTTTTCTGGCCACAAGTTTTCAAAGTTCACCGGTATCTTGGTCACCAGTAATTAACAGGTGATAACACATTGAAGCCAGTGACGGATTGGCGAGTGTCACTGAATAAACACAGTAATTAACCACTGAGTTGATTAAGATCGTTGTCTTAGGTGCGAATGTAAGACCTTCTAATGATGGGCAGGTAGATCCAAGTAATATTGGAGCGTGTCGACACTGCCTGAGGATATACCCAGGTGCCCTCCCGATGTCGTCAGACAGTATAAACACCGATGGACTTGGAATAATTGTAAAATCCAAAATAAAAAATAATAAAAGTTACTCTTTGTGATGTTTATTTAATATTTTTCTAAAAAGTTTATTGATTAATAATCGTGATTCAATGTGCAATACACATCATAGGATGCCATCTGTTTGAATTTTAATTACGCGACTTATATCGGTTATTCCTATATGTTTGAGGTTCATGATCATAACGGTCAAAATAGTAAAAGACGGACATTTTTATATGAAGCATGTATGTTAACTCTGTGTATAGTGTGTTGAAATAGATCGACGCTGTATATATAGTCCGATTTAAAAGACCCCCTCTATTGAAAAAAAACGCACTTTTCAACACGTTGAGGTACGTATTAGTTTAGGTGTAGTATACGGAATAAATCTCATATTGTTATTTCCAGCATCTAAAAGACTCAGATCTTCATTGCTCTATAGATTATTTAGGTGTTTTTGATGCAAAAGAAATAAAGTCGACTCTCGTTAATTCGAAATCGGTTGAATCGAAATTTCGCTTAAATCGAAATGATACAAATGGTCCCGTCAGATCGCTATGTATTTCTATGTAAATGTGTTAGTTAATTCGATATGCTGAATTTGAAGCAAATTTTCAGTCCAAATTACGAAATATTACGAAAATTCCCATGTTTAAATCGAAGTGAACTTTCAGTCCAAATTACGATAATTCCAATATTTAAATCGAATAAAAGACACAAAAATATTTTATCTTAAACTTGAACAATACCTGAAATAATTGTCCATCTCTTATTTGAAAATTGTTAATAGTAACAGAGTGGCGGCTTACTCGGAAGATTCATTTCCGACTAAAACTACAAATTTTTGTACTCGACATACCGGTCATTAGGAAAGTGTCAGTCAGTAAAAGGAGACATTTCATTGGTGTAAACTTTAAAAATGGGCAGTCTTCTACTTCCACAGTCAGTGATTAACAGAAAAACCCCCAAGCCATTTGATCTATCAAGGCAAATTGTATACACCATTCATCTCATTGTGTAAGGTTTTAAGTACAGGCGTGTGACGTGACAAGCTGTGGTTTTAAAAATCGCCAAGTTTTTAACGGTCACTAATCGGATTAACTCATAGGTGAAAGCATTGACTTGGTATAATTAAGGTGTCGTTACCAGCTTACGTCCATTCAGAATTGGTTTCCCCGGGTATTTAACTACGTATTTATTTACACCCAACCACCCACCTTCAAGATAACGAAAATGAACGCGTCTTGATTATCTACTCAGACAATAGATTATTGGTAGCAAATTTCATCTAAATCCATCAAGCCGTTCCCGAGATATGCGTCAGCATATGGTCTTGAGAGAAGAAGAATAATAAGAATAATAAAAATAATAATAAGAAGAAGAAACAGAACGAAAACAATATGATTCCCCACCTTCAGTGGTGGGGAATCATAATAATCATCAACACAGCCATGAGTATTGATATTAACCCTAGCAAATTGCCACAATTGAAAACAGTGGATGGTTTAACTTCATGTGGAGACTGGACACGTTGGGAGTCATTAATTGTAAATGGGAGATTTTGTGACAAGCTATATGGTAAAGCTAATGTAGATATGGATAGTCATTATGGAAATAGTAGGAAACATTACAGTAGTAGCCATAACGACGATTCTAACGAGTTCTACGGTGAATTCGTTGCGTCGTCCGTAACGGAAGGACTTGTACTTACTATATTGTTCATTTTCAATATTGTTTTAGGAATACTCTTTCAGAGGCTGAGGAAAAATGTTATGTCACGACTTGATGACATAGGAGAAGAACTCGAAAGAGCAGTTAATATTTTACAAGAGACAGAGGTTTTACATACGCAAATGTTTAGCAATATACTGACTTTGTATATTTAGGGGATAACTGTAATTTTCGATTTGCAGACGCATATCGGTAGTTATACTGTCGCAAATTAGTTTTATTGGCGACGCGTCAGCGGAGCCAATAAAACGTTATTTGCGATAGTATAACCACCGATATACGTCTGCAAATCGAAAATTACAAGACAGTTATCACTATTCTAATTCAAAACATACTTTAAAGGATATGGTAAGCATTTTCTGAAAACAATACTATAAATAACTCGGGGATTTTCCAAATCCATTTGAACTGGTTGAGACAGATCACACGAACCATTTCCCGCATTTATTTGATTTCTCTGACTTTTAAATCTGATACTATGAAAAAGTAAAGTGCCTTCCGGATGAGACACTGTCACTTATAGACACTATATTGATGACGTCATAATCATTTTACGCAAGAACGTCAACAAAATTTGATGACGTCATTTTCCGAAGACACGGATGGTGGCATGATCTGATACAAATCGAGTTTTGGCGTGTGAGTAAAAGAATCCTACACCACTAACAGTGTAATATTTTCAATGACAGGAAAATATTCATCCTCGATTGATATATCTCTGTCATAACCTGTTTAAGTTTCCATTAATCCATCAAGATGGTTCGGTACCGAATGCGCACGTGCAAGTACCCGAAAAATTTGAAGTAGTATATTTAAGAAATAACATTCTATTTGAGTGTATTCATTCGGTATTATGAATGAGAGTCAGGAATAGCATATTCAATGAACTGCGAATCAGTTCATGTTAAATATGCTATTCCTGACTCTCATTCATAATACCGAATGAATACACTCAAATAGAATGTTATTTCTTATATTTACAATCATAAAAAATATTGATAGCATGTCCGAAATGTAAAATTATCGCTACAATCAGTGGCGTAGCGAGCATATCATTTATCTGTACGCACCAGTGTGTGTCCGATACGCGCAAAAGGCGCGTATTTCTAGGGGGGTTTGGGGGCATGCCCCCCAGAAAATTTTTGATTTTTAGAGCCTAAATGCTGCGATTTCCTGCACTCTAGACGGATATGTTTAGTAATATTTTCCCGTTTTTTTTAGTTCGGTTGGTTAATGGAATGGTGTTTTACGTCACAGTCAAGATTATTTCACTAATATCACATCAATTTGAATGATGTTGGGCAACGGAAGCATCGGGGAAAAAAACCACCGACCTTCCGCGTATTTAACCTGACAAAGTTTCTCGAGAGATTTGTACCCAAATTGGTAGTAAAACATGTGTACAACTTTAAAACTTCTAACTGATCCGGATAAGGATAAAAACAACAAACCAGCTTGCGATGATAAACCATTTTACCGACGGCCCTTGCAAGACAAAAACTTAAGCAAAGCATTAATTTATCAACTACAAACAGTGAAAGATACATTTTATAAATTCAAAATTTCAGTATATGAAATCCATCTTTCGGTTCTTTCTTGCGGCAAACTCGTCGACAACATCTTCAACATTGATATCGATCTCTCTATGTATGTGCATCAACCCAAGACTAGACAACCTACTTTCGCCCATGGTTGTTCTCAGAAAGTTTTTTATTCGTCGCAAAACACTAAAGGATCTTTCAGCCGTTGCAGTTGCAACTGGCATTGTTAAAAGAATTAATAAAATGTTCCATATTGAGGGATATAATCCTTTGTTGGTGATAAAAACGGTGTTGCTTAGTGTAGACGGTTTATCAGCAGCCATCGCCCAACGGGTTTCCCAGCGAGCAATTTCCTGTTTAAATTCATCAAGGTCTCCAATGATATCATGACTGAAAGTGAACCTTGGTATCTCACGATATGCAAACGTAGAGAATCATAACCAGTTAAATAATAATATACCTGTAAAAAAGGTCATGGTTTTTTTTAATTTTAATGACAATTTCCAAGATTTTTACAATCTCTGTATTTTGATGTGTACGCCCGGGCGTTTTGACGTAATAGGCGCTACGCCACTGACAATAATTTATTTCATTCAAGATTCCGACAAACATACGGGATTGATGGAACAGCCTTGCTCCAAATAAGGAAATTTACGTCGCGAGACTTGGATGTTGACCAATCAAACAATGCATGACGTAATAGATGTCAGTTTGTGATGTAATCGAATAGTTAAACGCTACGTAATCAGAGGTCATGAACCCACACTGTATTCAAGAGTAAAAACAAATAGGTTCATCTAAAGAGGGTCAATTCCAATTGTAAATATTGTGGTTTTACTGTCGGAATTTGCGACAGTATATCGGTGGTTATACTGTCGGAAAGTAAAAGTATTATCTCTTTGCATTTTTTATTTTTTGTAACTTTTTATTTTAACTGATTTAAACTTAGGTAAAGTTTTGTTTTGATGTTTTCAGAAAGAGAGATTTATTAATACATGTATATTTTTATGCAATGGATTTTATGTTTTTTATTTTTTTTTTTTATACATAAAGATATTATGTTTTTAAAGTTTTTATTTTTTGTATCTTTTTATTTTTAACTTTGATTTTACTCGAGAAAGAGTTTGTTATTTTACAAAATGAATTATTATTTTATTTTAGTTTTCATACATAAAGATATAATGTTTTTCAAAACGTTATCTTGTTTTTTTTATTTAAATTCCAAAACACCTGAATACCAGGTGACGGGTTTGAAATTGTATTATTATACTTGGTCAGAATATCATGACACAAAGTAAATAGGGACAACCCGCTTTACATTATATTCAATACTAAATAAAAAAGTAAAAAAAAAGATTTAACTTTCATCTTATCAGGGCTTCGAACCTCATTTACATACAGGTGCGTACCAGACATTAACTCGGGTATCAGGAAACCTTGATCTCAACTTATTTCAAAAGAGGTTTTTTGTTTCCAATCAGAAACACATGGTCATTATGTCATCTGCATGATGATATTCCATTAACTTAATTCAATACCTACCCTTTTAACACATATCCTTACATTGTATAAGTTAATGAAATATCATCTCATAGATGCTTTCAGAAATACCCTTACATTATCTTAGATAATTAGATCGGTCACCTACCACATGCTTTCCCCACACACCCTTTGATTTACACACAGGTGCACATACGCCAGGTGATACCTCTCTTTGTGTTTCAAACCCATTTCATTTGCATACAGGTGCGCATTTAATTTGCATACAGGTGCATCCACATTGGGCACAATGGCGCGGTTATAATAGCTATACTACTGACAACATACACAGTAGTATAGTATGACACTAATTTCACTTCACTCGCTTTGACCCAAGAATTGAATTTCTTGGGTCAATATAACCATTTAACCAAATATTGTTTATTTTGTTCTCTCTCCTTAGTTTTTAAGATTTTCTCGATTTTCCACAAATCGTCATCTCTTACATCTGATTTAGTCAATTCGCTTTGATACAAACTTCCGGAAATTTCAGAACCTTCATAATGTTTGAGTTTGTAAATGGGTAAACCGTCTCTAAGAAACCGAGAAGCAATAATGTAAATTTCTCCTGTCCATTTTTCGTCTTATTCGCGACAAAATATTTTTAAGTGTGAAACTCGTACTTTTTCATCCATTTTAAATCTATACGGTTTACGTATTCTTAATCTTTTTGGAGAGGAACTTTTCGTTTTGTCTTTTCTCTGTCAATACGTTTCCGTTTACGGGTTTGCTGTTTTTTAGTTACACTAGCAGGAGCCATTCCAATAGTGCGGTGAAACGTTTGATTAAAACTATCGGCAAACAATTGAAGTCCTTGGACATATTCATAACGTTTTTTTTGTAATTGATATTTTTTATTGGCCAGACTTAACTAATGGATGAATGATGCCAGGGTTGGAACCTGCCCTGGGTTCATCATACTTACAAATTTTAGCCACAAAATATTTTTAACAAAAATTTACATAATATTTGTATATATACTAGGTATATTTAACATATACATACTTAATATATTGTCAAATTTGGTACTTTACATTTTATATAGCATTTGGCAAATAAAGCTATTTCATGCAGTCTGGTTTTTTAAATTTGTTTTGGTATGCATGCATGTGTGTGTGTGTGTGTGTGTGTGTGTGTGTGTGTGTGTGTGTGTTAACATATGCATGTGTGTGTGTGTGTGTATATGTAAGATAAGATAGATAAAATGGAGATTGAGAGATAGGTTACCAGAAAGAATGACAGTGTAGCATAATAGCGAAAGAAAGGAGAAAATCTGGTAACAGGACTAGAAAACTAGACTAAGGAAGGAAGGAGGAAAGGAAGAAGTACTTGTCATATATTTTGTGTTTGTTTATATGCATACATTATCAATATTAAGCACAAAAGATGGACAGTTCACAGCATTAATCTTAGAGTGACAAAAAAAAGAGAAAAAAACATATCTCATAATTTAAATTCTGTTATTACAGTTATATCTAACAAAGCTTGAACCATGGGAACCACAAAGTGTAAAATTCATCATAACGACAGTTTTTAAAAAGGATATAACGTTCTATTTCCAAATTCTTTTTTATTATGTTTTGAAGAGCAAAAATATTTAACTGATGCTTTTGTATTTTAGTTCTATATATATATTGTTTAATATTTAGTATTAGCCAGTTAAGCACTTTGTTTTGTTTATCTGTATATCCTAATAAAATTACTTTTTTACTTAATTCTATTTGTTCATTTTTTGTGTTAAAGATCCATCTTTGGATAGATTCCCATAGTTCGTACACTTTATAACAGTCATAGAACAGGTGTTCCAGTGTTTCAACTTCATTGTTACAAAATGTACACTTATCCGAGTCAACATAATTGATTTTATATAAGAATGAGTTTGTAGCTAAGATTCTATGCAGGATCCTGTACTGAAACCATTGGGAAGTTGTATTTTTTGTAATTTTGAATGGTAGAATATAGTAATTTCTCCATTCTAATTCAGAGATGTTATAGTTTAAATTTGCATATTTAGTCTGAGCTTTTGGATGGATATCGGTCCGCTTCAGAACCCCATAAATCTCTTTGCAACCTTTTTCATCTTTAAGAATGGATTTTAAATTATATGACATTTTAGGTCTATTGAGATTCTGAAATGGGCAGACATCCAATCCCAAAACTTTTTTTTGGTATGATTTTACACTACTTATTAAAGAATTATACTCTAGAAAATTAGAGTCTACATCATATCTTGCAATAAAACTTTCATACTTTAAGAATTTTCCATGAACATCCATTAGATCATGTATCATTGTTATATTCTTTTCTATATATTTTGTATAAATAATTGGTTTAAAATCTTTCCTTATATTACTGTTATAGAAAATATTAACACTTGCCATATCTTCAAAATTTTTTGGAATTTCTTTTTTTTGGAGAATTTTCCAACTTTGTAAAACATCATTCCAAAAGTTGTTTATGATTTTTCTCTGTTTTATATCAATAAAATAATCTCCACAATTGTAAATTTCATCCAGATTTATATTTGTTATTACTTTGCTAAGTTTCGCCCATTTTGATTCACTATTTTTAATAATTCTTCTAATCCATGTACATTTCAAAGCTGTAAAGAATTTTGGTAAACTAATCATTTTTATGCCTCCGTAACCATAATCTTGAATAAGTATATCTCTTTTTATCTTCTCTGGCTTGTTTTCCCAAATGAAATTAAAAAATAATTTCTCTAGATCTTTTACTAGTTTCTCATTTGGATTCGGTAGGGAAATAATTAAGTGGGTAATTTTTGGAATTATTAGAGTTTTTAATACAGTATTTCTTCCTAACATCGTCAATTTTCTATGTGACCAATTTTTTATAGTACTTTTAATTTCTTTTATTTTTAAGTCATAATTTTGATCTGTGATCTGATCTAAATTTACTGAAAAATTTATGCCTAGTAATTTAAAGTTTGTAACTCCCCACTCTAGTTTCCATTTATCTCGGTGAAAAACTTCGGATGAAAATTTTTTACTCCCAATCCATATAACTTTGGTTTTTGTATAATTAATTTTAAGTCCAGAAACTCCTGCATAGTAATCTAAAACTCTTAGAGTATTGTCTAGGGAACTGGGAGACCCATCTAACATAAAACTAGTATCGTCTGCATACTGGGATATTAAATATTCTTCCCCTTCAATTTCTATTCCTTTTATTTCAGGATTTGATTTTATCAAAATTGCTAGTATCTCTGCACACAATATAAAAATATATGGTGATAAGGGATCACCTTGCCTGCAACCTCTTTCTAATTTAAATCTTTCCGATATGAAACCGTTTTGTGTAACTGCAGATTCTGCATTATTATATAGAGTTTGAATCCAACACTTAATAGAATCCTTGAAATTAAAAATAGATAAAACTTTTTGTATAAATTCCCATGAAACTGAATCGAATGCTTTTTCAAAATCAACAAGTAATAATAAGCCTGGCATATTGTTAATATCAGTATATTGCATTATATCATATATTAACCTAATATTTTCTCCTATAAAGCGACCTTTTATAAATCCTGTCTGATCTTTTGAAATAAGTGTATCAAGTTTTTTTTAATTCTGTTTGCTATGCAGCCTGATGCAATTTTGTAGACACAATTTAATAAACTTATTGGTCTCCAGTTTTTTAAGTATTCTTTTTGTTTATCCGGTTTTGGTATACAAGTAATTATGCCTAGTTTCTGTGTATTGGACATTTCTTTTATGTTGTAACTATAATTTATTGATCTTACTATAAAGTAACCAATGTCTATCCAAAAAAATTTAAAAAATTCGGTGGTAAAACCATCCGAGCCAGGACTTTTGTCATTTTTCATATTCTTTAAAAAATATTTTGCTTCAGAATAGGTTATCTCCCCTTCAATCAGTTTTGCTTCATCATCTGAAAGTATGTTGAAATTTAAGTATTTTAATTTTTCTATAATACAGTCCTCATTTATTTTCCTAGGTTTTGAATAAAGTGTCTGATAAAAATTTTTTGTTTCCCTTAATATTTCTTTTTGGTCTGTTATAATTTCTCCATTTTCTTTTTCAATTTTTGCAATTAATTTACTGTAGTAATTTCTTGACTCCATATTACAGAAGTAATTTGTGGGTTTTTCGCCTTCTTCTATCCATTTTGCTTTCGCCCTTATAAAATGTCCCTTTAATTTTTCTTTTCTTAAATTCAAAAGTTCATTTTTTTTATCTTCTAAAATATCTATATTATTTTTGTCTTCGTTTTCTTCTAAAGTTTTAATATCTTCATTTAAGCACTGTTCTAATTTATTTTGTTCTTTTTTCTTGAAAGATGAATAGGATATAGTTTTGCCCCGGATTTCCATTAATAAGGTTTCTAAAAAAAGTTGGTCATTTACAGTTAATTGTAAATTTTCAGGATCTATAATATTAATCTGATTGATGTTATAAATGGGCACGGCATATTGTAATTTAGTATTTTTTATTACCTCTTTAATACAATCAATATATTTGGAATCTTTTAGTAAAGAATTATTAAATTTCCAGAGACCTGGTCCTTTTTCTATATTTTTAAACTTCAAATTTAATACCACACCAGAATGATCAGATCTATAACTGTTTTCAACTGTTACTTTTTCTACAAATTGCATTAAATTTTTTGATATTAAATGGAAATCTAACCTGGCTTGTTTAATTGGATTTTTTTTCCTCCATGTATATCGTTTCAATTTTGGATATAGTTCTCTAAAGGGATCTACTAGATCGTATGTATCTAAATTGTCTAGTATACAACTCTGCGATTTTGGATTGTTAACATGTAAATAATAATTTGTATCTAAATTCTGATTTAATACAAGATTGAAATCTCCACAAATTAAATATTTCTCATTTTGGAATTCCTCTAATTGTTTGAAAACATCGAGATAGAATTCTGCATTATTCATTAGGCCCATATATATTAACAATAGTAATTTTCCATTCCTCTAAACCTTCATATATATTAACGAAATAAGTTTCCATTATTGTCACATTTATATTTATGAATTTCACACTCGAAATTATTGTTTATCATAATTGCAACGCCTCGTGCATTCCCTCTGTATGAATTAAAAATACACTTGTACCCCCATTGAGCTTGAATGTATGGTTCCATTTTCTCAGTAAAATGTGTATCTTGCAGACAATAAATATTGTAACATTTAGATTTCAAATATGAAAACAAATCTGTACGTTTGTGTGCGTCTCCCAGTCCCTGACAGTTTACGGTCATGATCTTAATAGAAGTCATTAATATATCTATCAAATTTTAGTACACTTTGTAACATATTATTTATGCGATACTTATCACAATAAGTTATGCTGTAAGCATGGTAGAATGAATGGCAAAAAAAAGATAACAGGGATAGTATTGTTAAGCATTTAAAATTACAATTAATATATAAATCATTATTACTTCTTTTCTTTACATTTGTACCTAACCATAGACAGTTACTATCCCTGTGATGAAAAAAGGGACAGAGATAATATAGAACAACACAATTTATGTAACATATAAACAGCACTGAATGCAACCATATATATTGAAACGTGATTAAATATAGAAGAGAAAAGAAAAAGATAGCAAGAATGAGAATAAAGTATAAAACAATCATTATTTCCAGCATTGGTCAAACTGCAGCACCTGGCGATAATATGTTCATATTTAAAATGTCATGTCTTACAGGTTCTCACAGTATGTACATGATGTATGTTACATGTAATATGAAAAAATTCTAAAAAAACATCCTTGTTTAGCATAAATTCTCAAAATTATCTTTATCTTGTTTTCAAACACAATGAAAACTCTGTAGACACAGAGGCATATAAAACCCGAGATACTTGACTGTCTGAATCCGTAACATTGATTTAAATAGGTGTTACCAATCTCTGTTTTATATGTCTCTGATTGACATAAACATGTATCAAGTGTCAGATTTTACCATTTAGAGGGAGACAAATCTTACGTCTCTATCCCAGGCAAATAGATAGGTTAGTAAAGATTATCTCCCTTTCCTTTACTATCAATACCCAATACATATTTTTTTTTTTTTTTTTTTTTTTTTTTTTAAATGTGACAAATACTTGGGGTTACATATAATATACATAGTGTTATAGTAAGAAAAAATATTTTTTGGACAAATAATTTATCCAACTTTACAAAAAAGCTATATATATTTTTGTATGTTTTTGTTGTATACATTCTTATACATTTCTGTCTCTCAGTTTTTCTAATATCTTGCCCATCATATTTTTTCCGTCATAATAAAGCCCTGTTCCCCAAAATGGATTGGGGTCATCATGTATTATTACTTTATTTTTACACTTACATATTCATAACGTTGTTCAAATGTAAAATATATATAAATTTTGTTTTGCAAAGTTTTTATCGCTCTCTCGGGACACCACGGCTTTGGTTTCGTTATATATGGACCATTTTACTCGGCAAATTACACCATATCCATTAAATCTGCTGACCATTGAACGTCAATACCGGAGACCAGTATTTTGTTTCTTGTAAAGTTTCTTCTTACTGAGCGTTCCAAACTGTAAGATTCTTATCTTTGTAACCATTTTCTTATTTGCCGATAACGTATTTACCATCTCTTTTTACAAATCTATACAATTTGTCTGGTCCCGAAAATGCAGCTGAATCTGAAGGGTCAAAATTAATATCCTTTAAATAATCTTCCCTACTAGGCATCTTAACCTCTTAAAAGTCCACTTTATACTGTCTAATTTAACCCAAAACACCCCTGTTCTATACTCATTAACCTTTTTCAGTCGCTGACCTCGTCTGCTTCATCATCATCATCACTCATATCATCTGTTTCATCACCATGGTCATCATCATCACCATCATTATCTTGACTTCTAGTCAAAGTTTGAATCATATCATTGATTAAACTTTTCGCAATTTAACCGCCTGCTGGATGGCTTCAAACTTTTTCATATCGAAATCAGTCTCAAGCTGTTGGGCTGTTTTCAGGTGCACGGGTCATAGTTTAATTTATCCATGTTGATTAACAACTCGACATAGGCTTTTCTAAAATCTTTACTTAATTCCGGCGAATAGTCTCGTATTGCTTTTCGACAATCTACACTTTAAGAGTAACTATCTTGTGCATATAATTTCATGATATTTTGTACTTTTGTATTGTTTCTGAATACTTGACAACACTTAGCCCACACTTGAGTACTAAATACTTTTGCTATTTTGCTTGGGTGTCCTCCTATCTGCTTCGCCTTACGTTTATTGGATCTAGAATCAGTGCACCAATTTTTCACATGTCGCTGAACGCATACAAGTAAATGAGATGCCAACACATTTCCAGCCGAACGGCATCGAAGCAGGAGAACAAGTGATTAGGCAACGATCCCTACCAACAAGCCGTCTGTAGTGCCCGCCGCTCAACTGGACCGCGCAGCATGACATATACATATCACATTCAATGCACAGTATGCATGTAATTATAGACTTAAGCCTATAATTGCTGTGTTTGAGAATGAGACATATGTATAAAAATGAATGATTAGGGGCCTAAAAACCGTTTATGGCCGTCACAATAGTTCATGTTTCTGTGTCCATGATTACCCTGGATATATTTGACGTCCCATAGCTCCATGTTCCTTTCACTCAATTTTGATTACACAGGTGTACCTAGCTACACAGGAGGAACTCACATTTCCGGAGCACCGGTCTTACTTCCCTGGTGGAAATTTATTAAGTTTTACCTAATTTGTCGGTTTCAAAGTGTTTCATTTGGTTCTAGATTGTGATTATGTTTGTTTTTGTATTTAATTGTGATTGTGAATTTTTTTTTAAAAAAAGGTCATAGCGCTGAGGAATCAATTTTACTAATATCCAAACTTGACATTTAATGATATTTGTCCTGATAATAATTTGGATGGAAGCTGAAATTATTATGATTGTACACATACTGTCCAAAAATGTTTTTCAGATAATTAAATACTAGTGCAGTAAAATTAATCTTCGACACTGACTGAAATAGAAACAACAAAAAGACGATAAAATAAGATAAATGTCAAAGAAAATGCGAGTTTTTATCATGTTTTTCTCGTTTCAAATATGAAACAATCATACTTCTAGTAATCTACGTGAAAATGCTACAGTTTATGTTGTTTTACTTATATTGTACATTTACACCGAGTCACTTTTAACTTTTCTGCTGTGATATTGTGTTTTGTTTTTAAATGCGAGATTGTGTTTAAAATTGAACTTCTATGAAAATGTGACACTTAAATTGGAGCTGAACACCATAATATATAATTATAGTTTTTAAATGAAGGTTTTTTAAGGTTTTGTTACAAATCTGACAAGAAAACATTCTTTCCCTATGTGAAGTCATAGGGTTTTGCATATTTTTTGTCACCCATTTGTAGCAAAAACACCTTTTCGCTCTTCATCATGTCTTCTCGTATCGCATTTCAGTTGTTTTGGAATTGTATGAAGCACCACATTTTTCACACATAATATTCATTGTTTTACAATGTACCGCTTCTTTGTGACTATTCACAGACATTTCAAGTTTGAATACTTTGTCACAGATATTATAACGAAATGTTTTATTCTTTTCGTTTTCAGTGTGACATTCCAGTTCATGAGTTCTAATGTATCTTTCGTGTAATAGCTTCCCGCATACAGAACACGGACATTTGGAAGGTCTTTTGCATTTTGATTTACTTTGGTGATTTTCATGACGATGTGAATCCCTTGATTTCAATATTTTCTTACAGATGGGGTATGTAACCTCAACTGTACATGTATGACACCTCTCGATAGGAAAAACTTCAATTTCTGTATCCCAATAAGGATACAATACCACTCTCAAATACCAGTCTTTCATATCAGAATGATTTGCTACTTCGGGTATCTAAAAGTGACAATTAAGCGAATTATCACAAGAAGACAATAGTTCAGGGATCTCGATGAATTATTGTTTGTCCACTGTGGATATTTCTAAATTACAGTTGTTGTACACAGACACATTCACACAACCCATGTTACCATGGTTTTTGTGCATTCAATTTTGATTACATACGAGGCTTCTGCAGCTAGTTACACAGGAGGTGCTTACTCTTCTGGAGCACTCAGCTTCATGATCACTCTCCTGGTGGAAGTTCATTTGTAAATATGCCAGTTTTCAAAGTTTTTGCTTTGTTTCTTTTATCAAATGTGAAAGACCCCGGCTATATCTTACTGTTTTGAATGTACAAGGGGACAATTGAAGCGTTTTACCGTGACCTTTAAGGATTAGCGTGGTTATATTCCACTGGTGACATTCCAGTTCATGAGTTCTAATGTATCTTTCGTGTAATAGCTTCCCGCATACAGAACACGGACATTTGGAAGGTCTTTTGCATTTTGATTTACTTTGGTGATTTTCATGACGATGTGAATCCCTTGATTTCAATATTTTCTTACAGATGGGGTATGTAACCTCAACTGTACATGTATGACACCTCTCGATAGGAAAAACTTCAATTTCTGTATCCCAATAAGGATACAATACCACTCTCAAATACCAGTCTTTCATATCAGAATGATTTGCTACTTCGGGTATCTAAAAGTGACAATTAAGCGAATTATCACAAGAAGACAATAGTTCAGGGATCTCGATGAATTATTGTTTGTCCACTGTGGATATTTCTAAATTACAGTTGTACACAGACACATTCACACAACCCATGTTACCATGGTTTTTGTGCATTCAATTTTGATTACATACGAGGCTTCTGCAGCTAGTTACACAGGAGGTGCTTACTCTTCTGGAGCACTCAGCTTCATGATCACTCTCCTGGTGGAAGTTCATTTGTAAATATGCCAGTTTTCAAAGTTTTTGCTTTGTTTCTTTTATCAAATGTGAAAGACCCCGGCTATATCTTACTGTTTTGAATGTACAAGGGGACAATTGAAGCGTTTTACCGTGACCTTTAAGGATTAGCGTGGTTATATTCCACTGGTGACATTCCAGTTCATGAGTTCTAATGTATCTTTCGTGTAATAGCTTCCCGCATACAGAACACGGACATTTGGAAGGTCTTTTGCATTTTGATTTACTTTGGTGATTTTCATGACGATGTGAATCCCTTGATTTCAATATTTTCTTACAGATGGGGTATGTAACCTCAACTGTACATGTATGACACCTCTCGATAGGAAAAACTTCAATTTCTGTATCCCAATAAGGATACAATACCACTCTCAAATACCAGTCTTTCATATCAGAATGATTTGCTACTTCGGGTATCTAAAAGTGACAATTAAGCGAATTATCACAAGAAGACAATAGTTCAGGGATCTCGATGAATTATTGTTTGTCCACTGTGGATATTTCTAAATTACAGTTGTACACAGACACATTCACACAACCCATGTTACCATGGTTTTTGTGCATTCAATTTTGATTACATACGAGGCTTCTGCAGCTAGTTACACAGGAGGTGCTTACTCTTCTGGAGCACTCAGCTTCATGATCACTCTCCTGGTGGAAGTTCATTTGTAAATATGCCAGTTTTCAAAGTTTTTGCTTTGTTTCTTTTATCAAATGTGAAAGACCCCGGCTATATCTTACTGTTTTGAATGTACAAGGGGACAATTGAAGCGTTTTACCGTGACCTTTAAGGATTAGCGTGGTTATATACTTGGGATGAACCCAGAACGTGAGTGTCGTCCGAGAAAGTGTTGCAATCTAAGGTTATGAGTCCCAGTGAATGTTTTGTAAATTGTATGAACCCCTGTTGCGATAGGTTTATTGGGGTCTTTTTCTCCAAGTAAAATTAACTTTAAAATCCGTCAAATATGGTAACACTTGGCTACTATACAAAGCAACTACCAAATCTATCTAACAAGTTTTCTATATGTACAGATAAAAGCGAGTACTATATCTGCCTTTTGGTTGCATTTTCATTCTATGGCAAAAATATCCAAATACCTTATCTGCCTTTTGGCAGATACGGTATTTGGATATTTTTGCCATAGAATGAAAATATAACTTACAATATACTACTAATTCTTCAAGTTCTGCTTCATATTTAGACTAATACCTCAACTATGACGTCCACGAAAGGGTTACATTGGATATTGAAACTGTATGACAAGCGTGATGACTAAATTTTCTATTGTCAACTTTCTTTTCTATGCAGCAATCTATCTGCTTCTGCTTATGGTGCATTTGTTTCACAATTAATACGCCATGGTATAGCGTGTTCCCACTATGGCACTATAGGAACTTAATACAAGCTGCTTACAAATAAATTGTTGACCCATAGAATATTGCAAGCCCAGGCTTACTAGGACCATCAATAGTTTCATGGCCGTCATCAGAATGCTCTTGATAAGTTTAATGTCTCTGTATCTGGTGTTCACGTGCCAGATGTCAACGTTTTTACTTTGCTTTTGGGATTACGATTTCATGGGCCGGTATGTTGATACTGAAAAGACTCAAAATCTGTTCAAGTTCTTTTATTAGATATTCAAGGTAGAACTTTCAAACCAAAATAATATATTTGAAAATTTGATCAGTTAGTACAATATATTTGTTATACTGTAAAATCATTAATTTTCGTTGGGTCCAATTTTCGTGGAATCGGTAAAAAATAACATTTCGTTGGGACGTAAATTCGTGGTTTTACTGTTATGTCAAAAATGTAGTTTGTTCTTTGAGCCTTGATAACGGGTAGGAAGTCATGCTTTGTTTGTTTATCGGCACCTATAGAAAAAGTTATTTGTTAAAATAAGAAAGCAATAAACCGTGACAGAGACGCGGATTAATGACTAAGTCTCGGGTAGGCGCTAATTACCTGTAATCATTATATCAGTAACAATTACTACACAAGTGATGTGACACCTGGCCTGAGTAGATCTACCTGTTACGTTGTACAAATAAGCGGTAATTAATTTAGATTTAAAAGTTTATGCATAGAACATCAATCACAACGTGTTTATAATCACTTTACACGAAACTGAATGTTTTTCTGTGACATCGGCAACTTTATAAAAATTCTAATTATTGACCTCTGATGACCTAATAAGCTGTTTACGAGAGTAACAATGGCGGCTCTTACCGATTCGAATGAAGTTTCGTTTTTTAGAAATCAAACAGCTGACTTAGTAATAATAAATATAAAACAGGTTTATAGAGATTGTTAAAATGTTTATTTAATTAATATGTAATCGGATTGCAATTTAAATGAGACGGGTCATAATTGATGATGAAAGTTACGGTAGAAACCTGTCTGTCCCTATCGTCCCGACCAGGTCCTAATTGAAAACAACATTTAAGAAATTAATGAAGAATTTATTAACATAATATATGTACTTAAATAATTTTCATAATTAAATCAAACATCCACGCATCTTACCTTGTGAAAAGTTGTGTTATGTGTGAGTTACGCTAGAGCAAAAAAATATGGTACATATATGCATGTCCATTAGTTATAATATATCTTGTCTTTTTACTTGAGGTTAATATTTCGTGTGGTCGTAAATTCGTGGTTCAGACTGTCCACTAAAACCACGAAAATTGATCCCCAACGAAAATTATTGATTTCACAGTACATGTACATGTTTATCAGTAATGATCTTTTTCGATTATGTAGAATGTAGATTTTTTATGATTTCATATTGTTTTTTGATATATGATCGACACACACAAATATATATATATATATATATATATATGTGTGTGTGTGTGTGTGTGTGTGTGTGTGTGTGTGTGAATGCAAGATGTCATTGTTATAAATGGAAAAAAACTTTATACAACGAAGCAAGCTGCTTACAATAATCGTTGACTCCTAGGCTTATGAAGGCACTTAAAAGTTCTATGGCCATCGTCACAATGTTCACTGTTCATAACTATGATTAAATGTATATTATTGTATACATATTGTCCAAATATGCATTTCATATAATTGAGTGACAGTGCTGCATAATTCACATTTCCGATGAAATACATGCTATATTTGAAGCTACCCGAACGAGATAATTTTTTGTAATGTCAACTTTCCTTTTCTATTCAGCAATATACCTGATTCTCCTGTTTATACTGTATTTATTTCACCGTTAATATGCTATGGTAAATTGTGTACACAATACGGGAACAAGGTGCATGAACTTTTAAGTGCCTTCATAAGCCTGGGTCAACGATTTATTTGTTATTAAAAGCAGGAAACATGGTGGATCTTATTGCCCTTTATGTACTTAGTCAGGCTAGGTATGTTTCCACCTTGACTATTTCCGTTTCATGAAGATATGGCTGCCAATCCAAGATGGCCGCCGAAAAAGATAATTTAAGTATAAAAATTGAATATCAAATCAACCGATAAATCTTTTTAGTTGAAATTTGGTATTTTATCAATTAAATATTTATACTAAATTTCCATGAATAAAAATAGGTTGTAAAATTCAATATGGCCGCTATTTTTAAGATGACCGGCTTATAATCATCGCGCTGCATTTTAAATCAAATACAACAAAGGATGTCATTATTTTTTTTACATAAAACCAATGCATTGTATTTGATATATATGTACTTAGTTAGGCTAGATATGTTTCTATCTTGACGTTTTCCGTTTAATGAAAATATGACTGCCAAATCCAAGATGGCCACCAAAAAAGATAATTTTAAAATTAAAATTCAATAACTAATCAACCGCTTAACTTTTTGAGTTGAAATTTGGTATTTGATCAATTCAATATTTATATCAATTTTTCATGAACAAATTGTGGATGTAAAATTCTATATGGCCGCCATTTTCAAGATGGCCGACATATAACCACTATATAGCTCTTTAAACTTATTTTATGTAATTTAAATAACGAAGCCGACACATTTTTTAAGTTTCCAATAAAGATCATATGAATCAATTTAATTTCTATGACTTTTGACTTCTGCAACAAAGCAGTCATCACGCTCATTTAAGCATTCAAAGAAGTCCAACAGCAACATAATTAACATTCACAAGCACCTTGCAGCAATATATTCTATACGTATATCCCTTATACCTATAGTATAAGTTTGATCAGAAAATAACACATTTTACCGGTTCAGCAATTCAACAGCTATAAATATAGAATTGATTTTCAAAACATTAATTGTAAAACAAAATCAAAGACCATAACGAAAAACATCTGCATCGCTACAAAGGATAAGTGTCTGACCATTATCTGTTTCTTTGGCACAAAGAACAATTCTTGTGTTTGCCTCTTAATGGTTTGCTCAAAGACCTGCTTTACCTCGCCCTGTACTCGAGAATGTAGTATTTGTATCCAATAAACCCTAACCTAACCATCAACTGCTTGCCATACATACTTTTTGTTTATCTCATTTGAAATAAAAATCAGATTCATTCTTTATTCTCGTCAATATGTATTTTGAATTATATAATTTTCAACTTTCCAACCATGTATTATTCTTTAAATCGAATAATTCTTACCAGTTCTTACTGGTTTTAATGCTCTATTATTGTAATTTGTGGATGGACTGTTGTGTTTGTTTTTTTTTTTCTTGTCAGACTCTATAGAATGCTGTAAATTTCAATCAATAAAATATCTACTCTATCACTATTCCTAGAAAGACATTTTGTGCTACTTGCAAATCTACAAAGTTGTCAAATGTTTGTGCATTGATGCTTTCCGAATGCTGTTAACCAATGGCATACTCTCTAGTATGGTACAAATCTTTATACCTTTTTCTAAACATTTCTGGATGACCCCATCAACCTGTGGTTACTTCTTTTTGTCCAGTATATCACTATTACAATTACCTCTTCATGCTTTCACTGGCACAATGATATTATTTAGCTATTATTTTTTTGATTTTTGAAACTCCATAATGCTCGCTTTTGACGGAGAGTATAAGTAAAAAGATAAATTCTCTATTTTCCTAAAATATTTGATATATTCCAAAGCAGCAGTTATAGACAGTTACTAGCCAAGAAGTTGGTGGTTAGTGGAGAGTTGCGAATCCGAATACTACATTCTTGAGTACAGGGCGGGATACATCAGGTCTTTGTGCAAACCATAAATAGGCAGACTCAAGACTTGTTCCTTATGCCGATTGAGATGGATAGAATAACAGATAATGACCAGATGTTTGTATTCTCTTGGATTTGGTTCACAACTAAACAGTAAGATGTAAGTGAGTACTAGAACAAATAAGAAAAGGAAATTTCCAAGAGTTGGTAAGATATATTAGAAGAAAAACATTTAGATATGTTGGTATTTGATCAACAGACAGTAATTGAGCTTCCAGCATGGGAAATGTTCAAACAAAATATAGAGCTTGAAAACTCTGAACGGAAATCTTATGAATATATAATAAAGTCGGTAATGCTGTATCAAGTGTAGATTCCTTAACAAAAACCTTCATGAACTTTACTGTCATTTGTTCCGTCATTGCTAGTCTAATAATGCTATGTTACCAACAACAATATAGGTTCCGGTCATGCACATTAAACACAATAATTATCAAGAAATGGTTTGGAATCGGTGTTTATTTCTTTGGTAAAAACTACCATTAACTCTTGTACGTAGTTGGGAAATTGTTCTCCAATATTTATGAATGTGAAATTGAATCTTTGTGGTGTTTGTGCCGCTAAATTATTGTGAAAAACACATTCTACAGCACAGTTGTTTGAATCATGCTGGTGTAAAAAGCTTTTGAAGAAGCCAGTTGACTAGTATATAAATATTAACAAATTCAATATATTGGTTAATTGTATTAAACAATGCAGGGCGATTATTATAAGTCGGTCATCTTTAAAATGGCTGTCATATTAAATTTTACAGCATCAGTTTGTTCATGAAAAAGTAGTATAAATATTTAATTGATGAAATACCAAATTTCATCTCAATAGGTTGAGCGGTTGATTTGTTATTGAATTTTAATTTTTGGTGGCCATCTTGGATGTGGCAGCCATATTTTCATTAAACGGAAACTAGTCTAAGTACATATATATATATATCAAATACAATGCATTGGTTTTATGTCATAAAACAATGACATCCTTTGTTGTATTTGATTTAAAATGCAGCGCGATGATTATAAGTCGGCCATCTTGAAAATGAGGGCTATATTGAATATTTTATTGATAAAATACCAAATTTCAACTTAAAAGGTTCAGTGGTTGATTTGATATTGGATTTTTTTACTTAAATTATCTTTTTTGGCGGTCATCTTGGATTGGCAGCCATATTTTCATTAAACGGAAAAAGTCGAGGTGGAAACATACCTAGCATGACTAAGTACATATAGGGCAATAAGATCCACCATGTTTCCTGCTTTTAACAAAAAAGTTTTAGGGGTCATTAGAGAGGCTACTTTTTTAGATCTACCCCTGACTATTCTTATTTTGATTTGACACATGGCGGGTGTAGCTATAAACAGCAGGTGCTTGCCCTTCAGACATAAGACCTCACTTCTTTGGTGGAAGTTCGGATGTAGCTATAAACAGCAGGTGCTTGCCTAAGACCTTACTTCTTTGGTGGAAGTTCCGATGTAGCTATAAACAGCAGGTGCTTGCCCTTCAGACATAAGATCTCACTTCTTTGGTGGAATTCACATGTTTAAACTTAATTTGCTACTCTTCAAAGTTTTGCTTTTGTGGTTGCGATTTCGAAATGAACCAGTATGTTTGTGTATAATTTCAACACAATTTTTCTTTATTTCTACAACAATGAAAAGATTGAAAAAAACAAACAAGAGGCCCATGGGCCTTAACGCTCACCTGAGGCTAAGTACATATCTCAGGCAGAGGTTCAATGGTCAATATATATATATTCTAGCTACAATACATTATTTATAAACAGCTAAAAAAGTAATAACAAAAGTATGAAACTATGACCTTCATCTATATATCAAAATGACTGTTAGGCCATTACCTACAATATTCGAATATACATGCCTATACAAAGTTAATAAATTTCGAGATAATTAACCATTTTAGTATCCTTTCCCATCTGTGACCTTGACCTTTGAACCCATTACCTTAATCTTTATATCAAAATGATCGTTAAATCAACTCCTACAATATTGTAGTATACATGTTTATACAAAAAGTTTATAGTTTTTGAGATAATTAACCATTTCAGTATCCTTTCGCATCTGTGACCTTGACCTTTGAATCCATGACCTTAATCTATATACCAAAATGATCGTTAAATCAAAACCTACAATATTTGAATATACATGTTTATACAAAAAGTTTATAGTTTTTGAGATAATTAACCATTTCAGTATCCTTTCGCATCTGTGACCTTGACCTTTGAATCCATGACCTTAATCTATATATCAAAATGATCGTTAAATCAAAACCTACAATATTTGAATATACATGTCTATACAAAAAGTTAATAGTTTTCGAGATAATTAACCATTTTGGTACACTTTCGCATATGTGACCTTGACCTTTGAACCCATGACCTTAATATATATATCAAAATGATCGTTAAATCAACTCCTACAATATTGTAATATACATGTCTATACAAAAAAGCTTATAGTTTTCAAGATAATGAACCATTTCAGTATTCTTTCACATCTGTGACCTTGACCTTTGAATGCATGACATTAATCTATATATCAAAATGATCGTTAAATCAAAACCTACAATATTCTAATATACATGTTTATACAAAAAGTTTATAGTTTTTGAGATAATTAACCATTTCAGTATTCTTTCGCATTTTTGACCTTGACCTTTGAATTCATGACATTAATCTATATATCAAAATGATCGTTGAATAAAAATCTACAATATTCGAATATACATGTCTATACAAAAAGTTAAAAGTTTTCGAGATAAAAAAACCGTTTAGGTATTGATTTGCATCTGTAACCTTGATCTTTGAACCCATGACCTTAATCTACATATCAAAATGATTGTTAAATCAATTCCTACAATATTGCAATATACATGTCTATACAAAAAGTTTATAGTTTTCGAGATAATTAACCATTTCGGTATTGTTTTGCATCTGTGACCTTGACCTTTGAACCCATGACCTTTATTAATATATCAAAATGACCATTGTGCCATTACCTACAATATTGTAATATACATGTCTATACAAAAATTTAATAGTTTTGCAGATAATCAACTATAACGGTAATAGTTGTGCATCCTTGACCTTGACCTTTGAACTCATGACCTTGATCTATGTATCAAAATGATCATGTCAATACCTACAATTAACCGAAAATCCCATGCCATTATCGCCTGAAATGTTTAAAAAATAGCATTTTTTATCAAAGGTCAAAAACAGGGACATGACCTTGACCTTTGACATCTTTTGAAAGAAAATAGCAAGACAATATCAACAGTGAAAACTCCATACAATTATCTTCAGCCGTTATTGAGTTATAACAATAAATGTCTCATTTTCAAAATTACATAATTTTACGCAAAAAAACGCGTAACCTATTTTTTGTTCAATTTCCATGAAAAACACAATTTTGATGTTCCCAGGTATGCTGAATCTAAATATCTAATCAAAATTTGCCTGCACCTTTTGGTTTCAGAGAAGAAGATTTTTTGTCTTTTTGCTATTTTTAGAAACGGCGGCCATCTTGTTGGGCGTGACCAAACCCCGAACACAATTTTTAAAGGCTGTTACCCAGGCATGATAATCGCCAAGTTTCATCAAATTTGCCCCAGTAGTTTTGGAGGAGAAGATTAAATGTAAAGTTTACACACGACACATGACGCACGACGGACGACGGACGACGGACGGTGATAGATTGCAATAGCTCATCTGGGCCTTTGGTTCAGGTGAGCTAAAAAAAATAACACATTAAAGATTATTTTTGATACTTTTTAAAATAAAACTGTTTTAAAAAATGTCTTTTACGTTTTTCTCAGTTTTTTTTTCATTTCAAAATATTAAAATTTGATCATTTCACAATGTTGTTTATATTTAACATATTAACTAATATTTTGGATCACCTCCACCTTTCTACTGTAATGTCATGTTTTGTTTTTAAATGTGAATTGAGATGGTGTTTTAAATTAAATTCATATGAACAGATTTGACACTTAAATTGACGTTGTTCAGTGTGTACAACCATATGGTTTTTTAAATGATGTTTTAATTTGAAGGTTTTGTTACAAATTTGACAAGAAAACCTTCTTTCTCTATGTAAAGTCATATGGGCTTGCATATCTCTTGCCATTTTACCACAAATCTTGCATTTCTGTGGTTCATTGTGAATTTGTTTGTGTTTTGTGTAATGTTTCTTTGACACCCATTTTTGGCACACATCACATTGTTTTAATGCCTTTGGTCTATCGTCATGGCATTTCATATGGTATTCCAAATTTGTTTTGGAATTACGTAAAGCACCGCATTTTTCACACATAAGAAAAATTTTTGGTGTTTCACTATGTTGTTCTTTTTGATGAACATTCAGAGAGGTTTTATGTTTAAAAACCTTGTCACAGGTATTACAAAAAAATAGTTTAACATGGGACTTTTGTTTGTCTGCATTTGATTTCTTTCTAGTGCTTTTAGCATGAACTTTTCTTTCATGACGTCTTAGGTAGTCTTTGCTAAACATCTTTCCACATGTATAACACTGGTATTTGAGAGGTCTATGACACTGTGATTTACTGAGGTGATTTGCAAGTTTTAGTTTTGATTTCAGTACTTTCTTACAAATGGGACATTTGAATTCAAATGTATGAAACCGAGCAATGTGATAAGCTGCCATTCTTTTATTCCAATGAGAAACGGTCTTGAAACAGCTTTTACAATACCAACCTCCACTCAAAGTTGTAGAGACTTGATATTGGTCACAGTGTTCTTCACTCACTTTATTTAGTTTATCATCATAAGAATGCAATTGATCATCCACTTCTGGAGTTTTAGAGTGTTGACCGTCTTTATTGTTGTCAGTACACAATTGCTCCTTGTCTTGGCTCTCTTTATTGTTGTCAGTACACAATTGTTCCTTGTCTTGGCTCTCTTTATTGTTGTCAGTACACAATTGTTCCTTGTCTTGGCTCTCTTTATTGTTGTCAGTACACAATTGCTCCTTGTCTTGGCTCTCTTTATTGTTGTCAGTACACAATTGCTCCTTGTCTTGGCTCTCTTTATTGTTGTCAGTACACAATTGTTCTTTGTCTTGGCTATCTTTATTGTTGTCAGTACACAATTGTTCCTTGTCTTGGCTCTCTTTATTGTTCTCAGTACACAATTGTTCCTTGTCTTGGCTCTCTTTATTGTTGTCAGTACACAATTGTTCTTTTTCTTGGCTCTCTTTATTGTTGTCAGTACACAATTGTTCTTTGCCTTGGCTCTCTTTATTGTTGATAGTACACAATTGTTCTTTGTCTTGGCTCTCTTTATTGTTGTCAGTACACAATTGCTCCTTGTCTTGGCTCTCTTTATTGTTGTCAGTGCACACCTGTTCTTTGTCTTGGCTCCCTTTATTGTTCTCAGTACACAATTGTTTGTCCACTCTGCGAGGTGTGGAATTACAGTTTAAAATAGGCACATTAACAAACCCCATGTTACCATGTTTGTCTTCTCTTATCAAATGCGTGAGAAATGTGTTATAATATAATGTTTTGAATTTACAAGGTGGACAATGAAAGAACTTATTGTTATCTATTTCTAACATAAAAAAATTACCACATTTCTCTTTTTGTAAATGCATTGAATATTCAAATCTTTCATTGAATACATCTTTACAAACTAAACATTTCATATTATATTTCCATTCCATATATTGATCAAAATACTTTTCAGCATTTGATTGATTTGTGTGGGTTTCATTGTCATGTGGAGAAAAAGTTCGAAAAAATAACTCTTTTGACTGAAAATGCTTCTTACATACACTACATTTTCCATTGTTAAAATGTGTGGTTATATGTGGATGAACAGTATGATTTGGGTACCTAGTGGACGTTATAAGACAAGTCTTACAGTACAAGGGTCCAGCTGCAGGTTGATCCAATACATGCTTCATTTTTTTCTTCTCTATTTGATTAAGGCAGCCATCACTTTCATCAATTCTAGTTCTTTGAATTGAATTTCGTTTTGGAACATTGACACAACCCTTGTCACCATGTAGTTTCTTCTCTGTCGGATATATAAACAATGATTCAACAGAGAGTTGAGTAATGGTATTTACATTTTTATGGTCTGTCTTTAAACACTTTGATGCCACTTTTTTATTCATTGTTTTGGTGTTTATATTTCTTTTTTTATTTTTCACCGATTTTTGTTTTAGAACAGGGGTATAATCACTGTTGGAGCAATTATCACTTTCTGCAAATTCAAAATCAGAATCATCATTATCGTTATCTCCAATATCTAAAACACTTTGGTTTAAAGACTCAGAGGTTTTTGTTATGTTGTCATTGTTTTTTGTTAGAGTATTGTTGTCAATTTCCATGTATTTGTCACCAGACTTGTCATTATCCTTGCTGTCTGAATCAACATTTTCAATTTTAATATCACTAGGCAAACAACGTTTGTTATTAGTTAAGTCACTTTCTAAATTTCCATTCAATAACCATTGTACATATTCTCCACTTTTTAGCGGGATTTCGACCTCTGGTGGTAACTGAACTTTTGTGTTGTTGTTGTTGTTGTTCCCCGAAAACCTTCTTTTCTCGCAGATAAGAGAATCATTTTTGGCAACTAATATCTCATCACAAGTTGTTATGGTTGTTAACGTCACAAGACAAGGTTTGATATCGAAAATCTTCCCCTCCATATTTGATTTTTAAGTTAACCAATTGGCCGATTCAGTTTATGATATTTTGATGCATCTTTTATAAACTTGGCAAGACTTTAGAATTTATGGCTCCATTTATACATTGTGTAAATCCAGTGAACCTGAAAATAAACATTTTAGAATAAGCTTGGTTTTATAGCTATGTTTCCATTCCTGGTAGCCAAAATAGCCAATGGCAACTCATTTCTGAGAAATTCTATCAAAAAGTTACACTTTTATAGTATATTTGTCAAAAATTAAAATTGTTTAATGGGTTGATTTGTCTGACTAAAAAACACATAACAATACACCCAAGGGCCTTAATGGTAATTGGTAAGGGTATGCCATATCTCATGCAGACGTTCAAAGACAATTACAATGATTACAGAGTCTATTTAAATTTTAAGCAGTTAGGGCCTAATGTAAGGATTTTTGCAAATCAATTATTACTTGTCCTGAAAAAAGCTACCATACATCTAAATATCTAAGGTCATGCTAAAGTAAATGTATGTACATCTAGCTAAAAGTCCAAAGACAAAAAACTAGTCCCTTTCAGTATCCTTATACATCTCTAACCCTGACCTTTGAACCCATGACTTTCATCTATATATATAAAATGATTGTTGTAAAAATATGCCATACCTACAATATTCTAATATACATACCTATACAAAAATTTATAGTATTCCAGATAATTAACATAAGCAGTATTTCTTTGCATCTGTGACCTTGACCTTTGAACCCATGACCTTCACTCAATATATCAAAATGATTGTTTGCCCAATACCTACAATATTCAAACATGCTTACATGTACCTACAAAAGAGTTTGTAGTTTTCCAGATTTTCAGTATATTTTTTGCATCTGTGACCTTGACCTTTTAACCAGCAATTTTGCTACATTTTATAAAAACTACCTTCTGTCTATAATTTGAGAAAATTTGAAGTTCTGAAATATAGAAAACTACATTATGATATGCCTGCAATAGCTCAAAATCCTCATTGCAAATATATTATATTGTGACAATATCTTAGTTTTCATGGATTAAGAAAAGTATATATGTATATAAGATTTTGGGAAACCTACCTCTAATCGGTAGTAATTTTAGGCAAAAAAATCACTGTGAACCCATGACCTTCACTGATATATCAAAATGATTGTTAGGCCAATACCTACAATACAATATCCAATATACATGCCTAGAACAAAAAGTTTATAGTTTTCCAGATATACTGGTAATTTTTGCAATGCCCCCTTAAGTACCTTGCCATTTTCCCCACTTTGAGCCCTATAGCTTTGATTTGTGCAAATCTGAAAATGAAAGTATGCTGTAAATAAAATATCTAAGCTATATCTCTCGTAATTTCAGGATAGAAGATTTTTAAAGATTTTCACTATTTGCCCTTTATGGGACCCCGAGGGGACATAACTTCTTTATTTGTGCAAAACTGAAAGTCCTTTACTTGGGCATGATAGTAAGCAAGTTTCAACAAATTTGACCTAGTAGTTTAGGAGACGATTAAAATAGGAAATGTAAATGCAGGACGGACTATGCACCACAGACTACTAGTATATGTACACAGTGAACTAAATGCAAAAGCTCGTCAGTTCAAAATCGGAAAATGCTTAAAAACTAAACCATTACAAAATCGGAAATTATTTGAAAAAAATATCCAAAATACTCCATTTTAGAACAAAAAATCCAATTGGAAAATATATAAAATATTCTCTATTTTGGAATTTAGTTAGATAGGGAAAACAATTTAATTACTAAAAAGTGACATATTTATTTCTTATTTATAGTTATTTTTAATTCTCAATTAAGAATAAATATTATTATTCTTTAAATATAACTTTATTGAAATTTATTAAGGTAGGGAATAAACTTGAATTTCTAAAATTTAACATATTTATTCAATATTAGTTAACATTTTGGCTAATTTAAACTTTTAGTAAAAATATGACATGTTATTACAGACTTTTTAATTAAAGGAACTTTTATTCTGGTAGGGGAAACTAACTGATCACACTACAAGTAAATAATATCTTAAATCAATGGCGCGTAAACCCAATGTTGGATAAGTGTGAATAGTGATTTTTCAAATGTTGGATAAACGTGAATGAACCTCTCCTAACTTTATTTATTCTGGGTTTTAAAAGGTAACATTCCTTAAGGACACCAGGTAAGGGTTAGTTTTAATTAGTATGCATCAGTAGGTTCATTCACGTTTATCCACTGATCGATCTACTGATGCATACTAATTAAAACTCACCCTTACCTGGTGTCCTTAAAGAATGTTACCTTTTCAAACCCAGAATAAATAAAGTTAGGAGATAATCATGTTTCTCTCCCTTTGGCTCCTTTCAATATATGATGCCTAATCCAGTAATTGTGGTTTTGCTCATTAATTAGATTAGTGTATATTCCAAGTGATAACAGGTGAAAATTGTTGATACAAACGATGAAATTTTCGGATTACTATCTGAGAATAATTTTTATAAACAATACTTTAAATAACATGATGAAACCCTTTTTCATAAAACATACGAATCGCAGTAACATAAAATAAAATAAAATAAAATAAAATAAAATACCAACAGATTTTAATTTTATAACGAAAAATTGTAATTTTTTCATGGGAAAACTGTTGCCATGATACATTTATTCGGATTTACTTTCAAAGCTATGGAAAACGATATTCAGGTTTTTTCCAATTTTATCATCCAAGTATGAGACTGGTAAAAATAAACACAAAATTATAGGCGATTATCATGTTTCTCTAGCTTTGGCTCCTTTCAATATATGATCCCTAATCCAGTAATTGTGGTTTTGCTAATTAATTAGATTAGTGTATATTCCAAGTGATAACACGTAAAATTCTTGATACAAACGATGAAATTTTCAGATTACTCTCTGGGAATAATTTTAATAAACAATACTTTAAATTACATGATGAAACCCTTATTCATAAAATATACGAATCGCAGTAACATAACATAACATAAAATAACATAAAATAAAATAGAATAAAATAAAATACCAACAGATTTTAATTTTATAAAGAAAAATTGTTATTTTTTCATGGGAAAACTGTTGCCATGATACATTTATTCGGATTTTACTTTCATAGCTATGGAAACGATATTCAGGGTATTTTCAGGTTTTTTCCAATTTTATCATCCAAGAATGAGACTGGTAAAAATAAACACAAAATTATAAGTATGCTAAAGGCAGCTTGATAAAATAGATTTTAAATTTAACCTATTATTAAATATGATCAAACAACTAAGAGTTTATACATTATTAGACTGTAGTATCAAGATATTATTGTACTTGAGCTTCGCAAATATTAATTTGTCTCTTTAAGCTCAGATGAGCTCTTGCTGTCTATCTTCGTCCGTCGTGCGTCCTGTGTAAACTTTTAACATTTTAATCAACTCCTCCAAAACTACGAAGCCAAATTGGATGATATTTGGCAGTAATGAAGTCTGGGAGAGGGGCTTTCAAGTTTGCACAAATGAAAGGATTATATCCCCTTCTGGCCCCACAAAGGGATTAGTAAAGGGCTATTTAAACCTCGGTATTGTTTCCAGTGTGGATGTACCTGTATGCAAATTAATGAGCATTTGTATGCAAATAAATGCGCACCTGTATGCAAATTAAATGAGTTGAAATCAAGGTGTCATGATAGCGTGTACCTGTATGCAAATTAAATGAGTTGAGATCAGGGTGTCCTGATAGCGCGCACCTGTATGTAAATCATGTCATAATGACCAGGTGATTTTGAATGGAAACAAAAAAACCTCTTTTGAAACGAGTTGAGATCAAAGTGTCCTGATACCTGAGTTAATGTCTGGTACGCAAATGTATGTAAATGAGGTTCGAATTCCTGATTAGATGAAAGTTAAATCTGTTTTTGTACTATAATGTAATCTCTAATTACGTTGTGTCATGAGATTCTGACCAAGTATAATAATATAATTTAAAACACGTCACCTGTCATTCAGGTGTTTAGGAATTTAAATAAAAAAAATCAAGATAACTATTTGAAAGAAACATAATACCTTAAAAAAAATAAAAAAATAAAAAAACATAAAATCATTGTACAAAAAAGTATAATTATTAACCCATACACACACACTCTCTCTCTCCCTCTCTCTAAAAAAACTTTTCTTAAGTTTAAATCATATCAAAAAATAAAATATAATTCATTTTGTAAAATATCAATCTCTTCCTGAGTAAAATCATAGTTAAAAATAGAAAGATACAAAAAATTAAAAACTTAAAATTCATTGTACAAAAAAGTATAATTATTAACACACACACACACACACACACACACACACACACACACACACTCTGTCTCTCTCTCTCTCTCTCTCTCTCTCTCTCTCTTCTCTCTCTCAAAAAAAACTTTTCTTAAGTTTAAATCATGTTAAAAATAAAATATAATTCATTTTGTAGAATATCAATCTCTTCCTGAGTAAAATCAAAGTTTAAAATAAAAAGATATAAAAAACATAAAATTCATTTTATAAAACTCTCTCTCTCTCTCTCTCTCTCTCTGAAAAATCAAACTCTTCTCGAGTAATAAAAAAATTATATGTACAGAGGATTTAAATACGCAACTATTTGTAAACTCAAAGACACATATAGGTTATACAACTGTTAAGTGGTCTGAACTTCAGTTTGTTCGAGAATATCCAACGCCCGTACCATTTCAGCAGAAACACTATCTAATCCTGAAGTAATAAATTGTCTTAATTTTTTAAACAAAAATCCTAGAATCACAATAAGTATAATGCAAATTATTAGTCCTAATCCCTCAACAACTGAACCAGCGACAAAATCAGGATAAAAATCTTTGTCCTTACCAGTCTGTCCAATCTGATAATTTTCCTTGTTTTCTATGTTCTCCATGTTTTCTATGCAAAATTTCCCGTTAACCGAAACATCTTTAAAGTTTGACCACTGATCACAACTGGTTGTCCCAATTACCGATTTAAGTTCTGGTAATGTAGCTTTGGATAGGGAAATATAATCTATTGGCTCTCTCATAATAATTCGTGAAATGGATGGAAACCTCCTATTTGGTTCTTCCATGTAATTATTACCAGACTTTTTAAAACAGTATAAGATAGAAACTTTTTTGTCACACAGTCTGTTTAGAGGGTCTGAATTTACAAATCCTAGATAACATAGGAAAGACATGAACTCAATCTTCATTTTTGCTAGATTTCTAATGCTAAATAATATGGCTTTTTGTTCTTACTGAATCCTTATCATTTGTCCATTCAACTATAACACTGTGGTACAGCGTACACGGGATATTAAAGCATAAAGTGAGCAAAACAGCCAGTGTAAACAACACCAGCGTGAGTCGAAAGACGATTTTTGACTTATCTGTTCATTTTAACATGTGATTGTGTATTGGGACATCAATCGGACACATAAACGTTTCTATTGAAATAGTTAACTGCATCTGATACATTGTTTAAACTTTGAAACAAATTGATTAAGCGCAAGTGCTCACCTGTGATTTTGACGTCGCCGGGAGTTTCTGTTCAATATTTCAATTTTCACTTCTTAATTAAAAATTCTGAAGCGTACAATTCCTTAAAGATGTTAAGAACTACATGTCGACCAAATTTCAGCTCAATGTATTGCGAAATAAAGGAGTAGGAGACGTTGAAAGATCGACGTGGTGTACTGGGAATTGATTCTCATCATTGTTTTAGTGTACTGGGAATTGCAAAATTACGGTTACCGGGAATCGTGTATAACATTATTTTCAAGTCCCAATTTTTAAAGAAATTGGGAATTGCGAATGTATGATACAGTTTGTATGCATGGTGCATACAATAATAAATAAGTTTCACGGTGCAAGTTAATATTAGGTGTTCAGAGAAAAGGCTCTAACCTTGATTTCAAAATTGAATTAGGTAGATTGCAAATATAAAGAGACATAAAGTGATTCAATAGTTTCATAAAAATGTTTAACACTTAAGGATATCCAAACTAATATGGTATCCACACTAGGAAAATATGACCTTCATATTTAAAAGTAAAAATGTGGGTTGTGGGATTTAAACGCAACAGAAAGGTCCTTTTTCTAGAAGGTCTGTCATTGATGCAACCCCAGAAAAGGTCAATAAATGATATTGTTACACTGCAATCGAGTTACAGAATGGTATGTAGCCAGTTGGCATTTCACAGGAAATACAATTCTGACAGAAAATCTTGCAATAAGAAATGCTTTCAGTTGGGTACCAACTTACCAAGGCATCTAACAATTGGTCAGAAGCACATCAAGTGCACTTTGTTGTGTGCTTTTTTTAGAGATTAGTTACTATGGATGAAACGTGGGTTCATCATTTACCCCCAGTGGCCAAGGTTTACACTTGATCACCCTGAAAAAAAAGACCAATACTGTTACATCAGCTGGAGAGGGTATGACCTCGGCTTCTAGTGATGCTGATCTTAATCTGGTGGTAGGTTATCTCCTAAAGGGACAAACAATCAATGACACATACTATTCATCACCAGGCGCGTAGCTAGGTAAAAATGATGTGGATTCAAATAAGACTAAAGTTTCGTACCAAACGGGCATGTGGGGGTGTCAGACCGAAATTTTGAAATATTGATGTAAAAAAGTGCAATCTGGAGGCATATGAAGGCGAGGTTTTGAGTTATTTTACTGAAGGTCATTTATTCTTGAAACTTTCGAGTCCGTAAAAGAGACCGATACAGGTGACATAGTTCACTTTATAGAACGGCAAAGGGTCGTGGTTTGATTCCTGTCGGGGGCATGCTGTGATCTTAAGCATGTTACCACATTCCACCTGAACTATTGCTGCTTTTAAACAAGTTGTTGACCGAGGGATATCGCAAGCCTAAGCTTATTATGGCCCTGAAAAGTTTTATGACCACCATCACATTATTTTTGATAAATATCATTTCTGTGTATCCAGGATTGCCAGCTCAACACATTGTTCCATGTTCCTTTTACTCTCAATTTTGATTATACAATTGGTCGGTGTAGCTGGCTAAACAGGGTGTGCTTATCTTTCCGGAGTATCTCACTTCCCTGGCGAAAGTCAACATGTTTAACCTAACTTGTCAGTTTCAAATATTTTACTTTGCTTTTGGATTGTGATTTGGACACGGATTAGAATGTTTGTTTTTGGTTGACTTCATACTCACTTCGATGGGGGGGGGGGGGGTTCAAAGTTTTAGATCATTCGGCATGATTTTCCAAGATCAATACTTTTTGTGCATCTGATGTTTGCAATATCACGAAACACACGCGATATAATCTGCTTTTTATTCTTCTCAATTATATCTGATCAACTTCAAGACCTCAGGTAAATGATGGGTTTTGTTTTGTTTTGTTTTAAAAAAGCTATCAATGTTTCTGTTTCATTTACCGCCGGACGGACGCTATGAAAAGGGAATAAAAATTATGTGACGCCGTGGCGTACTGGCGTATAGAAAGCTACGCGCCTGATCACTTATGATGCAGTTACGAAAAATTATTAAATTCAAGAAATTGGGGAAAGCTCAGTAAAGATGTGCTGTTCCACTAAGAAAAGTTAGTGAAACTGCAGCCAATTGGTGCTTGCTATATGTGTAATACCTTATTTTCATTATTATAAGAACTTGTTCTTGTCTATATAATGATTAAAAACTGCCGATTCAAGGTAAAATATATCAGGTTTTAAACAACATCACTTATGAGTGGTCGGAATTGTGCACTGTTATCAGTATGTAGGTTGCATTTACATAGAACATACTGGCTTCAATACACAAGAGGTGGTCTTTACGTTAATGTCACTAGACTAAAAAAAGACAATATAGCATTATAAAAACATTTATGTAGAATGTGTAGAGTTTTTTATGTCTCATTTTACGAGGGACCATCCTATCCCATTTCCGATTGAGCGGCCACGGTGGCCTAATGAATAAGACACCAGTCGTCTCTCACCGCTGTGTGTTCGAGTCCCACTCAGACCACATGTGGGAAAGTGATTTTTCCTTGCCGTTGGCCTTTACTGGTACACCTGGTATCAGTATAATGCGACTGGGGGAATGGTACGCTTGTCTGCGGCATACTGACTCTGTGAGTTAGCACGTTAAAGTCGCCCTGAGTGGGCCCTAGTACAAAGCAGCCCATAAAACACTCTCGCACTTCACATGCATACACGAACTTGTTCATAGATTAATAAAATTAATAGTTCTCGTCGCGAATAGCTGGAAAATTGTTGATGCGACGTAAACCAACCAACCAACCTATTTCCGATTGTCTGACACGATCATAATTTTTGTGCCTTGTTTCAATACATGTTTTATACCCGGATACAAATTTACACGCGTATCGAGGTGTCAGTATAGTTTTAGGCACTTTTTTGCAGAGCGTAACGGAATACATATTTTTGAGTTGCACATCCGATATTAAGGAATTAAAAAAAGGTATATATAATATTTTACCAAGTGCATTATTTCTGAAATGCTATGGTTAGTCGCGTAGTAATATGATGAACTAGCAGGCCTAAAATGGCAGTGTCTAAAACTGGAAATTTTGAATACATGTACATGAAATTCGAGCTTTCATCGTGGATTTGCAGAAAATTGAATCGGTTGACATTAGGATTTTTCTATATTATTTGATAAAACTATATTTGCTTTCTGAACACATGAATTTAAAAAAATCTATCGAGCGGATTTTTGACAACCAAAGCATCAGTATATGGCGCCTTGTTGAAGCGTTTATGTCAAGAGATTCTAAGGACTGATTTTGAGCCAGACAATAAAGCACAGAGTCGTCAGTGGATGGGGCCTGGGTCCCCTAGGTAAAAGAAGGTTAAGAAGCATTAGTCTACTGGCAAGGTGATGGCCACAGTATTTTGGGACGCAAAAGGTGTTATTGTGTGTGACTTTTAACCAAAGATAAGTACAATGATAACTGGAGTGTACTATATGCAAACTGGCTAGACCACCCGAGAACTAATATCAGTGAAACCGTCGCAACAGGACAACGCAAGAGTACACAATTGCAAAGTTACAATGAAGGCTGTGGGGCGAAAACCACATTCTTCCTAGCTCGTAGCGACTTCTTTTCCCAAAATTGAAAAATGATACCCGAGGACGTCATTTCAGGTCTGACCAAGAAGTTGTGAAGACAGTTGAGTGTATCAATGGAAATGAACCTGTCTTTATCAGATCTGGGGTGATGGACAAGTGCATCACACTAGAGGGCACTGAATTATATTAAAAAGAAGAGGTGGATCTAATCTGGAAAAAAGGTTAAGCTGGTTTCTTATTGATTCGCCGTCGTAAATAAAAATTTAAAATAAACACATGACAAAAAAAATGGAAAAATGTGTTATATTGTTAAAACTTTTTATTTATAAATCAGTTTCAAGACGTTTACTCTCGTCACATTTGTAGATCTGTTTTACACCAGATACCTCCTTCCGACGACTGTCTCATCTTGACCTTTAATATAAAGTCATATTTTAGCTGGTCGATTCGATCTAATGACATTAGGTTATAAAATATTTTAAAAGATTTCTCAAATTGCAATCTTCATTTTCCTGCTCAATTCCAGACTACAAAGTTTTTTCCCCTTTACTTTCACTAGTTGCATTTGCTATGACACTGTCAAACTTTAACCATTTAAGAACGAATTATATTTTGACATTACACATTGGGCCTTTGTAATGGTTTAGTAAACACTTTGCTCTCTCTCTTAATCTACATATATCGGGGTATTATGTGTTTAAGATGTGGTCTATGTATGTTTCATCTTCATCTCGTCTATAATGCATGATTTATAATTACAGATGTTGAAGATTTTCACTAGATAATTAATTGTTTTGTTTGTCATTGAAAAAGAAGTATAAATTTCTATACAAATTCATTAAAACATGAAAATTGCAAAGCTGGTAAAATATTTGTCCTCTCAATACCCAGTACACTATTTGCTCCTTAATTTCCAATACCCAGTACACGTTTTTGCAATTCCCAGTACACCGCATGTTATCCTGCAACGTCTCCTGCTCCTTTATTTCGCAATACATTGAGCTAAAATTTGGTCGACATGTAGTTCTTAACATCCTATAGGAATTGTACGCTTCAGAATTTTTAATTAGGAAGTGAAAATTGAAATATTGAACAGAAACTCCCGGCGACGTCAAAATCACAGGTGAGCACTTGCGCTTAATCAATTTGTTTCAAAGTTTAAACAATGTATCAGATGCAGTTAACTATTTCAATAGAAACGTTTATGTGTCCGATTGATGTCTCAATACACAATCACATGTTAAAATGAAAAGATATGTCAAAATTCGGCTTTCGACTCACGCTGGTGTTGTTTACACTGGCTGTTTTGCTCACTTTATGCTTTAATATCCCGTGTACGCTGTACCACAGTGTATAAAGCCAACCAAATCTCAACAATAGCCCGGGTCACGAGTTGACCGAATAGTCTTGTATGACAACCAATGAAAAGAGTTAAATGATCACTTATTGTCCCTTTTGATTATTCCGAGAACAGTGTCTTGATCTTGCCGATAAATTTTATTTTCGTAAAAGTCATGTTAAGTCAAAAGTTTAGTCATGATATATATTTTAATTTTGATTTATTTTAATAACGCTTAAACTGTGTGTGTGTGTGTGTGTGAGTGTGTGTGTGTGTGTGTGTGTGTGTGTGTGTGTGTAAAAATAAAGAGTGAAGTGGTATACATGACTGATAATGCTAGCGACCACATATAAACATAACATGTATAGCACCGATAGGTTAACGTTTATGAATGAAGTTTATGACCTACATACGACCTGACAGGGCAGGTAGATCATCATAGGTTACATTCTTTCTAAGGTTCATGAGCCTGTAGTAAATAAGATACCGTGCTCACTCTAATTGACGCTCGACACATTGGTATTATAAAGCGACACCATTGAATACGGGCTTTAATAAAATACGTGTTTAGTAAGTAAACAACTGTAAACATATTGTACTGATACTATGAATGTTTTGTACAATATAAATAAAAAGTTAACAATATTCTATTTTTTAACTAATCCTAACCTTATAAAAAGGTTATTTGGTTAGGGGAGGGAAAAAAGGTCTCTGTCCAGCATCATGTAAAATTTAAAAATAATGTGCGCATGATCTGGATTTTTAGAGAATTCTCAACGGTATTGATCCGTATGTTGCGAGCATGTGCATGAATTTACAACACGCACAGGCATGAATCGATATAGACATTTTAATTGGTTAGTTATGGGCATGCGCATTGAACTATTTCAGGTGTATAAAACGCATTCGAATTTATTTAAAGTATCATTGCAATTGTTTCTCATCGTTTGATAAGTGACTCGGATAAAATTTTGACTTTGTTTTGGATCAATTCAACAAATTTCAAGGTATGTCTGTTAAAAATATGATTAGTACACACTTTACATGTTTTGAAGAGCGGGTGAATACATTTAACACTTGGCCACAACATAAACCATGTAAAATGACAATGGCTCGTGTAGGATTTGTTTTTACACGTCAAAGTGATATTACCGAATGTTTGAGTTGTAAATTGAAACTGCATAAATGGTTATGGAACGATAATCCGATTGAAAAACATTTAAAACACTCACCAACCTGTATTTATTTGAGCGTATACGGTATTTATGACTACGATATTTATAATGCTAACAATACCGAAGTTGACATGATATATTAAATGATTCTTAATACTTTATGGAATATGTAATGATTCCTTACAACTTTATCTTGTAGAACTATGGCTCAAGCCGCATTAGATGTGAATCAAATAGCTTATTTTCAAAACAACGGTGTTCGTAAATATTCAACTTTCGTACTAGACGGATTACACTACGTAGAAATATATACAAAAAAGAATCAAAGTGTTATCAGACTTAGAAAAGGTGGAGTGTCATTTACACTAGATAAAGAAACATATTGCAAATTATGTGAATTAAAGGAATCTGTGTTATACGTTTGTTTCGTGTTAGATAATAGTAACTCTGTTCCTGTTTCAGAAAATGGCTAGCTATAGGACCTGTAACCAAGCAAGCAAAGAACCAACAAGAGATGCTGAAGACAATATGAGTTATAATGAAGATGAACTTGTAATAGATGGAGGAAAACAAATCAAAGTTGATGTTTTGAATAATATAAATCAAAAACGATTAGGAATTGATGAAAAGAACTTGTAATAGATGAATCTACCCGAAACGTTTCTTCGAAAGAAACTGGATCATTAGAAAATAATTTAGAACTATGTAATTTTCCTTTGGGAGATGCTCGTTTTGTAGTAATGAAATCCTTTAAAAGTGTCATTAAAGTTCATATTAGACAATATGATGTGGGACGGAATGGTTATTATCCCACAGTTACAGGAGTAGCATTAAATTTAGACCATTGGAAAAAATTAGAATCATGCTTACAGGAAATCGATCTCAGCATAAGGAATTTTGATACATCAAAGATAAAAGTGGACTTTAAAAACCATCTTAGTGATGACTTTTATGTTTCAATGACATACCCAATTGCTAGAGTGGATATAAGACGATGGTTCACACCGCAGTGCTCAAGTAAAAATATACCTACCAAAAAGGGCATCAGTTTAACATATGGACAATTGCATGCTTTGAAGAGTATCTCAGTTCAAATCCGTCACCTAATTACTACTATTTGGGATGAACTTGGCGTCCAGGAGAAGGACACAACATGTCCACATTGTTTGTACAAGGCTATATATAAAACAACGGGTAATTGCGAGTGTCATATTTGTGAATATTGGAGTTTGGGTGGATCATGTGAAAGAACTCCGCCTTCCGTTTTTAGATGTTCAGTATGCTCATACGAACAAACCTTATAAACTTCATGTTGCATTGAAAAATAGTTTGAATAAATTCACCATTAATATTTACACAATAACTGTATTTCTTATGTTGTATTTGCTTTGTAGATATATTAATTAAAGCATAAAACTTAATTTGACTTCGTCTTGTAATTATTTGAAAGGATCGAATAGCTGTATCTGTTAAGAACACAATAAATCAATGAAATTTAATTGATACAATGTGTCTGAGTATATGTATAATGTGGGTCTTTCTGTGTAAAAAAATCTTTTGACAGACGCCTAAGTTTACTTACAAACTGAAGTTCAATGTCTAGAGCGACTAGTTTTGTATTTCGCTGAGTTTACATGCAGTGGTCTTACAAATCAAATAAGTGATTTTTTCGTTCTTACGAAAATAATCTGTAACTAAATAGTCTTCCATCATACGCGGTTATAGAAGTTATCCGTTGACATATTTTTGGCTAACCAATATCATGTTTAAAACGGAATTTCTGAATTCATTGTTAAGATGAATATTATAATTACAGCTCTTTTTTATCATTTTAAATCTGTTTTATGAAGTAAATATTGTCTAGATTTTATCAGAATATGTGCTGAGACATTTTCAAAAGAAAAAGTCAAAATTTACAAAAGTATTTTGATTAAAGTATTTAAAACAGGGTTGTGTAATATTTCAAACATTTTCAAGTGAAAAAGACTGACACTAAAAACATGGTTTACAGGTGTCACATGTGTTCAAAAATATATGTGTGGCCTTCCGATTTAAATAGACATGTAAAACACATACATAATGATAATTCAAAGGACTCCTACATATATCAGCAATATAAGCAACATCACATGCATGACCACGAACAGAAATTGCCCAAAATAATTACATGTTTTAAGCAGCAACAGCAGCAGCATAAAATTACTCAAGAGATAGTTCCTATATAGAGCAACAACAGAAAGTACTTAAAATGATGCCTAACCAAAAGAATTGGTCGTTTAAAGACAACGCCAATACCAGAAAAGAAGAGGCGGAGCAGCAGCAGCAGCAAGGATTTCATACCAGCGCTCGTATCAATCAACAAGAACATTTTAAATTATTACATACTTTTACAGGAATGATAGCAGGTCCAACAGCTTGCGGCAAAACATATTTAGTAAAAGAGATATTGCAACGTAAATTTTTGAACCCTTTCCAGAAAGAATCATTTGGTTGTATAAGAGATGGCAACCATTATATGATGTTATATCATCGACTGTACACCCAAAGCCAGAGTTTTTACAAGATATACCCATTGATTTAGATAAAGACAGTTTCATCAATCCAAGAGTAAGAAATTTAATTATTATCAATGATTTGATGTCATGCTTAGTTAAAGATCCCAGGGTCAATGATTTACTTACTGAAGGGAGCCATCATAGAAATTTGTCGGCCATTGCTTTAAACCAAAACTTGTACTTCAGTAAAGATCCTACTCAAAGAAGAAATTGTCACTATCTAATTCTGTTTAATAATCCAGTTGACAAACAACAAATTATGACATTGGCAAGACAAATGTACCCTGGAAAATGTAAGATTTTCATGGACAAATTTGAAAATGCTACAGCAATTGAAAGAGGTTATTTACTGGTAGATTTAAAACCTACAACACCTGAAGCGCTTCGATTAAACGGAAACATTTTTCATAAAAATTGTATAAACCCTAAAATTGACTCTATGTTTAAGGTATGTTCCGACAATATTTCTGAAACAGCTGGAAAATCAGTACAGACTGAATTAGATGATATAAAAAAAGCCACTTAGATAATTTGCATTTTGAAAATAGTTATTTAGAAGAACAGGACTGCAACATGTTACCTTGTGACGACTGTGGTTTGGTTTTTAACGATGAATATGATTTACAAAGACATGTGAAAAAATGGTGCCCCGAAAGCCCTAGAAGAGAAATAATTAAAACTGAAGAACAGCCAAACAAAAAGATCAAACTTAGTGAGAACACAAACAGTGACGAAAATATTGATCAAGAGTTAGAAGCATTTAATAAATTAATAAAGATAAGCAAGAGTAACATTGAGGATGAAAAAGAAGAGAAAGTAAAAAAGTTTAGGGATCGTGGTTTATCTGAAAAAGACGCTGAGCTGAAAGCTAGTAAGAAAGTGAAAGCTGATGAATTAACAGAATTTGTTGATCTTTATGTACAAATACTCGATTATTTTTTCCAACTACAGAATGGTCGAATACATAATATTTTTATCAAAAAAATACTGCAAATGATAAAGAATGGATATGATGTCGATAAAGCTGTGCGGCTATCTGTAAGCAAATACAAATACCATCTTGAAGATTTATTAAATGAATATGATAAGCAAACTGGTTACGAGAGTGATACAGAAGAAACGGATGAGGATGATGAGAGCACCGAGAATGAAAGTACAAATAATGAGGAAACAGACGCTAAAGGAAGCGTAGATGAAGATACTGATGAAAATTGATTTAATTTACATTATATAATTTAATTATTTTCCTATGTATACGTTTCTCTGCATTGTCTATTGTTAAATATTGTATCGTTAAATGTATTTGAAAAACAATAAAAACACAATAAAATAATCATATTTTCGTTATATTTTAAAGACGACATGTATCTTTCATTATTGAATAGACAGCCTTTATTGACAATAGTTGGGATTTACACCAACCCTCATCGATTTCTTTGTTGGAAGTATTTCCACGTAATATTTTCCAGTCGCAAAATTATTTCTTAAATTTAATTTTCCAAAATGTTACAAAATTGTTTCATTTTAATCCAACGTCTAAAGAACCAAGATGGTCAATTGGGAAGACTATTTAAAAGATATTTATTTTAATCCGGCTAAACCTGCATCTTTTCCGGTCCAAATAAGTTGTTTAGATTTGTTCAGAAAGATGGAAAATATACAATAAGCAAATATAAAATTAGAAAATGGTTACAACGTCAAGAACCTTACAGCTTGCAGAGGCCTGTGAAAAGAAACTTTCGCAGAAATAAAATATTAGTTTTTAGTATTGATGAACAATGGTCAGCAGATTTAATGGACATGGTCAAGTTTAAAAATTTTAATAACGGCATACAATACGTGCTACTGGTCATTGACGTTTTCTCTAAATATGTATGGTTGCGACCACTAATCGATAAGAAAGGTGTGTCTGTTGCAGAGGCATTTAAAGATATATTTAAAGGGGGTCGAAAACCTCGAAGAATAAGAACCGATTCTGGACAGGAGTTTAAGGCTAAAGTTGTACAGAATCTCTTGAACAAAGAAAATATTAAGCATATGTTAGCTTATAACGAAAGTAAAGCAGCGGTGTCAGAAAGAGCTATTAAAACAGTAAAAACCAAAATTATTCGCTATATGACGTATCAACACGATTATAAATACGTGGATAAATTACAATCTTTTGCTACAAGTTATAATAAAACATATCATAGAACCATTGGTATGGCACCAGATGAAGTAACCAAAGACAAGGAATGGTTAATTGAAATGCGAATGTACGTAAAACCATTAAGACCAAAACAAGAGAAAGAAAGAAAAGAACATTTTCTAAGACGACTAAAAAGCGACGTCCATATAGATTTAAAATAGGGGACAAAGTTAGAATCTCTCATTTGAAAAATGTGTTCAGTCGTGAATACGATCAAAAATGGACAGGAGAAATTTTCACCATCGCTTCTCGTTTTGTTAGAGATGGTTTACCTATATACAAATTAAAAGATTATGGGAATGTTGATATCAAAGGCACCTTCTATCAGAGTGAATTGGCAAAATCAGACGTGAAAGACGATGATATGTTCCAAATAGAGGAAATATTAAAAACTAGAGGAAAGGGCAAAAACAAACAATTTTTTGTAAAGTGGTTGTATTGGCCGAAACAATTTAATTCTTGGATAAATGCTACTGAAGTACAAAATGTTTGATATACAACCATTCTCTATATCGTATTTCTATGCAAACGAAAACAAGGTTTCTCTGTACATAACAAACAAAACGTTACAGAGTAATGACACAAAGACAGCAGTATGATACTATAATCCTATCACTTGAAATAAATATACCTTCCTATATATCATAATGCGTTTTATGTTTTATAATATTATAGATACGATCACACCTATTTTCTCCCTAATATTTCTTCTTTTTTTTTTTCGATTTTTATTTGTGTGTGTGTGTGTGTGTGTGTGTGTGTGTGTGTGTTTAATGTATGTTTTGAACTTAACTCTTGTGTCAATAGCTTATTTAAATATAGATGGTCGGTCGGACACAAAGAAATACACTGAGGATGTTTTAGATATGTTGATTTAACATGAGTTTGTATTAGAGTCTATCGTAAACGCATTGTATTGTACAATTCCCTTTTCATTAAAAGTATTTGATGGAGAGAAAAATTTTAGATTGCGTTTATTTAACATGATCAGAGGCATCGTATTCAAAAACAACTTCATACAAAGTATGAAAACAGTCAAACTTTTTGAATTACGTACACGTGCTAGTACGCCATCTGGTACCTACTTTGTTTGTCGCCTTAATTACCCAACATTTCAAAAGAGTTTATTTATGCATTATTACACTTGGTCAGCATGTCATGACACAAAGTAAATAGAGATTACATTATACTCAATACTTAAAAAAAGTACAAATAAGATTTAACTTTCATCTAATCAGGAATTCGAACCTCATTTACATACATTTGCGTACCAGACATTAACTCAGGTATCAGGACACTTTGATCTCAACTCGTTTCAAAAGAGGTTTTTTTGTTTCCATTCAAAATCACCTGGTCATTATGACATGATTTACATACAGGTGCGCGCTATCAGGACATCCTGATCTTAACTCATTTAATTTGCATACAGGTGCGCGCTATCAGGACACCTTGATCTCAACTTATTTAATTTGCATACAGGTGCGCATTTATTTGCATACAAATGCTCATTAATTTGCATACAGGTGCATCCACACTGGAAACAATGCCGAGGTTTAAATAGCCCTTTACTACTAAAGGGGGAAATTGTGAAAATCTTTAAAAATCATCTCCTCTTAACTTACAAGAGATAAAACTTAGATATTTCATGTGAACATACTTAGGGCACCTAGTTTCAGATTGTCACAAATCGTAACTGTTGAGGCTAAAATGGGGAAATGGTACTTAAGGGGGAAATCGCTGAAATTTATGTATTTGTCAATATATCTTGAAAACTATAAACTTTTTGTATAGGCATGTATATTGAAATATTGTAGGTATTGGCCTAACGATTATTTTGGTATATGAATGAAAGTGATAAGTTCAAAAGTCAAGGTCATAGACACGAACGATTACTTAAATGGTTAATTATCTCAAAAACTGTAAACTTTTGTATAGGCATGTATATTAGATTATTGTCGGCATTTGCGCAACGATCATTTTGATATATGAATGAATGTCATAGGCTCAAAGGTCAAGGTCATAGACACGAACAAATACTTAAATGGTTAATTATCTCAAAAACTATAAACTTTTTGTATAGGCATGTATATAAGAATATTGTCATCATTTGTACAACGATCATTTTGATATATGAAAGCAGGTCATAGGTTCAAAGGTCAAGGTCATAGATGCAAATGAATACAGAAATCGTTAATTATCTCAAAAACTATAAACTTTTTGTATAGGCATGTATATTAAAATATTGTCATCATTTGCACAACGATCACTTTGATATATGAATGCAGGTCATAGGTTCAAAGGTCAAGGTCATAGATGCAAATGAATACAGAAATCGTTAATTATCTCAAAAACTATAAACTTTTTGTATATGCATGTATATTAGAATATTGTAGATATTAGCCTAATGATCATTTTAATATACAAATGAAGGTCATAGGCTCAAAGGTCAAGGTCATAGATGCAAACGAATATTACAATGGTTAATTATCTCCAAAACTATAAACTTTTTGTATAGGCATGTATATTAGAATATTGTAGGCATTCGCACAGCGATCATTTTGATATATGAATGAAGGTCATAGGTTCAACAGTCAAGGTCATAGATGCAAACGAATACTGAAATGGCTAATTATCTCAGAAACTATAAACTTTTTGTATAGACATGTATATTGGATTATTGTAGGTATTGGCCTAATGATCATTATATATATATATATATATATATATATATATATATATGTCATAGGTTCAAAGGTCAAGGTCAAAGGCACGAACGAGTACTTAAATGGTTAATTATCTCAAAAACTATAAACTTTTTGTATAGGCATGTATATTAGAATATTGTGTGTATTGGCCCAATGAACATTTTAATATATAGATGTGTTAGTTGTTTATAAATAATATATTGTAGCTAGACTTTAGATATGTTATATATAGCATATTTATATAATAATTATTATAATTAATTTGCAAAAATACTTGCATATTATTGGCCCATACTGCTGAAAATTTTGATATTCTCTTTTATTAATGTCATTGACCATTGAACCTCTGCATGAGATATGTACTCAGCCTCAGGTGAGCGTTACTTAAGGCCCATGGGCCTGTTTTAAATAAAGTTATACAATTTAATAAAATAAATAATAATATTTATTTATTTATTTATTTATTTATTTATTTATACCGTGATTAAGGAATATTGAACTGTTAACCTTTATTATAACTTTGGATTCAGGATTAAAATCTGTCTCTTAATTTTTATTGAATTAAATTTACAATTTCACTTATTTATTTACACCTGTATTGCCAGTGTGGTGAATGGTCCTTAGAACACCCATATGGTAGTGATCAATTTTAGTTAATTTTGTGATACTCTCTGCTCTTTGACCCATGTAATTCACTAAGTTAACTCATTTAAAAAAAAAACTCAGACAATACTCTTTTTCCTCCTCCAACACCCCCCCAAAAAAACCAAAAAAAAAAAAAAAAAAAAAAAAAAAAAAAACAAAAAAAAAAAAAAAAAACCCTCACGACCTACATCTACATTGTCTTTGTTTCTTAAGAAGCATGGTGTCACTTATTTATTGTTGTGATAACATGCTACCTGTAAACAACAAAGACTATTTTACCTTCTAATTTCATGGAGTAGATCAATAAAAAAAATTCTGAAGTAAAATAGTAAACGTAAAATAAAGTGGTTTAAAATTAAAAAAGTAAACTTACAATAAAAATGCAGATCCCCAGTCCTCACCTTACATTAAGTTTCTTCAAATGAAGACCGGTTTTTTCGAACACCTGTCGGGCTATTCCATTTTAGAAGAAACTACAAAAGAAGAAGCAGAAACTGGGATGTTCACCGGAAGTAAATATGGAAATTAGCGGGAAAGGGTTGAATCTAAAATAATAATAATCCATCTTAGGAAAAATTACAGAAAAATAACAATGACAGAAGAAAAAATGGAAACAGACGACATTATGGAAAAAACGAAACCTTCTAGTAGTCACACAGGACACGAAGTCCCTTGGTAAATTTATAATGATAAATAATACTGTACTTAATGATACATCAAAACGTGTAACAAGAAAGGGAAAAAAGTAAAATTATGCAGCGACCAAACCGGGACTTGAACTCGGGACATTCTAAATACTAATGAGACGCTCTAGCCACTGACCTGTCCGACCACATAATTTTCGAGCCTGGTCCGCCACATGCCTCCCTTTTTCGATTGATGATGATCAACTCCCTTGAATCGAAACCAGGTTCCACCCTGGAACCAAACTGTCAGACTTTCCAGGGTAGGATGAGCAGCCAAACCATGAGTTTAGCCCGGGATCTTCCCAACCCACTTCAAGCTACCCGGCCACCTATAGAGTCTGGTCCCTCACACATGCATATACTTAAATATATAATTTCTTGGATGTATTCATTCTTTTCCAAATTGGATTTTAGTATCAATATTTATGTTCTGACTTTGTTGTTGTTATCCTAAATCTCCTTCTTCCAAGAAAATGGACTCTATAGAATTTGGAATAACACTATGCTGACACTTGCTGCCATCACAGTACCAAAGCAGCGTCACAGCAACTACTGTCCGTTTACTATGCTGGAGAGAAAGGAATAACGCTAATATCTCAAAGATTTGAATGGCACGGTTAAAAATCAATTAATCATTTACTTACATGAGCCGAGTCATTGCTAATAATCCTTATTTCGATCTAATCCATGCATTATAACTCCTTTAATGTACCAAAACGTGTTTTGGATGGGTGTTTACAATGGTAAAAATTTTGACAAAATGGCGGAGTCTTTCGTGTGACGTAATGATGACGGAAGAATTTATTATTTACGTAGGTTCTTGAGGGGTACAATGAAGGGTAGTCCAAAAGTCGGGTTGAGTTTAAAAGTTTGAATTTATGTCAATTTTTTCAAAAGTTTGAAAATACAGAAAGGTAGTTCACTTTATTAATTTATTAAATCGATTTTGGTCATCCCGGTTATGCAAAAATCAATCCGTTCTTGAGCTGCACTAACCTACCTAAATAGTCCACTCTTTCGTCATGACTACGTAACATAAAGAACCCCGCCATTTCGTAAAAAAGATTACCATTGTAAACACCCACCTAGGTTATATTTTGTCGCATAAAATGATATATTAAGCAAGGATGGAACCGAAACAAAAATTTTCAGTTACGACTCGGCTCATGTAAGTAAAAGAATCATTGATTTGTACCCGTCGTATTGAAATTTATAGAGTATTTTGCGATATTGCTTTCTCCGAAATAGGCTAAATAAACAGTAGAAACTAATGACACACTAGTGTCAGTGACATCATTAAATGGCACAATTCAGGTCGAGTTTTCATTCTTTTTATATGTAATTCAAGCATGCCTGGACTTTGTCGGAACATCTTAGAAGTGGCTGGTGATCTGTCAATTTAAGGGTTATAACAGAAATGTCAACATTTAACAGCAGAAGGACGGTAGCAATGGACTGTATTTAAATACTTATTAAACATATTTTCGAAGTTATACCTGCATCAAATAATTAAAATACTTAAAATGAATAGATTTGATGACATTTCAACATCAATATATTGTTTTTATAAAGATTTATCAGACATTTTAGTCTGAAGGAATAGGAAACCCTGTTTCCAGACAAGAAGTTAGATCAATCTACACTGCTATACTTAACTTTAGACTGCTTGATTTTACACAATTTAATTAATTTGATTTTTTATTAGACAAAATATACCAAAAATACATCTGAAATTGATGCAAAATCTGAATTTCAGAGACTTGAATTCTTTTATGCAATATTCGCCTTATCACAACATGCAGCTCTGACTGACTTCAGTAAACAAAATGAGTTTATAATCTGTTATAAATTGATCATATCATTTTTATAACACTTAAACGATTTCCAAATGACATTTTCAGATGAGTAATTACCATTTTCAATTTATCACTAAAATGATACCGTAGCGATTCACCATGCATATCAGCATCATTGTTTACAATCGAAGAAGTAAAAAGTGCCCTAAGTTAAGTCATGTGGTGATGAAAGTGACACTTCATCCGGAAGGTGTTATCTTGGAAACGGCATATAAAACAAAGACAGAGTTTATTTGCACAAATTTAAAATAAATGTAAATAATCGAACCTCCTCCTATGTTTGGTTATTTGCACATATAATTTTAACAAAAGAAAAAAGGTACTGATAACGAACTGAAAAAATATGTGTTAATAACCAATATTTAGATAGTGAAAATGTCAGTTTTGTCTATAGAAGACACATGGCTATGTTTATTTACATTTAAAAAAAAATCATATTTTGATGTTTTTATAGCATCATTCAGTCAATGCAAATGGTAGAAAAATCTTAATTTTTTTTTCAGGGTTGAAAAATTTAGACCATGTAAACTCCACGATATAGCTGGAAACGAAGAAACTATAAGTCGTCTTGAAGTCTTTGCAAGGGAAGGAAATGTCCCCAACCTTATTATTGCTGTGAGTGGCATTATATATTTATAGTTGCAATGCAAAAAACAAAGAAACCCACATGCATAACATTTATGTCTAGTCCCTGTGCTCAGGTGGGCAATTGCGATTAGTCTTTGTCATGTATTTTACCTTAACATTATAGAGGCCACAATTTTTGTCCATTCTACATCAATATTGCCTAAAGTAATCGTCTTGACTGAATTAAAGCTATGCTGGTTCATTGAATAAGTCATTAGACAAAATTAAAGAAAAAAAAACCTTGTTAACTCTGTTGAAGTTGCAATTGTAGACCAATCTTCATCAAACTTGCTAAGAATGATCCTCTTGACAAAAGTTACATCAAGTTCTTAAATGGACCATTAATGTTTGCAAAATCTAGGTCAAGTTCTAATATGGACCATGGTTTGCCAAAAAATAGGCCACTAGGCCAAATAATGCAAACTCTTGAAGCACAATTGATCAGTGGCTAATTTTCATTACAGTTAGTTTGTTGTTTTCTTAGGAAATATATTTTTAGCATTGGCATCAATAAAAAGACTAGAAGAAACTATGTATGCATGATATTGTTTCACACATGTGCATTTTTTTAATCTGTAAACAGGGTCCACCAGGTACTGGAAAAACTACAAGTATATTATGTTTAGCGAGGGCATTGTTAGGTCCGTCATTTAGAGATGCTGTGTTAGAACTGAATGCCTCAAATGACAGGTAAGTCAGTGTTATATACAATTCAATGCTACATATCCTGGTCCTAGAAATCTGGCAGAGCCAAAAAAGCACCAGGTATAAAAAAAGGGACCCACCACTTAAAATAATTAGTTTAGCCGATTCTTCATATTGATATGGTGATTTTCTAGTTATAAATCCCCCCCCCTCTTTTTCTTGGTTGATAAAATTGCTTGAATTGAATTATAGAATTTTTCCAGATTGATTGTTTGAATGAGGTTTAACATCTCGGTCAAGAATATTTCACTTTTCATGACATGGGGAATCTGTTTTTTAGGTATCTTCTGAAAGACCCCTTGATCTTCATTTCTAAATGCTGAGTACTTACCAAAAGAACAGTCACTGCCTGTTTTCAAGTCTTCATCAGACCCTGGTCGGGGTTTGAACCAACAACCTCCTGCATTAGAAGCTAACACTCTACCAATTGAGCTACCATTATGGTATCTTTTTTTTCAGAGGAATAGATGTTGTTAGAAATAAGATAAAGATGTTTGCCCAGCAGAAAGTAACTTTACCAAAAAGTCGTCACAAGATCATTATCCTGGATGAAGCAGACAGGTAAGAAAACTTCAATATTTAATTGATTTTGAAATATATTGATTGCTTTTGCTGTAAGTCTACCATTCCTTCAGTTGATTCAGTTCTACCAATTGAGATGACCTTTTGAACATGTCCTCCAATGGGATGCAAAGTTACAATTAGATAAATGATTCACTTTGCTTTCCATAACTTAATCTAAAACTCATAATAGATTCTTTATAGATATTACCTATACATGTACCACCTACCAGCCCTTGGTGTTCTTGTATGTTGTTGTTGAGATGCAACTTACTTACTTACCGCCCATTACACCCTCTGGCGTGTGGGGCTACAACAAAGTCTTTCACTTTTGTCTGTCATTTGCCATTTTTTTGCCGATATTACCTATACATATACTACCTACCAGCCCTTAGTGTTCTTGTATGTTGTTGTTGAGATATAACTTACTTACTTACCACCATTACGCCCTCTGGCGTGTGTGGCATCCAGAGCCTCAGATACATTTTGTAAGAGGCGTATCTGCGTAAATACGCTATGACTTTTTAGCTCACCTGAGCACAAGCTCAAGTGAGCTATTGTGATCAGTCTTTGTCCTTTGTGGGTTGTGTGTCATGCGTCGTGCATCAACTTTTCATTGTTAACACTAAGAGGCCACAGTTTTAGTTATATCTTTATCAAACTTGTCCAGAAAGATGTTCAGGACAAAAGCTAAGTCAAGTTCGTATATGGGTTATGTTGGGTCAATAATTAGGTCACTAGATCAAATCATAGAAAAACCTTGTTAACACTCTAGAGTCCATATTTTCTGTCTAATCTTCATATAATTTGTCCAGAACGATGTTCATGACCAAAGCAACGTCAAGTTCGTATATGGGTTATGTTGGGTCAATAAGTAGGTCACTAGGGCACATCATAGAAAAACCTTGTTAACACACTAGAGTCCATATTTTTTGTCCAATCACAGTGTGTGCCAAACTTCGTCGGACCGTCGGACTAGTCCAGTAAAATTAGCACTGGTCCGATATAAAATCAGATTTTTCCGGACCGTATGTCTGGTTACCAAACGGAAAATAGAGAGTGCCAAAAATCGGGATTTATAGTTCCGATCCGATTCGAATTTTATTATTGCCATCTGTTTTCCGGTATTACAAAAATGTTTAACATGAAATGCGTTCCTGGAGCTATTCCAGAGAAACCAATAAAACAAAAAACTACGGGAGGCGCAAATTATGAAGAAAAACGTGAAAGAAAATTCAAGCAGCATTGGATGTAGGGGCGACCATGGTTGCAATTTGACGAGGAGAAATGTGTAATGAAATGCACACCAGGGCTCTACATTAACTTTTTTTGCCACTTGTCCTGTCGGACAAGTGAATATAAAATGCACTTGTCCGAACAGAATATTTACTTGTCCGACAATCAGAAATAAAATTTATTTTATTTTGATATCTTAGTGTTTATATTGCTTACTTTTCTGTGTTTTTTTTTGGATTTGCAGTTATGCTGTATTTAAAGTGTGCTGCTTTTATCAGCATATTTATCATTTTCCCAGCATGTTGTGCAAAACATAACGTTTTCAGTTTCACTTTGCCCCAAACCCGGAAATTCGCTCAACCATAATTGTTGAAATTTTCTTGAACGTTTACTTTTGTATTTTTTTTTTTTTTTCTTTTTTTCCACCTCTGTTTTCTGTTTTTTGCTTGAGGTGGGGCCGGTAAACCCAAACTTGGTCAGATCCATGATGAACCAGATCTCATTGCATCATGTTGTTAACGTAACTTGTCTTTAAAACGTTATACACAAGTGTATCATATTGTCGTTAATTACAAGCGTTTCAATGATTTGAATATTAAAGGTCACCGGTCACCAAATTTATCAATTTTGTATTTTGCATTCCAATGGGTAGAATAGTCAATATTGATGTGTCTGACGGTTTCCCAGACCTTACATTTACCTGTAATACACTAAAACCTTACCTGAACGAACTGCTAATACTCGGTAGTTTCCGTCACCGCTCGTAACTTTACGGCGACCTAATTGATGACGTACATGGTGTTAAGCTGCTGAGGAAAGACACATTACCATATATTACATGTGGCTTTGTGTGGCGTTTAAAAGGGTTTTAAAGTTTGAAAACAAGTCAAAATGATATATTTTGTGAAGTTTGGAGATAATAAAATCACAATGACCGATGAACATGTTTTTCCACAAATTTCAGAACAAATTTAAACCAGATTTACACAAGTCCTTCATGCAGCTTTCTAGTTGTTTTGAATGTATTCAGATTAAATATTACGAGATAAGTCAGGAAAATATGAGTGATATAATCATTTAAGACAATTCAAATTATTATGAATGAATTCAGCCTAATATATAGATTTTAAACAATTTTAATTTTCAAAATTAATTTAATTCTGTAATTCAATCAGCTCACACATTCAAACAAAGACGTGTATGTCTTGTTCAAATTAACCAATCTAATTTGACTTTCATTTATTCGATTTTCAGAATCCATCAAAAATGACAAATAACATTTACCGGGTATATCATAAAGATAATCACATGTGTCAATTATTGTTGCATATTGTAAGGTAAACTCTGTTGATTACAGGTGGTAGATGTCTACTTCTAAACAGGATGTTTCCCAGTGTACTGTAGCATATTGATAATCTCTTAATTATACTGGTATGTGAGGAGTGTAAATCACACTTTGAACGATATAAATTTATCGTGAATAAAAGAAAGAAAGTTTCACTCGAGTTTTGAGTCCTTAGTTAGTCGAGCATAATCCCACTGGTATCACATTTTGATGACGTTTTCTTAATCCCATTAAAATTAAGCGTAATAAAGTTATTATATGAATTATTTTTTTATTTTACCATGGAAACAATAATGATTATTATTATTATATTATTATTATTAAACTTACTGCAAATAAGGAATAGGAAGCTATTGAATTGAAATAGTTTTCATATTTATGTAATACTGGGGTAAAATATTTTCTTTGAGAGACAATAACAAATTATTTTTTAAACCTTTATTTTGATAATTTAGTTGTACAAAAAACTACAGGTCTTGGACCCAGTTCTACCCGAAAATGTGTTTTTTTTATTCATTACATGGGTAAATAATAATAATAATAATAATAATAATAATAATAATAAATCTTTGATTTTAATCTAAAAAGGAATTAAAAATTGGACAATTTCTAAAACAAATATGAATCAAAATTATAATTCATTATGATAAATAGATAAAATAAATAAATAAATAAATAAAGTAAATAATTAATTAATTATTTAATTAATTAATAAGAGGTATGTAAGGATAATTAAAATGATACTAAATATTAATAAAAATTAATGTGAACAATATTTTAAATCAAAAACGGAAATTTGTGTCTTTTATTATTTGTTGTGATAAATAAATAAATATATATATATATAAAAACACTAGAAGTTATTTCCAATTTATCTGGGTAATAAATGCAGTTCACTATACAAGCTTCATTTCCTAAATAGCTTGGATAACACCTTCTGCGTCACTTCCGGTTTTGTGCCTTTTTACTACCAAAGGGAGATAATACAGATTTTCAACAGTTTCAGGGCTTTAATTTACGCTGTAGAAAAGGACAGAAATGATTAAAAAATGTTATTTGTGGCTAAATCGACTTTTTATGATGTAATCTTTCGGTTTTTGGTGACCGGTGACCTTTAAGTGATTCTATTAAGGTGGGATTTACCGGCACCTACCTAAAAGTGTAACCCGCACTGCTGTACCCGCACTATATATGAAGCTATCTCAAGAAAGAAGCAATATTTGTTAATAAAATTTTGTACACTTATCGGGCATGAAGTATAAATATCCATGCCTGATAAGTGTAAAAAATTTTATTAAAAAATATTGCTTCCTTCTTGAGATATCTTCATATATAGTGCGGGTACGGCAGTGCGGGTTACACTTTTAGGTAGGTGCCGGATTTACCTAGAGAAACAAGAAGAAACTCTATGTTTTACAAGCGCACAGTAGATATTGACTGTGAAGCAGATTACGAAAGTTGGAATTGCCGAAAGGAGGACTGGCGATCTTTTCCATCGATTCTTTTCAAATTAAAATTTATTCACTTTAAATTTTAACTTGTCCCGTCGGGCAAGTAACATCGCTGTTGAACTTGTCCGACGGCACTTTTGACTGGTACCGGACAATCGGACAAACGTTAATGTCGAGCCCTGCACACTGTGACTGCTTTTGAATTTTATGGGTACTTTTATTGTACTTCCATAAATAAATGTATTCTGGCCTTTTAAATTATTATTGTGTGCTGCGCCTCTATCCAATGATGCTTGAATGTTCTCTCACGTTTTCTTCATAATTTGCGTAGCTTTCCGTTTTAAAGGAAAAAATAAATTAGGAGATAACTATGTTACATTTGAAGAGTTCCGACCGTAAAACGTGGATTTTACTGTCGCAAAATGAGTTCTGCGTCGCCAGGTAAACGGTATTTGCGACAGTAAAATCTACAGTTTACGGTCGGAACTCTTCAAATGTAACATAGTTATCTCCATTCTAATGCAAATAAAAAAATAATGCTCAAATTATTTGAATAAATGAAGATTTCCGATGCTACAGTTAGACTTTGAGTACAGACGCATCAATGTAGACCTGTAACGTTGCGCCACAACACAAATATAGTTCTATCACTAAAGCACTGATATCCATAGGTAATATAATTTTATTGTTCAAAATACAGATGCCCAATAAATCTCGGTATTTAAATATAACAAAATCTTTGTTTAAAACGATGAATTATGTCATTACGTTTTGTAAACAAAAGCACGTGTACCGGCGTGTAGGAATACATGACGTAATCGTAGTCTAGACAGCACGCGACGTCATAACTCAGACCGTAAAACATAGATTTTACTGCGGTCGGGGTCCAATCAAAATCCTGTTTACAAAATCTTTGCATTATAATAAATATTTACAAAACCGAATCATCGTTTTCTTTTTATTGAAGAATTTTCGGTCCAGTAAAAAAATTTACGGTCTGGTAAAGTTTCTAGGTTTACTAGACCGAATGTCCATTAATCATTTTGAAAGTTTGGCACACACTGCAATCTTCATATAATTTGTCCAGAACGATGTTCATGACCAAAGCAAGGTCAAGTTCGTATATGGGTATGTTGGGTCAATAAGTAGGTCACTAGGTAAAATCATAGAAAAACCTTGTTAACACTCTATAAGAGTCCATATTTTTTGTCCAATCTTCATGTAATTTGTCTAGAACAATGTTCATGACCAAAGCAAGTGCCAGTTCGTATATGGGTCATGTTGGGTCAATAAGTAGGTCACTAGGTCAAATCAAAGTAAAACCTTTTTAACACTGTAGAGTCCATATTTATTTGTTCAATCTTTATATAATTTGCCCAGAACAATTTTCAGGACAAAAGCTAGGTCAAGTTCATATTAACTAATAATGAACTCTGTTAACCTTTTATTCATGTCATTATTGGAAAAATGTGTAGAATTCAATTTATTCTCAGGTGAGCGCCCAGGGGTTCATGGCCCTCTTGTTTAAAATACGCTTTAAAATTTAATTAAAGGCGTACCAAAACGCATTGAAATTGCTCACTACGCTTTACATTTCTAGTACAATGCATAACCATGATTTTGTAAACAAGTATCACTCGCCGGCATGCTTTCATACAAGCTTATATTTGTTAAACGTTATAATGATCAAGATGGAAGAACAAATTAAAAGGGTAATGGAGACAAGTACTTAAAAATGACGGTCATGATCTGTTCTAGTCTCAAATCTTACCCTATATTATATTTTTTTCACCTTTTATGTTGATCATCATATCACAAAATGTCGTCTGCTGTGAAAAAAAGGCTATTATGTGTGCAAACAATCAGACAGCAGTAGCAACAGTATCAATACGCTTTAGAAAAAAAAGTAGGAGGTAATGACCCTTTATGTCCCATTCTTATCTAGAGCTCTGGGCAGCAACAAAGTCTTTCCACTTTTGTCTGTCATTTGCCATTTTTTGCAGATATAACCTATACATGTATCACCTACCAGCCCTTGGTGTTCTTGTATGTTGTGGAGTTTACATGTATATTACATATTTTATTTCAGTTTTACATGTACATTCATATGTACAATTTTAAATTGGGAACTTTGGGAGGTAAATTGTTTCAGTTTTGTTTTTTGTCTTGTTTTACAGTATGACAGATGGGGCACAGCAAGCTTTACGGAGAACTATGGAAATTTATTCAAAAACTACACGATTTGCATTGGCCTGTAATGCTTCAGATAAAATTATCGGTAAAATCTTTGTATTCTAGTTTTTATTGCAAGAAAATAATCTAGCAAGTTGCTTCATGTTATTTAACTATATTTTAAATTTAACTGTATCTCTTTGATGAAACATACAGAAAGGATTGTATAGCAATTCTCGTTGAAATACAATTGTGGTAATGACCTTTGATGTGTATGAATAAAAAAGACATATAAAATAGTTCCTCAAATCCCCTGTCAAGACATGTGGATTTTGAAAAAAATAAATTAACATGAAAATAAAATATTTGTTGTTAATTTCATTGCTGTTAACATTTCATATTTCGGGTTATAATTTTCTTTGACAACTATCACTTATCGGAGGAGGAGTCAAACTGTCAATCAGCTTTTGATATTGACATCTATTTCACCGGAAGAAAGTGTGTTCAAAAGTTGGAATAAATATTTGCACAAAATAATTATTTAAAGAAAAAGTTGTAAATATAAGAAATGGCATTCTGCTCAGGCTGAAGCCCTTCATTTTGATTTTGACGCAGGACACTAATTAGCAATACTTCTTGAAATACCTTGAGCAGAAAGTATTTATTTTACTGGTGATGACATAATAGTTATGTTGAAGGTTTATGATGTACGAAATATACAGGTGAGCCACATTTGTGCTCATGTATACTCTTTTCTTCTATTTGGAAAAATACCTTGTATGAATTGTTGAATAAAGTAGGTAGTTTTGGCTTAATAGTAGAGCGGGTCCTACCCCACATAAATGCTTGTTGCTGGAGAGTTCAATCTGGGTAACTGTTTACCACTGTAGTGGTCTGACACATGTTTCTGTGTACAATTTCACTGTTAGCATCATTTACATGGAATAAATTTTCCTGATTTCCACAACATTTAACAGTTGTGTAGCACTGGTATTAGTCTTGATACAAAATGTAGGTAAAATCTGCCATGTTAATTAAGGGAAATAATGTTTACCAGTGGCGTAGCTCCCTAAACGCTATGACGCACAGGCGTGCACATCAAGTTTTATTTTTCGTTATTTATTATTATTTATATAATGTCTCTAAATATAGAATATTCTAAAAGAAAAAAATGAAACAAAACCGGAGGAATCCAATGGAATTCGTTTAAACTATACTTTTAAGTTTCCATCATACACACTAGATGTTTTCCAGAAATATAATTAGCCCTGTACGTTTTCAAATAAAGGTTTTCAATTCACGCGCGTCTTCCTGTGTTGATTTCCTTCGCCCTCAAAATGAAGAAGGCAGGTGATTCTAATGCAAAAATAAGTTCTTTTTTTAAACCAGTCACACCGTCACCGTCATATTAATCAATATCAAAGGCTGCTTCAACTTCAAGTTCGAGCAAGGAATCTGACTAATTAGGAAATTCAGACCACTGACTAATATGTATACAGAATTTGTTGTTTTTTTTTCTTCTTCTTTCAACTTCAAATACAACACAACAACTTTGGAATATCAATTTTAATTTGTTATCATTATTAAAGGTCATCAGATCGCACCAATTCTTTTCTGAAATGCCACCAGATTACACCATTTGACATCAGCGTTTAAATTTTTCTTGCAGAGCCTGCCCTTAGACCCCCTAGATCATTTGTGGCTTCGGCACTCGCATCATACATTCTCCTAATCATTAATTGCACGGCGTGCAGATCAATTTTTGCTAGCTACGCCACTGTTTACATGCATACACCTATATGAACTGTGTATGAAATTAACTGAAGGTATTAATTTGTTGTTATCCCATGCTCAATGATCAAAGAGGGGGTATTCAGCTCAAACTCCAGTCCTCGCGTTCATCCAAAAATGTCTTGTCTGGAGTATTTCTCTAAAACTATGAAGCACTCGTTTACAAAACTAGGTACAAAGCATAACATTGATAGGAGATGTGAATATTATTACTGGCAGTAATTCAATTTGATTTGCTCATTTTCCTGAGGGTTATGGGCCTTTAAAACAAATGCAAATTGCATAAAAGAACTTGCTTATGGGAGATCCTAATTCACTGATTTTGCTTGTAATTGTAGAACCAATACAGTCCAGATGTGCTGTTTTGAGATATTCTAAATTAACTGATGCTCAAGTACTAAGGAGGCTGTTAGAAGTTTGTGAGAAAGAAAATGTCAGCTACACAGATGATGGTCTGGAAGCTATTGTATTTACAGCCCAGGGTGACATGAGACAGGTTTGTATTCTTAACTACCGGTAGTGGCATTTTGAAATTAGTGAAATGATTTTGACTGTAATTAAACCTTGTCCATTTCATTGAAATTAGATCATCAGTGTGTTAAGTTTACTGAATATCTGTCCATTTTAAAGCAAAAATTATGAATATCGTACATATTTGGTCAAAGTAAAGTATCCTTGAAAGATAACCTGTGTTTGTATCAAGATACAGGCTAACCCAAAGATATGGAAGTTAGAAAACTAGGGTATCTGTAAAAATTGTGAATACATATTTGGTCAAAGTAAAGTATCTGTGAATCATTATCTGTGTTTGTATCAAGATACAGAGTAGCCCTAAGAATGACTAAGGTAGGGGTTGGATGGGTTATGACTTTGAGGTGGTACATGTAGTTCAAAAAGTGGATAAGATCAGTTTTCACCAATCAGTGTTTTCATAATACCTTTGGTATTTGAGAAAATGACCTCACACAAAATAACACATAATTGTGTATTTATTTAGTATGTTTACTGTAAATATGAATAAATAAGTAAATAAATAAATAGATTATTCAACCACTTAAAATAGGAATCATAGAAAAATTGCAAAACAAGTGCATTTATGAATAATTCCAAGTTTTCAGAAAACCTAGAGTTTGCAGGGAAAGACTTCGTTTTATCAATAATTTTCGACAAAGAAAACAGATTATTTTTATTGAAGCATTCCGTACTTGTATTGTTTTACTTATGATTAAAAGTAAAGCTTGAACTTCTGTCGCCATAATGGTCAGCGGGTATGTTTATTGTACTTATAACCTATGTATTGTTGCTATTTTAGGCACTTAATAATTTACAGTCCACATTTCAAGGATTTAATCATGTCAACAGTGAAAATGTATTTAAGGTAAGGATTTTATTTATCTGATATGTTCTCACTTCATCAGTTCTGCCTCTAAGCAGATCCTAATGTGAGTAAAGTTTGTGGTTTCTCCAGGTTCTCTGGTTTCTTCCACCAGAAAACCAATAAACGTCTAAACGGAAATGCCAAGGAACTTGAACTATCATGTACGAAATCACACAGTGAAAGCTGTATTCAGTCAGCCAGTCTTGACCCACATTCCAAGATCACAATCACATGTAGTAGTAAACAATTTAAACATCTTTTTATGAACTGAAAGTGTAAGAAATTTGAAATTGGTGGTTTACCTTGATCTGCATTCAAGGTTACATTGACCTAAAGTTGTAAAACTTTTGAACATCATTTTATCATGAACCAAAAGGACTAGAAGCTTGAAATTTCAGCAAATGTGTGACATGTAGTTCTACATAATTGGGAAACTGGTTGACCTTGGTCAACATTTAAGGTCACAACATTTTAGACATCATCAACAGGTCAAAAAGCTTGAAAGTTTATAATTATATAGCCTCACCAAGTTGATTTATCTTGACCTTCATAAAGGCCAGTGTTTCTGACAGATGTATAATGAACCTCATCTGTCCACATCTCCAAAGGGGATAAACCTTTCACTAATTGCTTTGTTTTATATTTTTTGACAGGTGTGTGATGAACCTCATCCTGTACTTATAAAGGACATGTTACAACACTGTGTTAATGGAAATGTAGAAGAAGCCTATAAAATCATGGCACATTTATGGAAGCTAGGTTACTCACCAGAGGACATTATAACTATTGTATTTAGAGTGTGTAAGAATCACAGTATGCCAGAGTTCATCAAACTAGAGTTTATAAAGGTTTGTTGATATGCGTGTCATGGTTCCCATGTTTCAGGGAAAAGTTTGAATTTTTTTCAAGGTCAAGTATTTGTCAGGAAATTAAAAAAAAATGTCAGGGAATTTGAAAAATTAAAAAAAAATGTCAGGGAATTTGAAAAATAAACAAGAGGGCCATGAGGCCCTGGCGCTCACCTGAGAATAAGTTGAATTATACACATTTTTCCAATAATGTCATGAATAGAGGATTAACAGAATTCATTATAAGTAAATATGAACTTGACCTAGCTTTTGTCCTGAACATTGTTCTTGACAAATTATACAAAGACTGGACAGAAAACATGGACTCTAACGTGTTAGCAAGGTTTTCTATGATTTGACCTAGTGACCTACTTATTGATCCAACATGACCCGTATACAAACTTGACTTAGCTTTTGTCATGAACATCGTTCTGGCCAAATTATATGAAGATTAAACAAAAAGTATGGACTCTATAGTGTTAACAAGGTTTTTCTTAGATTTGACCTTGTGACCTAATTATTGACCCAACATGACCCATATACAAACTTGACCTTGCTTTGGTCATGAACATCATTCTGGACAAACTATATGAAGATTGGACAAAAAATATGGACTCTAGAGTGTTAACAAGGTTTTTCTTTGATTTGACCTAGTGACCTACTTATTGACCCAACATTAACGATATATGAACATGGCCTTGCTTTGTCATGAACATTGTTCTGGACAAATTATATGAAGATTGGACAAAAAATATGGACTTTAGAGTGTTAACAAGATTTTTTATGATTTGGACTAGTGACCTACTTATTGATCCAACATGACCCATATAACAAATTGACTTTGCTTTGGTCATGAACATCATTCTGGACAAATTATGTGAAGATTGGACAAAAACTATGGACTCTAGAGTGTTAACAAGGTTTATCTATTATTTGACCTAGTGACCTACTTATTGACTTAACATGATTGGTATATGTCCTTGACTTTGCTATGGTCATGATCATCGTTCTAGACAAATTGTATAAAGATTGGACAAAAAATATGGACTCTAGAGTGTTAACAAGGTTTTTCTTTGATTTGACCTAGTGACCTACTTATTGACCCAACATTAACGATATACGAACTTGACCTTGCTTTGGTCATGAACATCATTCTGGACAAATTATATGAAGATTGGACAAAAACTATGGACTCTATAGTGTTAACAAGGTTTTTCTATGATTTGGCCTAGTGACCTACTTATTGACCCAACATGACCCATATACTTGACCTTGCTTTGGTCATGAACATTGTTCTTGCCAAATTATATAAAGATTGGACAAAAAATATGGACTCTAAAGTGTTAACAAGGTTTTTCTTTGATTTGACCTAGTGACCTACTTATTGACCCAAAATTAACGATATATGAACTTGACCTTGCTTTGGTCATGAACATTGTTCTGGACAAATTATATTAAGATTGGACAAAAAATATGGACTCTAGAGTGTTAACAAGGTTTATCTATTATTTGACCTAGTGACCTACTTATTGACCCAACATGATCGGCATATGTCCTTGACTTTGCTATGGTCATGATCATCGTTCTAGACAAATTATATAAAGATTGGACAAAAAATATGGACTCTAGAGTGTCAACAAGGGTTTTCTTTGATTTGACCTAGTGACCTACTTATTGACCCAACATTAACGATATACGAACTTGACCTTGCTTTGGTCATGAACATCGTTCTGGACAAATTATATGAAGATTGGACAAAAATATGGACTCTCGAGTGTTAACAAGGTTTATCGAGTATTTGACCTAGTGACCTACTTATTGACCCAACATGATCGGTATATGTCCTTGACTTTGCTATGGTCATGATCATCGTTCTAGACAAATTATTTGAAGATTGGACAAAAAATATGGACTCTATAGCGTTAACAAGGTTTTTCTATGATTTGACCTAGTGACCTACTTCTTGACCCGACATAACCCATATACGAACTTGACCTTGCTTTGGTCATGAACATCGTTCTGGACAAATTATATGAAGATTGGACAAAAAATATGGACTCTAGCGTGTTAACAAGGTTTTTTTATGATTTGACCTAGTGACCTACTTATTGATCCAACATGACTCATATCAGAAATTGACCTTGGTTTGGTCATGAACATCATTCTGGACAAATTATATGAAGATTGGACAAAAAATATAGACTCTATAGTGTTAACAAGGTTTTTCTATGATTTGGTCTAGTGACCTACTTATTGACCCAACATTAATGATATATGAACTTGACCTTGCTTTGGTCATGAACATTGTTCTGGACAAATTATATGAAGATTGGACAAAAACTATGGACTCTATAATGTTAACAAGGTTTTTCTATGATTTGGTCTAGTGACCTACTTATTGACCCAACATGACCCATATACGAACTTGTCCTTGCTTTGGTCATGAACATCATTCTGGACAAATTATATGAAGATTGGACAAAAACTATGGACTCTATAGTGTTAACAAGGTTTTTCTATGATTTGGCCTAGTGACCTACTTATTGACCCAACATGACCCATATACGAACTTGACCTTGCTTTTGTCATGAACATTGTTCTGGACAAATTATATGAAGATTGGACAAAAAATATGGACTCTAGAGTGTTAACAAGGTTTTTCTTTGATTTGACCTAGTGACCTACTTATTGACCCAAAATTAAGGATATACGAACTTGACCTTGCTTTGGTCATGAACATTGTTCTGGACAAATTATATGAAGATTGGACAAAAAATATGGACTCTAGAGTGTTAACAGGGTTTATCTATTATTTGACCTAGTGACCTACTTATTGACCCAACATAACCCATATACGAACTTGACCTTGCTTTGGTCATGAACATCGTTATGGACAAATTATATGAAGATTGGACAAAAACTATGGACTCTATAGTGTTAACAAGGTTTTTCTATGATTTTGCCTAGTGACCTACTTATTGACCCAACATGACCCATATACAAACTTGACCTTGCTTTGGTCATGAACATTGTTCTGGACAAATTATATGAAGATTAAACGAAAAATATGGACTCTAGCGTGTTAACAAGGTTTTTTTATGATTTGGCCTAGTGACCTACTTATTGATCCAACATGACTCATATAAGAAATTGACCTTGGTTTGGTCATGAACATCATTCTGGACAAATTATATGAAGATTGGACAAAAAATATAGACTCTATAGTGTTAACAAGGTTTTTCTATGATTTGGTCTAGTGACCTACTTATTGACCCAACATTAATGATATACGAACTTGACCTTGCTTTGGTCATGAACATTGTTCTGGACAAATTATATGAAGATTGGACAAAAACTATGGACTCTATAATGTTAACAAGGTTTTTCTATGATTTGGTCTAGTGACCTACTTATTGACCCAACATGACCCATATACAAACTTGACCTTGCTTTGGTCATGAACATCGTTCTGGACAAATTATATGAAGATTGGACAAAAACTATGGACTCTATAGTGTTAACAAGGTTTTTCTATGATTTGGCCTAGTGACCTACTTATTGACCCAACATGACCCATATACGAACTTGACCTTGCTTTTGTCATGAACATTGTTCTGGACAAATTATATGAAGATTGGACAAAAACTATGGACTCTAGAGTGTTAACAAGGTTTTTCTTTGATTTGACCTAGTGACCTACTTATTGACCCAAAATTAACGATATACGAACTTGACCTTGCTTTGGTCATGAACATTGTTCTGGACAAATTATATGAAGATTGGACAAAAAGTATGGACTCTAGAGTGTTAACAAGGTTTTTCTTAGATTTGACCTTGTGACCTAATTATTGACCCAACATGATCGGTATATGTCCTTGACTTTGCTATGGTCATGATCATCGTTCTAGACAAATTATATAAAGATTGGACAAAAAATATGGACTCTAGAGTGTTAACAAGGTTTTTCTTTGATTTGACCTAGTGACCTACTTATTGATCTAACATTAACGATATACGAACTTGACCTTGCTTTGGTCATGAACATTGTTCTGGACAAATTATATGAAGATTGGACAAAAAATATGGACTCTATAGCGTTAACAAGGTTTTTCTATGATTTGACCTAGCGACCTACTTATTGACCCAACATAACCCATATACGAACTTGACCTTGCTTTGGTCATGAACATCGTTCTGGACAAATTATATGAAGATTGGACAATAAATATGGACTCTATAGCGTTAACAAGGTTTTTCTATGATTTGACCTAGTGACCTACTTATTGACCCAACATCACCCATATACGAACTTGACCTTGCTTTGGTCATGAACATCGTTATGGACAAATTATATGAAGATTGGACAAAAACTATGGACTCTATAGTGTTAACAAGGTTTTTCTTAGATTTGGCCTAGTGACCTACTTATTGACCCAACATGACCCATATACGAACTTGACCTTGCCTTGGTCATGAACATTGTTCTGGACAAATTATATGAAGATTGGACAAAAACTATGGACTCTAGAGTGTTAACAAGGTTTTTCTTTGATTTGACCTAGTGACCTACTTATTGACCCAAAATTAAGGATATATGAACTTGACCTTGCTTTGGTCATGAACATCGTTCTGGACAAATTATATGAAGATTGGACAAAAAATATGGACTCTATAGCGTTAACAAGGTTTTCCTATGATTTGACCTAGTGACCTACTTATTGGCCCAACATAACCCATATACGAACTTGACCTTGCTTTGGTCATGAACATCGTTATGGACAAATTATATGAAGATTGGACAAAAACTATGGACTCTATAGTGTTAACAAGGTTTTTCTATGATTTGGTCTATTGACCTACTTATTGACCCAACATGACCCATATACGAACTTGACCTTGCTTTGGTCATGAACATTGTTCTGGACAAATTATATGAAGATTGGACAAAAAATATGGACTCTAGAGTGTTAACAAGGTTTATCTATTATTTGACCTAGTGACCTACTTATTGACCCAACATGATCGGTATATGTCCTTGACTTTGCTATGGTCATGATCATCGTTCTAGACAAATTATATAAAGATTGGACAAAAAATATGGACTCTAGAGTGTTAACAAGGTTTTTCTTTGATTTGACCTAGTGACCTACTTATTGACCCAACATAACCCATATACGAACTTGACCTTGCTTTGGTCATGAACATCGTTCTGGACAAATTATATGAAGATTGGACAAAAAATATGGACTCTATAGCGTTAACAAGGTTTTTCTATGATTTGACCTAGTGACCTACTTATTGACCCAACATAACCCATATACGAACTTGACCTTGCTTTGGTCATGAACATCGTTATGGACAAATTATATGAAGATTGGACAAAAAATATGGACTCTAGAGTGTTAACAAGGTTTTTCTATGATTTGGCCTAGTGACCTACTTATTAATCCAACGTGACCCATATACGAACTTGACCTTGCTCTGGTCATTAATGTTGTTCTGGACAAATTATATGAAGATTGGACAAAAAATATGGACTCTAGAGTGTTAACAAGGTTTTTCTTTGATTTGACCTAGTGACCTACTTATTGATCCAACACATTCCATATATGAACTTGACTTAGCTTTTGACCTGAACAATGTTCTGGACAAGTTTGATGAAGATATAACAAAAACTGTGGCCTCTAGAGTGTTAACAATGAAAAGTTGACGCATGACGCACGACGCACGACGGACAAAGACTGATCACAATAGCTCACTTGAGCACTTTGTGCTCAGGTGAGCTAAAAAAAAATGTCAGGGAATTTGAAAAATTAAGGAAACATTGGGGAATTTTGAATGAGGTCAAGTGGTAGAACCATGAATTTGTATACGTATATTGTGTTTATAAATGTTTGGAGAAGAAAATTCACAATTTTAGTACCTGCACAATGTGCAAAAGAAATATTTTCATTACCTTGACATTAAATTTTTGGATTTATCACTTTAAAATAATGGGCCCATACTGGTGTGCTATCTACAGTATGCTATCTACCTGATGGTTTGGTTTGCACATAATCTACTATGAAATCTCCATTGGTTGATAGTTTGTTCTGTAAGTAAAAAGTCAAGGCTTGTTTTCCAGACAGGTGAGAATACTGACTTTGTTTGTACATGTTGTACTCAAAAAATGAAAGTCATGGAATACTTAAATTGAAAGTTTTAATACTGTTCCCCTTGTTACAACAGACATGGCATAAGTAGGAACACTTTGTATAGTGTTTGATGCATGTCTCGGGTATAAATGTTTGCCATTTAATCTATTAGCTTTTGTCTTGAAATTGTACCACTACATTGTATTTATCTAGGATATAAAACAACTCTCTCTCTTATCAGTGATTTTGTTGCATTTTTCTTAAACTACCTTCTGTCTTTGAATTAAAATTGGGAAAATTTAATGTTCTAAAAAATATTACACAAAAAAACTTTTTAATGACATGCTTGCAATAGCTAGAGTCCTTATTTACATTCCACCCATCCAAACCTTTCACATTGTTTGATAAAAAGTATTAGTGAAAATGTATATATATTTTTGTTGTGTTTTCAGGAAATTGGATATACACATTTACGGATTGCAGAAGGAGTACATTCGTTATTACAAATGTCAGCATTACTGGCAAGACTGTGTAAAAAATCAGCACAACCTAATATATTAGGACAGTGAAAAACGGGGAAATACAAAGACAATGAAATACAGACAAAATATCAGTTAGTGATGCTGAAAATATAGTGATATAGTGTGAAAATATTACATCTGTATTATAAGAACAGTGAAAAAGAATAGAAAACTGCAAAGGGCACTGGTATAAAAATCAACACAACCAATAAATACCTAGTAAATAAGACAGTGAAAAAGATAAAAAAGGATTGTTAGTGGTATAAAAATACAACTTGTTGAAAAAAATTAAGACAGTGAAAAAGATAAAAAGAATTGTTAGTTGTATAAAAATACAACTTGTTTAAAAAAATTAAGACGGTGAAAAAGAAAGGGTTAATTATGTATAAATGTCAGCTTACAGTATCGAATACTGACAAAACTGATATTATTGAAAGAAACAAACAAACTAAATATTTGTGCTGGTTCAATTACTGCAAAATCAGCACAGTCTGTTATATTTAGAACAGTGAAAAATGATTATTACTTTGAAATAGATAAAGGACCTTTGGAAATTAAAATGTTAAGAAATATGTCATTTATTGCATTTTCAAACTGAAGTGTTATTCTGTGAAAAGTTACAAATATAATTATAATCAGATATAAACAGTAAAGAAAATTAAAAGTGGCAGAGATAAAATGTTGTCCTCATCTTGCAGTCAGAGAGAGAGAGAGAGGAAAGAGAGAGGGTAGGATGTACAGTACATGTTTTACTCCCAAGTCAAGATTCTTTAACTTGTATCAAGATGGTCAGTTCTGGGATGACGGAGGATATACCCAGAGAAAACCATAAACTTTTGGCAAGCAAAATCTTGTGATAAACATACATGACAGTGGTTTGACCAGATTATTTATACATATATGAAATGTATTGAACAACAATATTTATTCGTATTTGCACAAATCTTTGATTTTGAGCAAATATATTTTAGATGTTTTGTCTAGAAAGATGGTATAGACTTTACTAACTTTCCTTTAACTGAACATAAATCTAGAGTACACATGATTTTGATGGCATTGTTTAACGTCACGAGTTGCATTACAAAATACATGTACATGTAATAGAATAGGAATTGTTCTTTTATCAAATCACTCTTCATTTAGAAATAGACAAGTATTCATATAAGAGCGTAAAAGCATGACCATGGCACCTAAAATAACTTCACTGCTTATTTTCATAAGCTCATGAGACATTGCATTGATATAAATTTCTGCAACATTAGCTGGTTACATTTCCAAATTTTCTGTGAAATAAAAATTGCTCTGTGGGGTTTTGGAGGGTTTTTCTAAAGTCAGTAGTTGAACAAACATTTCGTTAGGTTGTTAAGTTTTTAAAGATTCTTAAATCCGGACCTAAAAAGTTAATAACCAGGACCCAATCGTTCAAAGCTCTGCGAGGTTTACCAGTTGGTTAGCCAAAATTTGTATTTTGCATTTTAGACAGTTTTTCTTATTCTGTTCAACAGTTGAACACAATTCCTATTAAAAATAAAAGCAGTTCAAGTCAAAACTATAGTCTAATATAAAATATTTTTATGCCTCGTCTTTCACAGAAATGGGGATTTTAAATTCCAAGCTTATTCTGCCCATCCTTCCAGACTCGATCTTTTTGTCCAGACCAATTCACCAAAACTATGGTTAAGCTAACAGGGTATTGAACAACTGGGCTTGGAGCTGAGCAAATAAACCAGAAAGAATTTCTTGCTTGAACTGATAAAAATTCACAAAATGATAATGGAATTTATCAAGCAGTAGAGAGATCTTACAGGGCTTGTTAATGCTTCTTCTATGTTATGTCTTAGAACAGACAACTTACTTTTTCTGGAGCACCTGCAGTTACACCATTGATGTCCTGCCTTATGTAATGAACTTATGCTTCTGCCTATGTTTTGTTTTTTGAATACTGAGCCACACTTATAGATATAGGCGAACAACATTGACCTGCCCACTTGACCTTTGATTTAAATATTTATGATGGACCAGTGTATTTACATATAGGGATCACAGGTGTTCATTTCGTATGGGAAACATGTATTGTCTAAGTATTAACTGTGAATCTGTATGTACTGCGTGAACCGTCGAATATGAATATTCCTTATGAAAGGTTAAGAGGACAGGTCAATGTTGTTTGCCAATACCATTTTATTATTATATGAACTCACAAATGTATGTCATTTAAGAAATTAGCTAATTTGGACTTATTTTGTTGACTTATTGTTGATACAAACAATTCACTGATGTTGTCACATTGTTAAACTCTCAGACAGATGGATGTACAAACTGACTTATTACTGTAAATCCTGTTTTCTTCATTACAGCATGATTTTCACATGAATGTGTGATACAAACAGCTATACAGGTATTCTAATTTCATGTGAAAAATATTTTAAAGCATATTATGGGTTTATATACAATTGAAAAGTCTTCAATAAAATCATGAATTCATGTGTCAAGAAAATACCTGTATCTGCAGTATAAGCCTAGTACATGTATATGTTAACAAGAAATCAGTTAGCTATTTCAACCATTGACCATAAATATAAAAAAATAAACAAAGGTAAACAGAAAGTAGATGTCTGGCAGACTTGAAATTGGTACTTGCGGTATGATATCTCATATTGAAACAGCATATAAAAGTTCAAGTGGCTGTGTTGGTAGTTGCCAAGAAAACTGTTTCAGACAGATCAACCAGTATAAAAAATCAGGCTAGTCCATCGCAGCTTTTTGGTCGGACCTACGGTGTAATATTTTTTGTTACATACATTGAGATTTGAAGGGGATAGAATTCAAGACTACTGGTAACAATAATTTCAGACAGTGCTGGATAGTATGCTGCTTAAAGTTCACATAACAAAACAACAACAAATTTTCTAAAAATTTTGTATTTAATTTGAGTGTTTCGAATTACTTTCATAATATTTTAACTGTACTTGTGTGACTAAATCCTTATTTTCACTCAATATGGCAACAGTGAAAGCCAAAAACATGTTAACTAAAAATTATATACAACAATTAGACATGAAGGGTGGGTTTATACTGACGGCTTATAAATAAAATGGTGAACTCTAAAGAAAGCTGTGAAGTACAAATTGTCTGCAATATTTTGGCAGAGTACACGGACTAGTCTATTATAAGGTAAAAAGGGTAGGTAAGAAATCAATAGATATTAGCAATAAAGGGCAGTTAATTTTGCTTTTATTTCATATGCCCAAATTACCCCATCAGAAAAGTGAACTTAAGACTGACTTGCCAAAATACTGCAGACAATTTTTAGTGCATTTTTTTTTGTAAACGCATCAACTCTATGGTGCACAAGCTACTTACAAAACATTTCATGGACCCTCAAGAAAAACCTTGAGGTGGATATCTACATATAATTATATTTAATCACCCTCTAAAACATGGGGATGGATGGATTTCTTTGTCGTTTAAAATCTGGAGATTAAATGTTTCATTAATTACAACATTACATCACATATCATTAGGTACAAATCCTTAATAATCCAAGAACAAATATAACTGCTGTTGCCTACGGATACAGTCCAAAATAAATGAAAGTGATGTTAAGAAAGGTGCAGAAAGAGGTACTAGTATTCATGCATACACTTTAACAAAAATATCTGACGTGCAATAATCACGATTTACATGGTTATTACTCGACTGGAAAAATAAATCTGAATATCAAGAAAGTTTCTACTGGCAAACTATACTGGTCATAGGAATCTTGTCTTCAAATTTTATCCTTTCATTTCTTTCAAAATGAAAGCAATACATTTTTAAAAAACTAATAGAGAATATTGCAACAGCACTTAAGCAAATAAGCCTCTTTTTATTTATTGTTATACAATATACTGTTCAGCTAGAAATATGCAAGAAGAATACACAATATCAATCCTCAATAAAAAAATATTTGAATTAAATCTTGAAAAGAGGGAACTTAAAAACATCCATTTTAAAGAATCTCCCTTCCTTTCAACTGATTGGTCAGTAGATCATTAAGTATATCAGAATACCGGTACACACAAGCAGATAATCGCCTACTGGTTAGTAGTAAAAACATTTGGCACCATTTTGGTATCAGGACTGCTTCTTCTGTGAAACTTGTAAAATATAACTTATTTCCATAGTGACCAATAGTTATGCATGAGAAGAGAACCTGATACAAAGTGTTGTCAAATGTTTCCCTTTACATTCCTTACTGAACACAATACAGATAGCGGAACATGACGATTTTCCTTCCTTTTAGTATAAACTAGTTTTGAAGTACTTTGTCACTCCTTCTATAGTTAAAATGGACATATTATGCAATTTAAGTGAATTAGAATCAAGTCTTAACAGGAACTGTCAAATGAACAACATAACTAGTTTATCAAAACTGACATTGAACACGACTACATTGACACAAAATCTGCTATACTTTAGAAACGAACGGAAAATAAAAAAAAATCTTATAAAGGAACACGGAATTGAAAGATGGGAAGAAGTTTAAAAATCAAATCAAGAAATGGTTAGTCAAAGGGAAATAACTCTTTCATAAGTGCAATTAAACATTGAATGGAGAAAGATAAAAAAAGTTTGGAGAATAACATGATTTCCTTAATTTTAAAAATCTTCAACCTCACATAAGGTATTTCACATATATATAAAAGACTCCTCGGTGTCACATTTTTTTCTCTCTATAAAATTAAGTCCATCTGATTCTGAACACAATTATCTACTGTATACACTATTTACTAATACATTATCTATAAAGCCTAAGGAATAACTTCATTTCTTAATCTAGCTTTCTGTAAAATTTGAGTCCTTTTTCTCCTTTCAGTAGCTTTGTTACTAACAGTCTGTTTAAGAGCTGGTAGGGCCAAGTTATCTTTTCTAATATAAGCTATATCTGGCCTGAAAGTAGAAAAATGAATTAAAATTAAAAGAAACTACCGGTAAAAAATAAATAATTGAGCAAAACGTTACATTAACTATGAACATATACTTCACATTGACTGAAAATTTCACAATAGTTATGGTTTACTTTTTTAAACTCAAATTTCTTGCTAACAATATACAAAATGCATGACGGAACTTGGTAAATGTACAAGATTTAAGGATTTTGACTTCCTTCAATCAAGCCAACTCTATCGCTGAAATGAATATTTTTATGAGTGAATTGAATTTCACAGAATACTGACACATGACCACTGTAAATAAAATCAACAAGTCTTTAAATAAAAAATGAATATTTGAGCAATAGAGCAATTATCAGGTAAAAGGATGGAGTTGGGTCTGTTTTTCTTTCATAGAAAATAAAAAAGTCATGTTAGAATATTTGGTAATAAACTGCCAATATAATGCTTTGTTCTGTTTAAAAATGCAATGTACAATGATCCAACTCCAATTTCACAATCATATCTTAACTAAGATATTCCTCAAATCTAGCAAATTCTGGCATCTTTTTTGAAACAATAAATTTAATCATTTTGACAAAACTAAACACAAATTTTAAAAGGTTGAAGTTATTTTCAAAATGACACCTTAAATTCCTGGACATCGTAAAAATTAAGAACATTATAACTTATCAAATTTGCCAAATTAATATTGAGAAAAATCTTAGTTGAGGAATGATTGTGAAACCTGGACCAGGACACCAGTTAACATCCTTACAAGGCTAAATTCAACTATATCTTAAAAGCATGTTAAGGATTCATAATACACAATTTGTAATTATACGTCCACATACTTCTGTAATTTTTGGGGTAGTATTATTAAATAATGTCGGGCTCCAGTTTTACAATCACTCTTTCACTAAATCTGACAATTTTTGACAATGTTTTATGCAAATACAAAAGTTTCAACATAATTGGAATAGAGATGCAAATAGCTTAGAATGATGTTCCAAATCATACTAAATTCATGAAGATTTTGAAAAAAAAGTAAAATTATTCAGATTTCAAATTTGCCAGATTTAAGGATTGTAACTAGAGCTAGAACAGTTACTTATTGGATAAATAACTTGTACAAGGGGATGTAATAACAACTAATAAAACATTTTGAATTATCTTCTCTAATTTTAAACACATAAAACCTGTATACAGGACAAAGCAAATGATAGCCATAAGAAACATGTCTTCAATATTACAAAGAATCAGTTACAGGGTTAGAAGCCTGTTTCAGATTCAGTTACCTCATCCACTTTAACACAATGTGAAAGCGAATTTTTGCCCAGAACCTATCACCTTTTGAGGGAAGCGACCTGTCAGTTATACAGTTAAATGATCATCCATGAAACTTACAAACCATAATGATACTAGTAGCTGCTGGCCATGTCCCAAAGCTGTATTTAACCCATTCAACCAGTGAATACCCAAAGCCTAATATACTGATCATCCATATTGTAAAAGAAACTTGATATGTGACCTGGCCAGGCTGGCCTAGGTTGATTATCTAACAAAGTTCAAGTTACAATCTGTTATCAGTCACTAAAGTCGTAGTTCTATCACAAAATTATTCATCTTTCAATCAGTCATATTTTGACAACTTTTCAGAACTTATCAACCACTGAATACACCGTATGTGATCAAGGTTGCCATCGGTATGAAAGCTAATTATACTACAGAACTCTTTACTGCCTGTGGAGGAACGGGTGCTTAAGACAAATTAAGCTTGAGTTGAGTAATGGTGTTTAACGTCCCAGTCAATAATATTTCACATATATCGAGACGTCGCCAGCTATAGACAAAGGTGCAGAAATTTTGCCTGTGCATTGTGCTGATGGCATTATACAGCAGGGTTCTTTAGCGTGCCAAGACCATCGTGACATGGGACCTTGTTTATTTTAAGTTCCCATCCGAAAGAACCATGACTTTCATTTCGTAATGCCGAGTGCTTGGCGAAAGAACAGTCACTACCCACTTTCAAGTCTTGGGTCAGACCCGGCTTGGGATCAATCCCACGACCTCCCACTTACGAAGCGAGCACTCTACCAACTGAGCTATCACAGTGGTAGCTTAAGACATGATTAGCTAAATGATTAAAACAGACAAGTCATCCAATCAAACCATCAGTTTAAGTCGTGTTCTGAAAAAGTGCATAAGAGTAGTACAGACACATCAACCAATTAAAATTGAGTTGTAAAACAGGTGATGCCATGACTGTGTAACAGACCAATCAATCGAACAAATTTTGTCAAGGCATGTAATATCACAACAGTACCTTGGACCAATCAACCATTGAAAACTTGGAATTGTAAAACAGATAATATCATAACAGACAACCAATCGAAGTTGGTTTGACTAGAAAAATCAAGCACCAATCAAAAATGATTTGAGAACAACCCTGTGTTTGTAAAGATTCACTAGAGTAATCCGAGGTGACTTGTAGTATTTATTGTATATTTAGTTGAAATTCCCGCTAATCTATATCATCACAAGGTCAAAATCAAAATCTTAATTAATAAATCAATAATTAAGAATTGACTACTGATTTTTTAATCCTATCAAAGATACAAAAAAATTAAATTACAAAAATAAAATTTTAGTCCATAAACACATGATATAGTTATTAATTTATACTAATTTTAGTGCATTACATGAAGCATATTTATGAGCATCAGACAACAGGAAGCTATTGAAATCGACACAGAAAATGTTACCTTTACGACTTAAAATCATATCTCGTCCTAGCTCTCAGCCTAGAATATTCAATTGCCAACAATCAATTTTTAAGGCATGTATACTACAAAACGGGATTTACAAATCACAAATTTTGACCGAATCATCCCAAATTTAAAAATTGTGTTTGTCTATGTCATTAACAGAGTATATACTATTCAATAACCAAACTTTTTTTGTGTCTCTGCAGGATTTATTATAATTTTGCAAAATATTCACAAAATTGTCGAACTGTTAAAACATTAAATAATCTGACAAATTTTGATAGAAATATATTTGTATAAAGAGTACACATGGTGCATATTTTAGCAAATTTACTGGTTTATAGTTGCCATGACAACATTTTAAGTATCAAGTTTCCAATGTATGTGGTTTTTTTCTGAATTAAAAAAAACTGTCTGCAAACATATGTATGACATAAGTTTGACAATATTTTTTGTGTTGAAATTTCAAAATCATTGCATTAGTAAGACTTCTAAAATAGTACAGCAGATTTAAGTTTATAATCATCAATTTTTGAAGGATGAAAAGAATTTATATTTTGAAAGATCAAACCAATAGTGAACAAACAAGCAGAGATAGCATGCAATCTAGGCTAGAATAAATAATGGCTTGGTATGCAAAAGTATAGAGATGCAAGTAACTTTAGTTACTTGTAACACACTTACAGTTTTCTGGAGGGATTTTTGAGTGATATTTTGGGTAAAGAAGCAGCTCCTGAAACTTTATCCTTCTGATCTTGCTCCTTAGCATCATCCTCTGCGATGTATGCCTTGGCAAGTAGATAGGCATCAGGTGTCCATTTATGAGAATATAGAACATCACGTAAATCTGACTTCAAACGGTCAAGCTAAAATGTAAAAAACAAAGATGTTGTAGAAAATCACATAGATCTGACTTTAAACAGTCAAGCTGAAATGTGAAAATGAATATTAACTAGGACATCACATAATTCTGACTTCAAATGGTCAAGCTGAAATGTAAAAATAACGATGATATGGTTAAGAATTTCATTGCCATCATTAAAAAAAATTGAAAATATAAATTTCCAGTTCAAACCATGTCTTAATCTAATCAGGCTATCACAAGAAGAGAGGCCTCAGTGACCAAGCGGTACACATACAGGTCACAGAGCCTCTCACCACCTAGGTTCCCACTTGGACCAGATCCTAGTTCAAGAAAGTTGTTCAGTTCACTTTTGGAAGGCTGATGGTTTTTTCCAGACACTCCAGTTTTCTCCACCATCACTGAACCGACTGCTTCATATAAGTTAAAAAATCTTGAATGGGGTGTAATACTCTATTTCTTCACTCTTAGACAAGATCGTATTTATTCATTTAAGCAGCTAAGTGGTCTGGAAAAATGTGGAATTAAATTTATAGACCAAGAGCAAACCATGCAACAATAATGTAATAACAGATTAAAATTCAGCTGAAGTAGAAGGGTTAGGTGGATTTATAAAAAGATCTGATACAGTTCAAGTTTCTTTATGAGCATACCAGTATGGTAGCTCAGTTGGTGGGGTGCTTGCTCTGTATGATACAGGTCATGGGCTCGACCCCAGCCAGGGTTTCACTATAAATTGAAAATAGGTAGTGACTATTATTTCCCCAAGCACTAAGGATTTAGAAATGAAAGTCAGGGTCCTTCAGAAGAGATATTAAAAACTGATGCCATGTGTTATGGCAGATGTTGAATGTTAAAGAACACTGCTTGCACATTGTCCTAAATGCACTGCAAAGGTCAAAATTTCTACCACTTCACCTATAACTGGTGATGTCTCAATATGAGTGAAATATTCTTGCCTGGGATGTAAAACCCCATTCATTTAATCAATCAATCAATCAATTTACCTCATGAGCCTGGTTGGCATTTACGGCCTGTAAATGTCTGATAACTGCTTCACATTCAGCTAAACTAGGAGGTCGTGATGGATTGCTAAATAGATTTAAGTTTCCTGATGCTATCTGTTCTGCTAGAGGACCACCACCCTGGGTGACCTGAAACTGCAGAGTTTCTATCCGAGATTGTCTGAAAGTAAACAATATAATTACAGTTATATAACATATAATATGATCAGATGTCAAGCATTCTGTTAGGAAAATAATGATTGAATGAAACATGTTACTGTAATTGTAAAAAACGATATATGGCAGCGCAGAAATTGAAATTTGACATACTGTAGGCATTGATCTAGGCAAATATGTAAATCCCACCTATATGTATATAAAATAAGTCAAAATAATACAAGAAAAATTCTAAAGTTGTTTTACGTATTGGAAATGTATAGAAATGAAACACGAATGGAATGTAACACATGTATTTTCAACCATACAGAATGAATGTATAATGGAACTTGTCTATACTAACTATCCTCTGGTTTTGTTCAATTAGAGAGATGTTCAGTTTACACTGGTTATTTCAATAAACAATATAAACAGTATATGAGGGCGAGTCAAGAAGTAACCAGCCTAACTTATTTCTGATTGAGATCCATCTCAAGAATTACTCAACATGCATGTAACTTTGTATCAAGGTATAAAACATGTATTGAAACAAGGCACAAAAATCATTACCATGTAGGACAACTGGAAATGGGATAGGCTGGTTTGTTATTGACTCACCCTGATATCCTAATCAAGTCAATTAGCAAACCAAAAACCTGTCTAAACTGAATATCTCAGTTAGGTCATATTGTTAATATTGTTCGTTAATGTAACCTTTTGTAAGCTGAAAACCCAACCAAACCCAACAAACACTGGGGTCTGGAAAGTGTTCAGTTTGGATAGTTTCCCCTGTAGTTGTAACTTACTGTTTCTTTTTGATTTCCTCAGCTTGTTCTAGGAGTTGGGACAGATAATTATTGCGGTTCCGCGACTCCCTCAGAGCATGTTTTAACTCCTTTATCTCTTCTTCTAAGAATATAATCTTCAATTCATCTAATCTATCCTCTGAAATTCAGGAAATACAAGCTTAAAAATGTGAGAATGAAATTTAAATCAGGGACAAGACTTTTTGTACTTATATTGAGACCTTGCCAGCTATATTTGAAATAGTAATAAGAGATCTTTTTGTACATGCATATTGCGAGAAGGCATTGATTTTTAAAAGGCAAAAAGAAAAGAAAATAGACAACTTAAATCATTGCATATAAGAATGCATATCATTATTCCTACTACTTACGAGTTGCAGAATGAAATCACCTGATACAATTATGTTGTCTTTATTTTTATCCCTATATTGTTATATCATGTTGTTCACATCAGGGATCACTGATCAATCTTCAAGATATATAAAAACAAAGTCAATGAAACCTCAAATACTAGTATGTTAATTCAAAAATGGGGGGGGGGGGGGGGGCATACATTTCAGAATTGAGAACGAAGTTGATATTAGGCCTGAAAAAAAGTTCAACAAAAATCCTGCAAATAAAACACAAGATTTACAAACCTTTCTAGGGTCCTGTTCATTATGTCAAATCACTTAACAATTCAAGCCCTGACTTTTTCCAGAATTTTCATATGCTAGTATAACTTTTAAAAATTCACTTTTTAATTTGAGCACCCTTTGCTTTGGATTTTGGTTAATTTCAGAGAAAAGTTATTCTACCCTTTTTTCATATAAATAACAACTATTTATAGACACTCATTTCCATGTATATATGTATTTTGCCCTCTTTCTGATATTTGCTAATTTACAATGTATCCTATTAGAGATGAATGCCCGATGTTGTTGGGGTCTATTATAGTACTGCATGGAGTGTCATTAAGACATCTCTGACTTTATCACTAAAGGCTTTTGCTCAGGTTACTGAGTTACTTCTCCCTTAGCTTCTAGTCTACAGATCTATCCAAGCTGGGTTTTGGAGATTATCCTTTGGGCTATCTCCCAAAGCATTTTCCAAGACTTGATGTTACTGAAGACAGTAAAGCCTTGCTTCTCTTGTACAGATAATGCCATTGACTATCCAACTTACAATAAAACACATAGCTGACAGAAGTATCCATACTATACAAATTTAATATTTTTTCACATTTCCAAAACTATACATAATTAATTTTCAAACCTTTCCTGTATCCTTCTTTATTCCATGTGACTCAGATCAATATTCCAAATCATTATGTTCTTGTAAACACTTTATTTGTTTTATTGATACATGTATTTTACATGTACATACTAGTATGAAGCACGGAGATTAAGGGTGGTAAATAAAAATAGAATATAATAAGTAGTAATAGCAGATCACTGCACAGGTTTGGCTTGAGAATCACATTGATAAGAAAAAAAAAAAAAAAATAAAATAAATAAATAAATAATATATAAAAAAATATAAATAAATTTTATAAATAAATTAATTCATGAAATTACCGTTTATAGAACCACATGTGATTGTATTGTAACAATTGTTAACCTATCAAAAAAAAAAAAAAAAAAAAAAAAAAAAAAAAAAAAAAAAAAAGAGAAAGGTTGGGTGACAATCAACAACATAATCACTAGAGCAGTAAAGATTCTGACCACTAGCAATAGTAGCTTATAACTCATGTGTTGGTCTTAATAGGACAAAGCACCATTTTTCAACTGTTTTGTCTTTCAGATAAAAACTAAGACAATATACGATAGAATACAAATTTGATTTACAAAAAATAAAAAATAAGTAAATAAAAAAAATAAATAAAAAATAAAAAACAAAACTGAAAAAAAATTGGAAAAGAAGAAAATAAATAAAGAATGCAAAATAAAGGATAGGGCAAGCTTACCCCGCAGTTGTCCTGCAGAACTAGTATAGTCGATTGTTTGAGAAATCATAGAATTGGAGGAATACTCTGAAAAAATGAAAAATTAGTACAATGTATAGATTAGTGTAAAAACTTACTGTCTATACTAGAGATTAAGGTATACTCCATATATATACTGTAGATCTACTGTAGATCAGGAGGTTTTTACGTCATCAGTTAATTTTCCAGACATTTAAATTTGTACTTCTATTTTTGCATTGTTTGGAGATAGTCAGTGCAAATTCGATCACTGGTAAATTAAATATTTGTGTGCCTTGTTACAAACAGGAATTCATATGACAAATACCAATTTACAGTACTGATGTATGTAAAGTTATGGTAAATTTGCATATAGCAACCCCAACTATTTTGTAAATGTATTTAGATAGGTGTAAAATTTTGCATATAGGAAACTGGATACACTTTATATGTTTTCATCAACAACTTTACAGCATAGTCTAAATGGTAAATCTGAGTAAATACTGAGAAAACTTGACAATCTTCCATGATCAAATACACTGCAGTAACAATGTTTACTGGAAAGAATAATGAAAATTCAACAAACTTGGGAAGACAGAGGATGGATGATTAACCATAGCAACAGCTCAGTTACCAGTAAGCCTTTGATTCAGGTGAGCTCAAAATGTTATTGGTTAAACACTATTTCTGAAAATATGGAGTATACCTGTATAGACAATATTCAAAGCCAAGTTTGTCTTTTTCTTATAACAATAATCAAATTATTCACAGAGAAAATGACAAACTTGGAGGAAGTTAAAACTTAAACCAGTAAAACATAAAACAGACAGACAAAGAGACAGAGTAAAATTTGAAATAAAATTAAAATGATTAAGACAAGCCTTGATACAGTTCATCATTAATTTGATCTCATCAAATAAGTTATAGAACACCCACACACACACACACACACACACACATAGCCCTGTGAGTATGTGTAGTACAAAGTATTAACAGTCTTAATAGAAGCCATGATTAATGGGGTTCCGCAGGGTACCACATGATCAATACCTCTTAATGTTTGCATGGAACATGGAAAATATTTGCATAAAAATTTCATGAATAACTACTTTTACGTGATTACATCTATCTATACAATTCAATATTTACATTAGTGATATTTTATTGTATTAAACTCTTTTTGAGGCCAAACAGTAATTTAATACACGATTATAATTGCCATTGCTAATGTGACACCAATCATCTCTTGGTTACGCCTATGGGCATGGTGTCACTGTTTCAGCGATTGGAAGTGCATGTCTTACACGATATTGTATTAAAGTTAATTCAGGATTAATAAAACAAAACAAGATTTTCAAAACTGCAAAAAGTAAATATAACCATTGAACTGTCAAGCATGCATTACTCAGTTTGCTTTGCACAGCAATGGAAGTTATAACATACAAAAACCATTTCTAGACAGTTCAATGGTTAAATATCCAATGAGGATAGTTTTTCACACAAACATTATTGGGTATCACATGGTTCGCTGGTAAACTCCATTTTAAATTATATAATATGAGCTAGTTCAAACAGATCCACGTTTTCTTGTTTTATACAGTAATCAAAAAACTGAATTATTTATATCTACTAAACAGGTTGGGCTAAACCTGATGTTTGATAACATTTTCCCAAAATGATAACTGTCCCCTAAATAGTGGATTAGTTTGAAATTTTTCAAAATTCAATTCTCAAAAATTTATGAGAAGAAAATTTTTTATTAAAAATTAGTTGAAATACCATACAAGTAATCATCAGTTTTTATAATTTTCATAAATAAACAAGGAAAGATGTGCCATTTTCTGGGCAAATCTCTCAAACTAGACCAAACAAACAACTACGAGTACTTCATTAATAAACATTGTATAAATTATGTATAAAAATAAGATTTTTGGGAATAAACTTAATAATTCAAAAATTGAATTTCAAAGAAAGAGAAAGTTACCAAAATGTGGGTTTTAGCCCAACCTGATAGATAAACATTGTCAGAAGAAGATTGCGGTTCTTCATCACAAACTTGAACCAGAAACAACATTTTTGGACAATGTAAGTTCTTCTTCAGTTTTTGGAGCTTAAAATCAACTCTGAACTTTGAACGATTTTATAATAATTCAATAATGTTCAAGTTTTATGTTCAGCCATAAATGCCAGAAAGTCTTTTTGTCTAGTCATACATATTTCCTAATAAACCCAGTATCATCGATTTTACTGAGTGGTTTGCCATATCAATTTGTGACATTATTGTCTGGTGTTGTGTACTAGCACTTTAATAGTCACCATAAGTGAACATCAGTACACATCAGTACACAACAGATCAGAAACACTTCCACATACTTAATCACAAACTTGCACACACTGATTAACCAAATTGTGTCTCATAGTGAATTGCTGAAAAATTCAGTTAAATGTAACAAACCAACTCGAAAACCAGATTATTACATGATTGTACAATTGCAATGACAAAAACTCCAAATCCTAACTACAGATAGGTGATGAATATTCCTTACCCTTATCCATTCCACGAGAAACATCATTTCTTGTTTGTTTATCTTTGCTCTCACTTCTCTCACTGCCAGCACTTCGTTTTTCATGCTGACTTTTTTGGCTCATAACAATCTTAAATTGAAGATCTGAAGAAGAAGAAAATATAAGTTGTTTAATATGGTTTATTCTTACACACTTCTTTGCCTTAAAAAAAAATTTGATCTTTATAACTGTGTGTTGGACTTGTTCCACTTCCTTAATAAGAACTGAATACCATGATTACACATTCATGGATCATCTAGTCTGATCAACTTTGAATTCAATTTCACAAATAATCACAGGAAAACCCCAATTCTGTAGTCAGACACAGATCCAATATCGATGCACAACCATGTGAACAATGCTATACTACAAGTGTTTAATCTGTGGTCAAAAGTGGTCAATTTTTGAACATGTTAAAATGTCATGGATACCGGTATACAAGTACGACTTTGAATGACTACAGCTACCAAATGTTAAGTTATAGACCAGTACAGATTACCAGGTATAATGTCGAATGATATCCATAGGTAAACCTGTGAGGTGATACGTGAATGTGTGACCAGGGCATAAAACAGATCTTCAGTTTCTATAAAGCTGAAAAAACCTAGTGTACACATAAATTCTACTGGTCAAAGACTGGAGTTGTAATCTCATCACTTGAAATTAGTTCTATTTTTTTGACAATATATACAGTACTTGATATTTCAAGGTGTTAATCAAATTTTAAAAAGATTTAAATAATACAACAACTACAAGATTTGAAAAAGAATTCTTGATATTATTTTCTGATTTGGGGGTAATATACAGAAAGTAAAACTACATGTATGTACCTTTATTTTCTTTCTTTAATCCCTCAATCTCATCATGGAGATGTTTGAGAACTTCTGAATGTTGTTTTTTAAGAACACAACACTCCGTTCTAGATGATGGATACGCTGTGTCGGATTTAACTCCGACAAATCAACTTGTCTTTCTTCTTCGATCATTGTCTCTCTTTTATTTGCATCCTGCGATGATTGGGCTTTTGTCTTTAACAAACGGTTTTGGATAGCGCCCTCTATCCAATGTATTAACAACATCGACCACTGGGGTAATGTACTCAGTGGAGGAAGTTGGTTCATGGATGTCAGATCCGCAATCTTTTCTTGAACAACACCCACACCCTGCTTTATCATGGCTTACTATACGGCATTGTCCATCATTCAGAGCTGTGTCCATCTAAGCACCAATATACAGGAAATAACTGTAACTGAAATTACAAAAATAAAATCATTATATAAACTGAAATCAATCATAATGACAGCTATATACGGCACAACCGCCTACCTAAACATTCTGAACTGAAGAATTGGAATAATCGAGGCAGGTATTTATTTTACACAATTTCTAGGTTTTTACAGACTTAAAACTATTTGTACCTAAATTTTGAAAAATTGTGAAAATATATTATGTTTTAAAGTATTTTTTCAAAAATTTGCTAACATAAGCTTACTTTCTGAAAGAATTTCTCAGAATTAGTGACCAATGGGGATTGGTTACCAGGAATGGAAACATAGAATTTGACAAAGAAAATAATTATGTCCAAACAAAGTTACCACTGGTAAATATGACTTTGCTCTAGATTTGATTCAGATAGTTTGAAATTACAAAAATAAATTTCTATGCTGTGAAATAATAAATTACAGACATCAATGTCTACATATTTATACATCCATGGATTACATGTCTCTGAAAGTTATGTAAAGATAGCATAATGTTTTCAACAATACAAAAGTATAAAGAGTATCCAAGGACAGCCGACCGAGGAGTGTCAGGTGCTGTACCATGAATTAACTAAAACATTTATAATTATGACACTATGAAAATAAAATTTCTGTACAAACTGAAACAAAGAAAATATTAAGTTATCTATATTATGTAATAAATAAAACTCAACTTATTTTGTTATCGTTTAGGGTAATATACCTACAATCAGATAAACATATGGTAGACATAATTTGTGATAACGATAATAAGAACCAATTATCGTTATTATATTTTTTTTCCCAATTAAGGTGAGATGCACTTATTGTACTGGATCAAACTAGATTATTATTTTATTTTTACTAGCATCAATCCTATTTTAACAAGAGTACCACTAGATGGTACCTGTTTACATTTTTACAATTAAACTTTTGGTAAAGATCACATAGAAAGAAAAGAAAAAGTTTTTTTTTTAAAACTCAAGGTGTTAAACTAAGAAATTTGCACAGTGTTATCCCTTTTTTTGGCACACACAATGTCATATCCTGGTTATTATGTATACCAAGTTTAGTATAATATATTCAACATACAGTGTTGGAAGAGTAAGTCATAGAAAACAGAGGAATAAGACCAGATGATCTGGCTTAGTTCAATATCTACAACATTCAGTTAGTAAAATTACATTATAGAAACATCATCGTAATCTATGACAAATAATTTCATCGATATAAAGTTATGTTCAAATTACCCAAAAAAATAACTAGAACTGTCTCTGAAAGAGGCTAATACCCCCACTCCCAAATTTTGATCTGGGGACAAATTGTATGGCCAAACTGTAATGTGAAAAATTCTGTGTATGGAAATGTTAATAATTCGGCAAAATACATGTGATGAAACTGGTGATGGCAGGTGAACATGTTCTTATGATGCTCAATTTGGATTATATATAATTAAGTAACTATATAACCCAGCCAAAAAAGGAGGTGCACATGTTCAATGTATACAGAAACATCCTGTAAAGTTTCAGACTTGTTTGTTAAAAACTGTAAGAGGAATTGATTATACAAAATGGGTACCCCTCATATGGGATATTGATGAAAAATGACTAAGTTCAACTACCCGTAAAATCTGAAAAAAATAATATAATCCAACCAAAATAGGAGGTGCACATGTTCAATGTATATGGAAACATCCTGCAAAGTTTCAAACTTCTTGGTTAAAAGCTGTAAGAGGAGTTGATTACACAAAATGGGTACCCCTCATATCATAGAGGTCAAAGGTCAAAGTCAAGGTCACAGTGACATGACACATCGCCTTCCCATGATGCATCCACATACCAAGTTGATAATCCTAGGTGCTACAGTACAAAAGTTCTGTTCCCGACACAAAGATGCACAAGGTTTTACTATCATAGGGGTCAAAGGTCAAAGTCAAGGTCACAGTGACCTAAATTTGGTACATAACACATCGCCTTCCCATGATGCATCCACATACCAAGTTTGATAATCCTATGTGCTACGGTACAAAAGTTCTGTTCCAGATATGAAGCGGGACAGACGGACAGACAGACAGACAGACAAGGTGATTCCTATATACCCCCCCAGACTTCGTTTTTTTGCAATAAAACTAGTCCATACATCTAAAGAAATAAAATGTAGGATTTCAGCACAACTCCATGGTTTTTGTGTTACTAAAAAACTAATGGTCCAGTTATATAAAACGATATTATAATTTATAAATGGATAATTTTCAAATATAATCGTAGTGTATACAAATTTGTAGGATATATTTGGAATTTATCTCTATATAACATGTGTACATTTTTACATATAGATGTAATTTTAACAGACAGTGATATATAAATATCTATTCAGTATGGAAATTAAAGAAAAACTTTGGTATTTAATAATGTCAACAGAGCACCATGTCTCCATTTTCTTAAAGAAAATTTCTGTCAAAGATCATGGTTACAACAGGTAGTGAAATAACACATCTAAAGTGTGTAGATATATTGGGATATATTCCTGTTTCAACAAGTTTGTTATTAAAAATCATAATTCAATGTAAATAGTAAGATAGTTTGCTGTTAATTTAGTTATATATAAAAGCTTAATTTGCCATTTAAGGAAGTTGTAATAATTCATAATGTCAACCTTTTACGACACCAAAATTCACACAATTTAAAATAAACCTAGACCCATTTCCAAAACTTGTTATGAAAAGTGTAATAATCACAATTAAATGTTTTTATTGAAGGAATGTCAATATTCTATTCATGTTAAAAAGTATAAATATTTTTACCTATAACTTATGGTCATATTAATCTACCACATCGGTAAAACTTAATGTAGCACATTAATCTCATTGATAAAATCTTATAATTACCTTAAACCCTATAAACTATGTACATGTACAGTGTATTAGACATTATACAACAAAGAAATACAACTGCAGTGTTGAATTGATTGATTGAATAGGGTTTTACGGCCTCCTCAAGAATATTTCACTTATATCGAGATGTCACCAGCTATGGGTGAAGTGTCAAAATTTTTTACCATTGGCATTGCAATGCACAGGGAGAGTTCTTTAATGTGTCAAGCATACTGTGGCATGGGGATTGTTTTTAAGGTCTCTTCTGAAGGACGTATGATTGACTTCTAAATGCAGAATTTTTTACCTTTGTGCTCTTGGCAATGTGCATGACAGTTCTTTTACATACCGTGTCTGCTGTTACATGGGGCGTCAACAAAAGGACCTAGCGACTTTCATTTTTAAGTCCTGAGTGCTTGGCAAAAGAACAGTCACTACCAATATTAAAGTTTTGTTTAGACCTTGGCCAGGGTTCAAACCCAGAACCTCCCATATACAAAGTGAGCACTCCATCAAATGAGCTACCATTATGTTAAGTTATAACCTTGAATACTCAGATTGTGACTATGAAGTCTGTAGTACAGGGTATGGTACAAACTAACATAAATCAGTACTCATTCTATATCAGATAGATTTACAGTTATTTAAACTTATTATTAAAGTCGCCTCATTTACACAGTAAACACCATTTACAGCCATTAAACATGATATATAGGAAATCTTGACAGTGACATTATAAATAATCTATGCTTAGCAAATAATTCATAACATGAAAATTGATTTTTCTCTGTCCACTAAGTAAATATACTGAATATTATATACATATATAACTGTTCTTTATTTGTCTACCTGTAATGACATTAAAAGTTCAAAATCACAGATGATGATTTCAGATAGTGTTTGCTTTTTTATTTCTCATTCCTCTAACAATAAGGCGGGGGGGGGGGGGGGGAGGTTATAGGTAGTAGATTGGTCTATTTTAAGCACTAGTCTACAACTCACTTTTCAAATCTACATCACTTTACATACAAAGTTGTTCTCACCAACTAGGTTCTGATCTCACTCCAGCCGATCTTAGTGTTTCCCCTAAAAGCCACTGTATTCTCCATATATTTTTGAAACATTGCTCCCCCATTCTATTGTATTCTATACAAAATTTTAAAAATTGTTTTCAATTTCTTTAATACGTGATTTTTTAGCTTTTTAGAGTTAAAATTTTATTGGAAGGTACAAATGGACAAAACTCTTTCTCTCATATTTATAAATTATAATTTATTTTCTATGTAACCCAGATTTAAGTGTTTCGAATTAAAGGCTATTTACAATAAATCATACTCTTTATAAATAAGATTCAATATTTCATCTATCATTAGATATATATTATATCCTAGTACTATATGAATTTCAATTTAACCTTTTATCTTGTGTAGGATTTAAGAAGATCGTAACTTATCAAAATACCTTTATACCATTGTATTATATATATGTATATATTATAACCCTTAAATTGATTGAAATTTATAAATAAAGACAGCAATTCTATGGACTTTGAAACTGTAAAGAACTAGATATATTTGTAAAATCTAAATTTAAAAGTTTTTTGTCTCACTTTATTGACAGTAATCTGTTAAAGTAGTGTTACAAAAACTAAATCTTTACTTCTTACTGATAACATAATGCTTTATCTTCAAAATGTGTTTGAAATGTGTATTCTACAGGTTGATCGATTAACATTTATATTTTTTTCAATTTCAATAGAAATTTAGGAAGTTTTTTAATAGTTCATACATTGGCTTAGAAAAATGATATAATACAATAAAATTTAAAATGTTTAAACGTTTCACTATTTTAATAACATTTTGATGTCATCTTTTGCATAAATAATTCTGAACAATAATGTTTGTTATTTGACTGAAATCATATTGACTAAAAAATTATGTGAATAAAAAAGGTTACAATTCCTGATTTTATTGGAGATGTTCATGTAGTTTGTCACCGACTCGCCATGAAACAATAAACTGCTCCATTAAAGAAATTAAAATGTGTAAGAATTAAGCGTGTATTTAACAACTGAAATGAAAAAATCAATAATTTACCTGATTATTGGTAATCAATAAAACCATACTAATCCATGGTAAATGATTCATGGTAATAGGACACATTGATTCCCATCATTGTTTGACTTCCCCATAAAAGATAGTTAAGGGGTGTCACTTGTCACTATATTATCACTGTCAACACTAGATTAAAGCAAGAGATGACATCTGTAGATCAACAAAAATCTGCTACAGAAAAAAGGAACCAAAAGTGTCCAAAATACATGTATAATGGAAATTTCAAATTGATACATGTCAACCGATTTTTCTTTTTGGTCAATCAATTTCCCAATGGAGTTTTGCGGCTGTATCATGTGATTAATACCACTTAATATTTGTGTGGGATATTTAAAAAAATGGTTATGTTGTGAATTCCAAGAATAATGTTGTTTGTACAGGAAAATGGAAACTGATATCATTCCATATCCATTGCACTGGGAATACATTCAACACTTTCTGATAGATATCTTCATGATAACCAATTTTAATGTTATAAAGTATATGCTGTTGTAATTGTTTTGCACAAACTTACTGGTAGCTGTTATTATGTGGTATTTGGGCAAACCTTATTTGTAATCAAGGTATTTTTCCAAGAATAGTCAGAAAAATCCCTGAAGATTAATTGAAGATTCTGTATTAAGATATATTAGTTTGTAATGTCAAAGGTTGTAGTCACACATTAATTATTAAACTTGCTAATTATATCATCTTCTGTTGTATAAGATGTAACTATACACATACATAATTGATATCTGTGGGAAAGTTACCATATGTGGATATATAAACAACAGTAAATACCAGCATAATTGATACACAATTTGCAGGTTCTTGTATTAAATACATGTATATATTTAAGGGATGAGGGGAAAATGTTTATGTCATATTAGGACTTGAATCTGCAATCCCTCACACTATAGTTCTACCAAATGATCTATCAAAACTGCTGCATTAAAAATAAAATCCTTTCCAGTCTTTATAATATTGTCATCATCTTGGATGGAAAACATTTTTCATCATCCCATCGAATTAGAATTATGGGTTCTGTTGCCATTGGTATACTAATTAATGCTGGTGCAAAAAATACTGCTGAACAAAAAAATACCTGCTGTGTGCTGGATATCACTCAGCCATAGTAAAGATGATCTGGTGGATCATTGACATTGGTGTACTGATTTCATCTGACACCCAGCAGTAAGAAAGGTGAACTACTGGATCAATGGCATACTGTTTAAATCTGAAATGCAGCAGTAAAAAAGTGAACTGCTGGAACAATGGTGTACTGATTTCATCTGACACCCAGCAGTAAGAAAGGTGAACTGCTGGATCAATGGTGTACTGTTTAAAGCTGACACCCAGCAGTAAGAAAGGTAAACTGCTGGATCAATGGTGTACTAATTTCAGCTGACACCAAGCAGTAAGAAAGGTGAACTGCTGGATCAATGGTGTACTAATTTCAGCTGACACCAAGCAGTAAGAAAGGTGAACTGCTGGATCAATGGTGTACTAATTTCAGCTGACACCAAGCAGTAAGAAAGGTAAACTGCTGGATCAATGGTGTACTGTTTAAAGCTGACACCCAGCAGTAAGAAGGGTAAACTGCTGGATCAATGGTGTACTGTTTAAAGCTGACACCCAGCAGTAAGAAAGGTAAACTGCTGGATCAATGGTGTACTGTTTAAAGCTGACACCCAGCAGTAAGAAAGGTAAACTGCTGGATCAATGGTGTACTGTTTAAAGCTGACACCAAGCAGTAAGAAAGGTGAACTGCTGGATCAATGGTGTACTGTTTAAAGCTGGCAACCAGCAGTGAAAAAGGTGAACTGCTGGAACAATGGTGTATTAATTTCAGCTGACACCAAGCAGTAAGAAAGATGAGCTGCTAGATGAATGGTATACCAAATTCATCTGACAATTAGCAGTAAGAATGGTGAACTGTTGGATCAATGGTGTACTGATTAAAGCTGACACCAAGTTGTAAGAAAGGTAAACTGCTGGATCAATGGTATATTGATTTCAGCTGACACTCAACAGTAAGAAAGGTGAACTGAGTGTTGGATCAATGGTGTACAGATTTCAGCTGACACCCAGCAGTAAGAACGGTGAACTGCTGGATCAATGGTGTACAGATTTCAGCTGAAACCCAGCAGTAAGAAGGTGAACTCTGGATCAATGGTATATTGATTTCAGCTTACATCCAGCAGTAAGAACGGTGAACTGCTGGATCAATGGTGTACAGATTTCAGCTGACACCCAGCAGTAAGAACGGTGAACTGCTGGATCAATGGTATATTGATTTCAGCTTACATCCAGCAGTAAGACAGGTGAACTGCTAGATCAATGGTATACAGATTGTTCAATTAATTAATAAGAATTGTGAGCTGTTGAATTAGTCTTTAATGCAGATTAATGCAGACACCAAATAGTAAAAATGCCCGAGTTACTAGAAAAGAGATATATAATACAAGCAACGCCACAAACAGAATAGGTGGTGTAATAAAAAAATTGTTTCTCTTACAAGGAGCATGATAAGAACTTCATTGGGGTTCGCTGCTGTACTACGTGATAGCCCTTAACATTTATGCGGAACACTTATTTCCAATAGATATGTAATCGCATAAGAGGCATTTTCCTGTGAGAATGACATCATTTCTGGAATTTGTGACATTGACGTTTTCTAAAACCTTTCGCACAAACATAAAAGGTATTGATCACATGAGAGCGGCGAACCACATTTCAATTTGATAATATCCATAAGCAGACATGCAGTGGCGGATCCAGCGGGGGGGCACAGGGGGCCCGTGCCCCCCCAGTTGCCTCGACTTTCCCCCTCTCTCTCTCACAGCTGATTGTCAATCAACTAGCGTAATGACCAGTTAATGAGTGGTACTGATTAATTAATTCGTGTACACGGGTAGGAAATTGCAATCAGGTGATGATGTAATTTACCAGTTCGCTGAAGCATGAAAGAATCCAGGTAGTCTTAGGTGATAATGTTATTTACCTGATCGCTGAGGCGTGAAAGAAACCAGGTAGTATTTATAAGTAGATAACGTTAATTAGTAATACTAATTAAGAGTGATTCCATTAATCATACGTGAATTCATGTAATTTACCTTTTTAAACCAAGGGACATGACCAAGAGAGAGAGAGAGAGAGAGAGAGAGAGAGAGAGAGAGAGAGAGAGAGAGAGAGAGAGGGGAGAACTAACTTTTAGCACACAAGATTATATTTTTTGTATATTTTTATAGCGCGATGTTCGATTTCTATATAAAAGTACAAATTTTTGTACATTTTTATTTTTAATTGGTTTTAATGGGGAAAAATCTGTCTTATTTGACTTTTTATTCTATTCATCCGATTATTGGCTTTACGGAACAAATCAGTCTGAAATAATCAGTGTTTTTTTTTTTTTTTTTTTTTTTTTCTAGTGACAAGATTCTTGTGTGTTGCACCATTAATGCGCATTATACAATGATGAAACTGACTTTACTAGTCATTTTAAAACTAATACAAAATGTAATACATGTATAATGAAATTAACTTGAAAGTTCAGATGGATGTCATACAGTTAATTTTAAACAAGTGTGGAAAAGGGGTTATGTTAGTAGGAGACCTACCCCTTCGGTATATGTAGAGGCAGGTCAGTTGGTAGAGTGCTTGCTCTGTAAGTCAAGGAGGTCGAGGGTTTGGTCTCTGGTCAGGTCTGACCCAAGAATTCGCTCGGCATTAAAGAAATGAATGCGGGTCTTTCGGACAAACATTAAAAACCGAGGCCCCTTGTCACGGTAGGCGTGGTACGATAAAGAACCCTCACAGAATAATGCCATCACCGCAAAACACAGGTAAATATTTCTGCACCTACACCTATAGCTGGTGATGTCTCGATATAAGTGAAATATTGTTGACTTAGAAGTTAAACCCCATTAATCAATGATCAATCAAACTTAGGACCGGGATTCAAACAGAAAGACTTTCCTCTAATGAGCTCGAGCTTGATTTATCAACTCAACTGGATCACCCAGACCACGGACCAAATTAAATCAAAACACTGTTATCCCTCCGATGGATCGACCTATCGATCTACAACTTCCAAAGGTCGAACGAACTCCTTTAATATAACGCAAAAAGAGTCGGTCTGGATCTGCGGTGCACAACTACACCTCGGCAGATTAAAAGACCGACAATACAAGTTACCGACGGCGGCAAATTTCGACAGTACAGTTGATAGACATATATCGATAAAGATATTATGAACTCACCGACACTCATATATAGCTACCTGCGTCAATATTACAATTTTTGAAAAAAGTTAGACTGGTTTAGATCTACTTTGAATGCGAGGTGAAAAGACGCTCGACAGTGTTCAAGATGCAGGAAATTGCACCATTTGTACTGAAAAAAGCGAAATTTTTCTGGGGGAGCATGCCCCCAGACCCCCCTAGAAGGTCGCGCCTCTGGCGCGTACTTGTGCCCCCCCATTCACCAAGACTCTGGATCCGCCCCTGACATGTATCACATCAAGGAATTACTAATATGTACATGTGTGCAAAATGTAAAAGTAAACTAATAGACATAATGACTGGGTCTCTCTAGGACCAGGTTTCAATTGGAGGTAGTTGTCATTTCTATTAACACTGCTATAAAAGTATGGATTAAGGTGTGGAAATTAACAAAATATTCATTATGAAACTGATTTATCAAACGATTGCAACTTGCTCATAACGAATGCACAAAAAGGACAGCAATTCAAACATTTTCAACATTACAAAACACTCTACCATGCAATATATACATACCAATAGTAAAATTAATCCAGATTTGATTAAAATAACAGAAAACAAATGTCAACTTTTCCCCTACATTCTGTATTCTGGACCAGCTACATCTGTAAGCAAAAGAAATGATCTTAAGTTCTTTATATCAGTTATATCTTAACACAGATAATTATCTTTTATATACACATTGTGGATAAATCTGTCTCGTAAGTATGATAACAATGGTATGTCGGATTCCCTTTCATATGCTAATTTTCAATATACCGTTTCTATTGGACACACCTGAGGCAAAGTTGCAATTTCCGGTTTCGTAAAATGTGTTGGAAATTTCTTTCTAGCTTTATTTAAGGGTAAAATAAATATTTAATATAATGAGGCATAGCCACTATTTATTCTCCAACTTCTATGACATTAGATAGATAAATTTCGGATTAAAAACGTAAGGAATACCTTGATTGATTTTGGTTGCTAACAAGCGGTCGCCATAATCTTGCTTCAAGGGAGATAACTTGTGATCGAAATCGACCTTCACCTGAAGACACTTCCTGTTTGTAATGTTGACACACGTGTTTCAGGTGTGAGAGGTAAGCAGACTTAGTTTGAAGAAAAGATTAAGATCGGTACGCTTATGTCATGTTTGTGGGATATAATAATCATTATACCAACCCATGTTCAATATCGAAAACGTGTGTTAAGATATAAATGTCAGTCTTGTGATTTATGAGAGGGTATAAAATGTGTAGGCGGGCTGGCAAAATCTTACACCCAATTTTCAATGATCTATATTTCAATAAATATCTATTGGATTTTTATAATATTTTTACACAATATTGGGCATAATCTCAATTTTTAAAATATATTTGATCTTAAAAAAATATTTGATACTTTTGAAGTTATTACAAAAAACATGGGCTACACTTTTTTCAATCGGTCAAAATTCATCCGAGACAGGATAACAAAATTTTACAACCCGATTTTCATTGATCTATATTTCCATTAATATGTATTGGATTTATATAGTATTTTGACATAATATCCAGCATGACCTAAATTTGTAAAATATGTTTTGATTTTAAAAAATATTTAATATTTTTGAAGTTATTAAAGAAAATACGGGCTACACTTTTTCCAATCGGTCAAAATTCATCCGAGGCAGGACGGGTAAGCTCTGAACATTGATCGATATCTCTTCACATGATTATGCTTGCCTATTAAAATTTGCAACAAATACGCGGTGAATATGTATCTTTGATACCAACAAATGGTCCTTCCTATAATGCAGTGGTTTTCTTTTTATAACCGATTGTTTGTGACATTTGATTGTTCTATAAGTACGACGCCATAAGTTATTTTTCTGTAAATCCCTCCTGTGTAATGGTGAACCTATCGTGCCTTGATCAAAGATGGCGGCCTACTTATCGCAATTAAAGAACAATCAACTGTCACAAACAATCCTTTATAAAAAGAAAACCACTCTATTATAGGAAATATCCTTTGTTGCTATTAAAGATATATATCCACCGCGTATTTGTTGAAAAATTTAATAGGCATGCATAATTATTTGGAGAGATATCGATCAATGTTCAAACCTCACTCGTCCTACCTCGCATGAATTTTGACCAATTGGAAAAAGTGTAGCCCATGTTTTTTGTAATAACTTCAAAAATATCAAATATTTTTTAAAATCAAAAATATATTTAAACAATTTAGGTCATGCCCGATATTATGTAAAAAAATTATAAAAATCCAATGGATATTTTTTGAAAGGTATCAGGTCAATTCGCCCCACGGTAAATTCGCCCCCGTCAAATTCGCCCCCACTTTCATCAAATTCGCCCCCATTTCAAAATCGCCCCGTTCAAAATCGCCCCACTTTTTGCAAATTCGCCCCCACTGTCAAATTCGCCCCAAATTTTTGAAAAAAAAATCTTTTATTGAGATTATAAAAGTAACATAAAATTATTTTTTACGACTTCGGATATGCCTAAATAACTCATGGCAGACTAATTATTTGTAATGCATTGTTTTTATTGCAATGTTTTTTGTCGCGCATTCAAATAAAAAGTCCTTTGTTAGATTTTGCTATAATCATAACAGTGGATACAGTAAAAACAAAATACTTCAGTAACGTTTATTAAAGAATAACATTAGAGTATTGATAGATTATGTACCGTTGAGAGAACATCTTTTTCAACATACCAGGCGCTCCTTCGAAACAATTTCTCTCTTCTTGGTAACATCAAATGCATTGTTCACTTTTAAAATGGCATCTACTATATGTCGGTATTTTATAAAAATTATTTTGTCAAAAGCAACGTTGACTACGTTTAATAATACAATTGAACATAAAAGTTAAATTCATATTAATTAAATGGATGCATTGATATGTTTCATTTCTAAAGTATCCTTATTTTATTTGATTTTTATAAAAAAAATAAAATAAAAATAAAAATAAAAATATTATTTGTTATATGGTTATTGGAAAAAAATGGGGGCGAATTTGCAAGAAGTGGGGGCGATTTTGAAAGGGGGCGATTTTGACATGGGGCGAATTTGATGAAAGTGGGGGCGAATTTGACGGGGGCGAATTTACCGTGGGGCGAATTGACTTGAATTCTTTTGAAATATAGATCAATGAAAATTGGGTGGTAAAATTTTGTTATCCTGTCTCGGATGAATTTTGACCGATTGAAAAAAGTGTAGCCCATGTTTTTTGTAATAACTTCAAAAATATCAAATATTTTTTAAAATCAAAACTATATTAAAAAAATTGAGGTCATGCCCAATATTATGTGTAAATATTATAAGAATCCAATAGACATCTATTGAAATATAGATCATTGAAAATTGGGTGTAAGATTTTGCCAGCCCGCCTACACATTTTATACCCTCTCGTGATTTATTACTGAATAATATGGAACTCCTTACAACACAGGCACTTGTAATTACCAGTGATCAGGTGATTACATTAGTAACAATTCCCAAAACAAAATATCTCACCTTAAAATCTGTCTGTGCCTTAAAAAGTGTACATTGACCGATGGACAGATTGACATTCTTTTCTTAGGCATTTGGTAAAATGACACCAACTTTAAGAATTTCACATTAATTCAACAATTTTATTGTTTTTCTAAAATTGGCCAGCCTTAAAACAGTACACAACTTTTAACTGTATACAGTGATATCCAAGTTATAGACCATTACCATTATCTGTAAATGGTGTAGTGATGCCATACTTATCAAGCATGATAATTGTCACAATGAAAATACATGTAGTTGTTTACTTTCTTTACCCTCGTAAATTGTAAAAGTTGGTACTGGTGCTTGAACCCGGGACCATCCCATTACTAGTGGGATGCTCTACCAAGTGAGCTACCTGGACACCTATCACGCTTAATCCGCCACATTACTCCATTTTTTTTTAATTCAATGTGAAACTACCAGGTTCCACCCTGGGACCAATATGTTAGTTCGTCTATTAGTCAACCTTTACAATACAAGTGGGACGCTCTACTGACTGAGCTACCGGACACCTGTTGAGCCTGGTCTGCCACACTGGTATCTTTGTCATTTGTTATGTGACAAATCAAGCTTGAAAAGTAACTCGTGTAGTAGATCGTCTTGCTAGCAATGCGTAGGACCCATGTTGAGTCTAGGATTGGTACTACATTTTCCTTTTTCTTTAATTTTGTCTTTTACACTTCCATGTCACTGCAGTAATTTGGTTCATCCTCTATATTGCTCAGTGTCTATTTTTACATTTCTGATGGACATGTTTCAATAGTTTTTTATCACTGTTATGTTATATTCCGGTCGCTTACGTTTAGTGGAGAGGATAAGTGGGATTGTAGATTTTATTTTCTGTTGACAACATTTTGTGGAATAGTAGGACAGAAATTGTTACAACAACTGTTTTGATGAACATAAAACTGTACTAAATACACACAAACATAGGGATATTTGTAGGGTCAATATTAAGCCCAGATTGTTAATTAGTTGGAACATTTTATTGTAGTTGTATAATAACTTGCTACCTTACTTACACATGTTTTTGTTTTATTTTGATAGGTTTTCAGTGATCCAATAATTGCATGTGCATACTCGCTGACAATTAAGAAAATATGAGTGAATTAGATAATGAATTACTTGAAAAGGAATTTGTTGAGTTTCTTAACCCAGCTGCAAGAGTGATTTGAAGGGGATTGCCATTGAAATTTCTTCAGCTTATCTGGGTCAGATGAAGGAAGAAAATTTATTGGTTCAAGTGATAAATTTGTAGAAGGAATAATTTCACTAACAGAAGATACAGATGAAAAAATCCAGAAGCTGGCTTATAATACTTTAATAAATGTTGCTGCTGTCGAAGAAAATTGTTTTAAAATTTTAAATTTAGGAAAATTTCCAAATATTGCAATAACATGGTTATCTTATTCATTGGATCCAACTTTTGAATTGGCAGACTCTACATGTGAACTATTGTCAAACTTGACACGACCAGAAATGTGTGCGGCAAAAGTGGCGGAACAAGTTTTACATCACAGGGATAAAGTTAGTGTTCAAAAAATGGTTGATGCTTTGTGCAACACTTCTTATAACTCTAAAGCCAAACTACATTATTTATCTCCCATTTTACAAAATTTGTCACAAGTCAGTGCGATACGGAGGGAAATCATGGTTAAGGATCAATACGTGATACAGAAGATAATTCCTTTTATTGAGTTTAAAGAATCCTTTATCAGGAGATCTGGAGCTGTTGGGATATTAAAGAACTGCTGTTTTGACTCTGGTAAAATTACAATTACGATAATTTACAATCGGAAGAGCAGAGTGGAATAATCATGTTTTATTCCCAAGTCAAGATTCTTTCATGTATATCAAGGTGGTCAGTTCTAGGATGGTAGCGTTGACCAAAAATAGGGAAGCATATTTACAAATTTTCTGAGTGGGATTCAAGCCTATGTAGTGATTGATACTGTGATCCATAAACCACTTTGTCACCAAGGCCCCATGATCAGGTCACCAAGGCCCCATGATCAGGTCACCAAGGCTTCATGATCAGAAATGAAATGCTACTGTAACATCTAAGACTACAAGTACATTTTCAACCTCTTTAACCAGAAAGCTGAAAGCTGTGGATTCCATGCTTTACAGTGCACACAAGTGAAGATGTTCATCTGGTCAGTCTTATATAGTCACAGCTTTTTGTTTCAAGTGAAATAAGGACCATTTGTAAGGGGAAAGACAAAGCATCCTGATATACCAGTCATCTTTTACATTATTTGTATCGTCTGCCTTACGGTAAAAGTCAGTGGCACATTAGTGAATTATTTAGACCTCTACATGTGAAGCCAACAAGAACATTATAAACAATCCTATTAGCAGTAAAATATCATTGTGTATGGACAGTACAATTTATACTACAATGTATAAAAATAATATCTACGCTGGCATTATCAATAAATAATTGTCTAACTCTGCCTGTTAATGTGCAGTTAAATGTATGTTAATGTATTACTTCAATCGCACATTTGAGCCAGTGACCCTGCTAAACACGCACACCTCTCAATCCAGGATTGATCAATGCATGTTACATTGTAGACTTTGCAAAAGCCTATTTTCTATGTGGAACTAGTTGTTCAAAGCCTGATTAGTTTAATTAATGATTAACAAAACATTAAAAATAATCAAAATAACATTAACATTCAAATTGATAGTTGTATAACACTATGATTAAGTTTGATGGAATTCTATTTACCAGTACCTTCAACATTTTCAACTTTAATTTCACAAAAGATCTGAAATTATACGAAATTCCTATTCTGACTAATCAATTGATTAAACTAATCAAGCTTTGAACAACTGGCCCCTGATGTTTATACTACCTTTTTCCATCCATTAAAGGGACAAAAAATTGTCCCATTACTGGCATTAAATACTGCCCTTTAAATGTTTAGTTGATAAAATATATATTTTTGCTTGCATTATTTATTCATTTAAATTTATAATTTCAGCTTATCATGAATGGTTGCTAAGTGATAAAGTAGATTTATTGCCACGGCTACTGCTTCCATTGGCTGGTCCAGAGGAATTTGATGATGACGATACAGAAAGATTACCAGATGATCTTCAGTACTTACCACCAGACAAACAACGGGAACCGGATCCAGAATTCGTAAAATGCTGATGGAAGCTATTTTAAAGTAAATATACTCCGCTTTTCTTGATGCTACAAATGGGGATTTATAATACAATATATGGCCACCTCTTAATAAAGACATTAACTGCTAATAGCTAAATAATGCTGATGTGGCTTTAAACAATAAATCCCCCACTCTTAATAAAGATCACTCATTTAAAAGGGCCATTGTTTTAGGGTCCTTTTAATTTACCAGAGCCAAAGGTTTATGGTAACCTTTAGGATTAACATTTTGTCAGTTCGTCATCCTCCATCTTGTCACAGATCCACATACCACATGGTACCCTTCATATTTGTATGAAGTAAATCTATTTCTTATCTATGGTCATTCCTGGTTAAAAATTTGAGCATTCTGTTATAAATATCAAAACAAAGTTTTCTTTTCAATTTTAACAATTTTGCACAAAAACCCTGGAAGAGATATTGGATAGTATAAGTGTTTACCACACTTGACTTAGGACATTTATGTTAATGCTGACTTCACTTGTACATGAAATTTCACCAAAGGATAGACTAAATTTAGGTATAGCATTTAAAATGGAGTTAATTATCCAAATTGTTATTTCTTGACCTTGAACTTTGACCTTTTACTACCAATTGCAGTTGCGGTCTTATTCATTCTCTATTGATGTTTGTTCAGTTGTGTATACCAAAAAGGGAAGAACATTTGTTAAAGACAAGAATGCTTATGTCATTATGCGGGAATACCACAAATGGGAGACCGTGGTGGCAAACGAGACGGCCATGATGAATCTGATTGATATTCTTATTGGTGATGAACCAGAAAAACATTTAGAAAACCTTGATCAAGTTGAGATTCCGGAAAATTTACAGGAAATGTTTAAAAAACATGATTTAGAGGATTTAAAAATGCAACAACAACAACAACAGGAACAACAAAAAGAAATTGAAAATAAAAGTTCATAAACAGTGATTTTGTTTTGTTTTTAATTACTACCTACTCCTTTTGAGATTGGGAAATTGGGCATTTATTGAAAGTATTGGAGAAAATAAGGTTCATAAATAAATAACTATTATGAGGATGTTTGTTGGCCAGGAGAATATTGGACAATTTGCTTTAATTTATTGTAAACATTTTGTTCTTATATCACCTATCATTTTGGGAATTTTAATGGTAAAATTGGGGAATTTTCAATTTATTTTCCTCAGTGGAAACTACCTTTTTTGGAAGTAATTTTGGGCAAACAATATCAATGATAAATGTTTTGAAACTTCTCAATATATATTATTTTCTACAGTAAATTTGTGTGATCACTCCCTAAGACTTTAGAATTAACAAGAGGCCCAATAGGGCCTGTGATGCTCAACTGGCAGCTAATTTACATTTTTGATAAATAACATGCAAATGGAATTCCCCCTCCTTTTTACAATTGCAACTGGAACCAAAGTGGTTGGAAACTAAATCTGCATTGGTTTTTCATGTTACTGCTATGTATAGGAACAGAAGCCAACTTGGATTTTGGCTGATATGCCAGACACAACTTTTGGATTACTGGTACTAAAGGACTTTTCATGCTGTATTGGGTTAGAATTGGCCAATTCAGGAGAAAATTTTCAATGATTTGATTAAAACAAACATCTTATTTGTAAACTGCCTAAAAATTGGGTCAACATTTTTTTTTTCAGGAAAGGTAAAACATTAGGTCATAACCTTCACAATTGACCTTGACCTCATTTTGAAGGTAATTACAAGAATATTTCAAAACTGAAAACCCCATGTCATTATCTGATCAAATAGTGAAGATATAACAATTTCAGCAATTTTCTGCATCCGTGACCTTGACCTTTGAACCCATAACCTTAATCTATACATCAAAATGACCGTTGCATCAATACCAACAATATTCCAATATACATGCCTATACAAAAAGTTTATAGTTTTCGAGATAATGAACCATTTTGGTATTGTTATGCTTCTGTGACCTTGACCTTTGGACCCATGACCTTTTTCTATACACCAAAATGATCATTGTATCAATACCAACAACATTCTGATATACATGCCTATACAAAAACTTTATTGTTTTCAAGATAATGAACCTTTTCATTATTTCGCAACTGTGACCTTGACCTTTGAACCCATGACCTTAATCTATACATCAAAATGACCATTGCATCAATACCAACAATATTCCAATATACATGCCTATACAAAAAGTTTATAGTTTTCAAGATAATGAACCTTTTCAGTATTCTTTCACATCTGTGACCTTGACCTTTGAACCCATGACCTTAATCTATACATCAAAATGACTGTTTCATCAATACCAACAATATTCCAATATACATGCCTATACAAAAAGTTTATAGTTTTCAAGATAATGAACCTTTTCAGTATTAATTCGTGTTTGTGACCTTGACCTTTTAACCCATGACCTTTATCTATACATCAAAATGACCGATGCATCAATACCAACAATATTCCAATATACATGCCTATACAAAAAGTTAATAGTTTTCGAGATAATAAACCATTTCGGTATTGTTTTGCTTCTGTGACCTTGACCTTTGGACCCATGACCTTTTTCTATACACCAAAATGATCGTTGTATGAATACCTACAACATTCTTATATACATGCCTATACAAAAAGTTTATAGTTTTCGAGATAATGAACCATTTTGGTATTGTTTTGCTTCTGTGACCTTGACCTTTGGACCCATGACCTTGTCCTATACACCAAAATGATCGTTGTATCGATACCTACAACATTCTAATATACATGCCTATACAAAAAGTTTATAGTTTTCAAGATAATGAATCGTTTCTGTATTGTTTTGCTTCTGTGACCTTGACCTTTGGACCCATGACCTTTTTCTATACATCAAAATGATCATTGTATTAATACTTACAACATTCTAATATACATGCCTATACAAAAAGTTTATAGTTTTCAAGATAATGAACCTTTTCAGCATTATTTCGCGTCTGTGACCTTGACCTTTGAACCCATGACCTTAATCTATACATCAAAATGACCGTTGCATCAATACCAACAATATTCCAATATAAATGCCTTTACAAAAAGTTTATAGTATTTGACATAATAAATAAAATCAGAAAGTCAAAAAATTAGGTCATGACCTTTGCAAAATTAAACGCAAAAACGCGTAACCTATTTTTTGTCAGAATTCCACGAAATGTACAAACTTAGAGGTTAAGACCATCTAGAAGCCAAATATCAAATCAGATTTTGCCTCCAATGACTGGTTCTGGAGAAGAAGATTTTTTTAGGTTTTTTCTATTTTTAGTAACGGCAGCCATCTTGGATATCTAATCGCCATGATTTGCATAATCTACAGTAAGACTCTAGCAAGGACCTTGCACAGCAAATTAGGTTTCAAAAGGCCTGGTAGTTTCAGAGTTTTTGCTGTTAACGGACACACGCATGCATCATGCCAATAGCTCATCTGGGTAAAGCCAGTTGAGCTAAAAATGGGTTGGAACCATTTTTTGTATTGCCAAGTTTGTTCATTTCGAAGGGTACTTTGTATGAGACTAATTTTTGCCCTTTTCTTGTAAAATGGAATGAATATAGACCTTTGTTACTTATTGTCATGTATACTAGCAGTCTAGTTCAGTAACACCTTGGTTTTATG